>JAOYNM010000110.1:4279712-4300393 GCA_025769955.1 Setophaga kirtlandii | reverse complement strand
CATTGTTTTCCAGTTGTTCAGTAACTGAGGGATCTCAAAACTTGCTTTCATTTCAATCTCACTTATAGTTTCTATATCTCAAAATCTTTTTCCAGACAATCACATTTATAAGGCTTTGCTGTTTCATCTTCCCCAGCACCTGCCCTTTCTCTCTCTGGGTGCTGTAAGGATGCTGGGGAAGGTCTGTGCTTTTCCCTGCTCCCAGACACGCCCTGCTTCCACACTGGGAATTGTGTCCCTCCTCAGCAGGGCTTGGCTGAGCCTTTCTGCCTCTCCTTCCCCTCCCTGTGTCCTTCCCTGCCCTTGAAGGAGGAGCAGGAGCTGCTGTGCCAGCCCGGCGTCCCCTGGGCCGGTACCTGCCCCGCTCCAGCAGAGCAGCACACTCAGCCTCCACTGACACCCCAGCTGCAAAGAATTTCCAATTAGATGAATAAGCAGCTTATTAACAATACATTCTGGCTAATCATTCTGTGCTAGATATCTCTGCATTGTCTTGTCCCCAAATCCCTCTCTCATCAGGCACTTGATGCTCGGTAACGAGAAGGGGGAACACGCTCGGGCTCTGCTGAACAAATCCCAGGAGGCTGCAATTAGTTCAGTTCCTGCAACTGGTTGCCTCCAAACTGAGCCAAGAGCTGCTCCTCAGCCCTTCCCACGGTGTTTGCTGCATCCCTGGGAGGTTCTGCCCCAGGGGAGAGGCTCTGTGGGGCAGGACAGGTCGTGAGGAGATGCCCATCCAGGCCCTGGCATCTTGGAGCAGCAGGAATGTGATGAAGTTGGGCCTTTTGCTGCATCTCTGGCAGAGGATCAGTGTGGTTTTAATTATAGAATCCCAGGGAGGAAGATGAATGTTGTCTCAGGAGGTCACTGCAGCCAGCCCAGTGACACAGCAGGATCAAGCCTGTCCATGGCATTTCTAAAGATCTCTTTAAGCAGTTGAGGTTGCAGCATTTTCCTGTTCCAGTGAGGCACCAGCCCCATCTGAACACTCCTCCCAGCTCTGCCTCTCCCTGTCTTTGATGCCTTGTTCCACTTTAATGCCTCTGTACCCACTGTGACCTCGGAGATCAGATCATTCCCATTCCCATTCCCATTCCCATTCCCATTCTCCCCTCAGTCCTTCCATTCCAGACTGACTCCAGACAGTTGCATCCCAAATATTTTGATTTTCCCTCCTCATCTGTGTTCCTGACAACTCGGACCATTTTCTCCTCCTTTCTCTGAACTCTGCTACCAATCCACCTCTTCCCTGTCTTCTTGGATTCCCCAAAGCTCCTTGGAACTTAAGGACGGAGCCATCCCCTCTCTGCTGCCTTCCAGCAAACCCCGGAACCGCAGCTGATTGACTCTGGCTGCTGTCACACCCACAGAAGCTCCTCTGGGTTTGACTTTTCTGGAAATATCGGGGATTTGGGGTTTTTTGGGAGTTGTTTTGGTGTTTTTGGGGTTGTTTTGGGGTTTTGGAGCACAGGGGGCTGCAGTGGCGGAGCGGGGCCGCCAGGGGGCGGGGGAGGCTCAGGAATGAGCCCCGAGAGTGCCCCCGGACGGGGACGGCACCGAGACCCCGGGGCCACCCTGGGACCCCCGACACTGCCCCCAGTGCCAGCCCAGGACCACATCGAGATGCCAGTGCCACCCTGGGACCCCCGACACTGCCCCCAATGCCAGCCCGGGACCACATCGAGACCCAGTGCCACCCTGGGACCCCCGACACTGCCCCCCAGTGCCACCCTGCCATGGCAGGGACACCTCCCAGAGCCCCCATTACCACCCTGGGACCACACCAAGCCCCCAGTGCCACCCTGGGACCCTTCTCACAGCCCCCAGTGCCACCCCCAGTGCCACTGTGGGACCACACCAAGCCCCCAGTATCAGTCCCTGGGTCACCCGGGGACCCCAAAACAGCCCCCAGTGCCACCCTGGTGGGTGACACTGAGCCCCCAGTGCCACCCTAGGACCCCTGCCACAGCTCCCAGCGCCACCTGGGACCCCTGCCACAGCCCCCAGTGCCACCCTGGGACTGCACCGAGTCCCCAGTGCCACCTGGGACCCCTGCCACAGCCCCCAGTGCCACCCTGCCATGGCAGGGGCCCTCCCACAGCCCAGGTGGCTCCAAGCCCTGTCCAGCGACGCCTGGGACACCCCCATGGCTCCAGGCATCCCTGTCACACAGTGTCTGTGGCACTGGGTGATCTTTCACATCCCCTCCAACCCAAACCATTCCTCAATTCAAAGATATTCTTGCCTCACCTGCAGTGAGTTTTACAAAACGCTTCTCCCCCAAACTCTGAGCTGATTGCAGACTGAACACCGGAGTGCTGAGCTGGGGGAGCCCACCAGGCCCTCCCTGGGACACAACCACGAGCTGCATCAACACAGAGCAGCCCCTCACCCTCACCAGCTCTGCAGGGGCTGGGGGGAATCGACCCCAAACAATCCTGGGGAAGGGGGATAATGGGATGAGGCAAACTCCCAGAATAAAAGTGCTGCAAGATGGCTCAGGAAGGAGCAGAGGCAGCGAGAGGGGGAGCTGGGACCCCCAGGCTGGGTGTGGAGAGGGAGCTGGGACCCCCAGGCTGGGTGTGGAGGGGGAGCTGGGACCCCCAGGCTGGGTGTGGAGGGGGAGCTGGGACCCCCAGGCTGGGTGTGGAGGGGCTGCTGGACCCTGCTCAGGGCTCCTGAGGAGGAGGAGAGGCCCCACAGCAGCAGCTTAGTGAGGGGCCTGGTGTTTGGTCTGTTCCACATCAATGGGGCGTCCAGCTGTGGCTGAGGATGAAAGCAACAGAGAGAGAGAGAGAGAGAGAGGATTAAAGGCTCCCAGGGTCTCCTCTAACCCGCCTCAGACTCGCCAAGAGGGCAGTGTGAGGCTTCAGGAAGGCTTCTTCATATGGAAAATATTATGGGAGGGAGAGAAAGAGGAGGGGGAAGGGAGCAGGGAGAGAGGGAGACTCTGTCCAGAGAGTGCTGGGGGAGCACTGACCACTGAAAGGCTTTTGGAGCCACAGGAGAAAGTGCTGAGCTCTGCTGATGGGGCACAGGTGAGATGAGGTTGATAGAGCCGTGGCAAGGGGAAAAGAAAGGGATGAAAGGAAAGTGGAGAATGGGAGCAGAAGGGAGGAGAGAGGGGAGAGGTGGTGAAAGGTGGGCTGGGGGCTGGCAGGGGATGACAGGCAGCTGGGGGGGCCAGGTGGGAGCTTCTGCCTCCTGCTCTGCTCCCAGGAATGTTCCAGGGATGGAGAAGGAATTTCTACCACCAGGCAGCTCTGTGCTCTCTGCTATGGGGCCAGGTGGGAGCCCCCTGTGCTGCTCTGCTCCCAGGAATGTTCCAGAGATGGGGAATTAATTTCTCCCAGCACTGAGACATCCTGCACCCAGCACCAGCAGTTTCCAGCTCGGGGTTTCCTGTCAGAGGTCAGGAGCCCTCTGGGACAGGATAATCCTGAGATGTTCCAGGGATGGAGAATGAATTTCTACCAGGCAGCTCTGTGCTCCCTGCTGGAGGGGCAAGGTGGGAGCTCCTCTACCTACTGCTCTGCTCCCAGGAATATTCCAGGGATGGGGAATGAATTTCTCCCAGCACTGAGACATCCTGCACCCAGCACCAGCAGTTTCCAGAGCAGGGTTTCCTGTCTGGAGCCCTCCTGCCCCTGGGACAGGATAATCCTGAGATGTTCCGGGGATGGAGAATGAATTTCTACCAGGCACCTCTGTGCTCTCTGTTATGGGGGCCAGGTGGGAGCTTCTAGCTCCTGCTCTGCTCCCAGGAACGTTCCAGGGATGGGGAAGGAATTTCTCCCAGCACTGAGACATCCTGCACCCAGCACCAGCAGTTTCCAGCTCGGGGTTTCCTGTCAGAGGACAGGATAATCCCGGGATGTTCCAGGGATGGGGAAGGAATTTCTAACCAGGCTGCTCTGTGCTCCCTGCTGGAGGGGCAAGGTGGGAGCCCCCTGTGCTGCTCTGCTCCCAGGAATGTTCCAGAGATGGGGAATGAATTTCTCCCAGCACTGAGACATTCTGCACCGAGTTTCCAGCTCGGGGTTTCCTGTCTGGAGCTCTCCTGCCTCCGGGGCAGGATAATCCCGGGAGTTCACACCCAGCCCTGCTTATGGCCAGGCTGAGGGACCTTTCCTGCCTCCTGTTCTGGCTGCCACCGTTTCCCTGCTCCCGTTCCTGGGATTTTCTGCTCCCCCACGTGTGGCATTCCCGTTCTCTCCTCCTCCATCACCTCCCACTGCTGAGAGCTCCCTGGCTCCCGTTCCACTTCCCTCCTTGGTTTATCCTGGATGACCTTCCTCACCCTCATTTCCAGCACACAGGGCACTGGGGGAGGGCAGTTTGTCTCACACCAGGGTGGGGGTCCAGCACCCAAATCTGCAGCACCCTGCACACCAGGGGCAGGGATATTGGAAGATTTGGGCTGAAAACACAGGATTTCCACTTCCACATCCCAGCCTGCTCCTTGGACACTTCCAGGGATCCAGGGGCAGCCACAGCTGCTCTGGGCATCCTGTGCCTCACCACCTTCACAAAGGGAAATGTCCAACCTGGCCTGGGTTGCTGCATTCTTGGCCATCCCTGCAGCAGCTGAAGGCATTCCAGATGGTCCAGAAATTCAAAATGCAGAGCTGGGAGATGTGCCCTGACCCCCCAGTATGGGCACACCTGCCAGGTGAGGGGATTCCTATGACCACCAATGTCCTGGTGCCTCATGACTCCTCACGAGTGGATTTTACCAGCACAGAGATCACTTCTCCCTCCTCCCTAGAAAACACTCCTCAGTCTCTGCTCCAGCGTCTGAGGAATTTCAGATGAAAATCTCAAGTCAAGATCTCAAAATCTCAAGTTTCAGATGAAAATCTCAAGGTCTGAAGTGTCAGAGGAGCAGCCACCCCAAAGGTGCTGCTGGGTTTGGGGACAGCAGCTCAGCTCTGATCCCTTTGGGCACTCAGCTGGACCTCACCCCTGCTCCCCTGAATCTCTTCCACACTTCTACAGAGCTGGCAAAGCTTTTTGCCCCCTTCCCTGGCCCAGCAGGGCACAAATCCCTTTGCCCCCAGTGTGGAAATGTGCCTTCCTGTCCCTCCCTTCCCTGCCTTCCTGGGCAGCCAGCGTGGATGCCGTGCTGCCTGTCTGAGCTGCTTTAGTTAAGAATAATAAACAAATTCCTAAATGGAAGGATATTCTTTAAACCTGCCTTGTGCTGCCTGCCAGGGAATGCAGAGCCCACCTCCTGTCCCCCTGCAGCTCCAGGCTCTCCTGAAACCTGAGCTGCTTCTCTGTGGAGCTGCTCCGTGGCCTCTGCGTGCACCTTCCCCCCTGACCCCGTCTGGATTCTCCTGTCCTTTTCCTGACACGCTCCTGGTGAGCTCCTGGCTCACTGTGCCTGCCCCACAGCTGGGCACGGTGTGGCTTTACACCACGGAATCATGGAATGGTGGAATGGTTTGGGTTGGGGGGACCTTAAAGATCACCCAGTGCCACCCCCAGCTATGGCAGAGACACCTCCACCATCCCAGGGTGCTCCAGACCTTGGATATTTCCAAGGATGGGGCAGCTGCAGTTCTCTGGGAATTCTGTGCCAGGGCATGCCCACCCTCACAGGGAACAATCCCTTCCCATTGTCCCATTGTCCCATTGTCCCATTGTCCTTTTCCCCATCAGGAATCCCTCTGCAGCCCTGATCTCACCTGTTCTCCTTCCCCTCTGCAGCTCCTCTGGCACAGGGATGCCTTTCCCTTCCTGTTCCCTCCCTCCCCACATCACTCCTGCACGTTTTGCTGAGATCTTTTCCCACCTTGTCCTGCTGGTTCCCCCCTCCCAGCTCTCCCATTTCCCCCTTTCCTTCTCGGTGGCCCATTTTCCTCAGCCAGCACTCCCAGCCCTCAGGAAGCCGATGTCAGTTGGAGGCTGAGCAGTCCCTGGGACCCTCTGGCCCTGCCACACTTTTTAACCCACTTCTCATTTTTCTTCTTCTCCTCCTGTAATTTATTGTTTTCGGCTCTCCTCCTCCTCCTCCTCCTCAGCTCCTGCTGAAGGGAGCTCATCCCCTGCCTCTTCCCTGTGTTTTCATCTGGAGAAACAGGGAAAAACCCATTTTGCTCTTTCCCCAGCTCCAATTCCCCTTCCACCCCCACACCCTCCCACCTCCCCTCCCAGCCCTGGAACCTTTCCCTGGTAGTGTTGCTGTAACTGTTCAATTAAAGGAGCAATTACAAAATCAATCAAACCAAACCAGAGCTGAGCACCAAGAGGGGCCCAGCTGGGGACAGGGACGGTGCCAGAGCCCTGCCCAGCCTGGGGGCAGCTCCACTCAGTGTTGGGGACACCCAGGACAGGGTGGCACCGGCACCACCAACCTCACACCCCCTGCAGAATTCCCCTCCTGAGAAAACCCTGGAAAAGCTGCTGGTGCTCCCCATGGCTTGGATCAGCCATCCTGTGATTTTAACAGGATAAATCCACACCTGGATGGGTTTAGCTGAGATTTCTTGGGGTTTCTCCTGCTGATTCCCCTTCCCCTTTGGATGGGTGCTCCTGGAATCCCTGTGTCCCCTTTGTCACACGCTGTCCTCTCACCAGGTGACACTCACAGTGTCTCACTCCCCACTGTTCCTGTCTCCTCGGGGCTACATCCATGATTTTCACTGCTGGAATTCCCTCTCAACACCTGCAGCCCTCTTGCTGCTGTCACAGCCAAGGTTGTCCCTGGTAGAGAGGGACAAATCCTTCCAAACTCATCCCAAACAAGGCAAGATGAGCTGGAAAACAGATTGGATTAAGAAGCTGTACAAAGCAGATGAGTTTGGGTTCATCTGGCAGCTTTCCACAAGGAATTCAGCTTTGGCACAAGGAGTTTTCCAAGAAGACCCAGATCCTGCTCGTGGTGGCACCAGGGAAGGCCTCATCACCACCTGGAAAGGCTGAGGCAAACCAAGGAGAATTTGGGATGGAAAGGATGGGAAAGGCTTTATTGTCTTTTTGGGAAGACATCCATGAAAGGAAGAGCTCCTGGGAGCCTTGGGATGAGTCATCAGGAGCACACCTTGGTGTCACTGCTGGGTTCTGGGCCAGCTCCTCAGGGAAGACCCCTCTGATGGAAGGGGGCAGCTTTCCACAAAGAATTTAGGAGCTTTCCACAAGGAATTCAGCTTTGGCACAAGGATATTTCCAAGCAGACCCAGATCCTGCTCGTGGTGGCACCAGGGAAAGCCCCATCACCACCCCATCCTTTCCACCCCACCCCTCCTCAGCTGAGGAGAATTTGGGATGGAAAGGATGGGAAAGACTTTGTTGCTTTCTTGGGAAGAATCCATGAGAGGAAGAGCTCCTGGGAGCCTTGGGATAACCCACCAGGAGCACACCTTGGTGTCACTGCTGGGTTCTGGAAGACCCCTCTGATGGAAGGGAAGCAGGACTGGACCATTTAAGGAGGAGCTGTGATCCCAGACTCACCCCTGGTTGTGCACAGTCAGAGGAGCAGCATCCCAAAGGTTCACCATTCCTTTCAGAGCAGGAATCTGGCAGCATTCCTGGGGCTGGAGTCCACTTTGGCTCTCGTTGTCAGTGAGAATCCCAAAAGCCCTGTCACCCTGCAGGTCCCAGGCAATCAGGGCTGTGACACTTCCCAAATCCATTTGCTAGGATGCTTTAAGGAGGTCCTCATCCCTGTTTTTCTTGGTTTTTCTTTCAGTTTGGTCACCCCCAGCTCAGAGGTTGATATCTATTAAATATTGAAGATAAGCACATAACTTCACCCTGTTCCCAAGTTCCATACCTGACATTTTTGCTGCTGCAGAACTCCTCGATTTCCCCACCCACCTGGAAGCACAGGATGAGGAGGGCTGGAAAGGCAGGGATTTGGCACAGGGGTGGGTTGATTTTCCTGCCCCTTATCAGCCTGGTGCCAGGTTATCTTGGATTGTGCTGATACCATTCAGGGTGCATTTACTGGGTGTGCCCACGGCCTTGGTGTTTGGATAAATCCAAGGAAATCAGGGGCTGTTTCCAAGCTCTTTAAAGCCTGAAACATCAGCCCAGCTGTGCAGGTGATGCAAGTCTGCAGGTGCTGCTGGATTGGGATTATTTGATCATCAATAATTTGGGAAAACCCCCATGGTTTTGTCCTTTGGCTCTCAGTCCTAAATAGATTTTAAATTGTGACTTTTGCACAGCCTTTGGTTGGAAGGGTGAGCTGAGAGCCTGGATGAGATTCCCATTTTTTCCTGGTGGTTTTGGGGGCCTGGGAGAGGAACCACGATGGGAATGACCTCCAGTGCCAGGTGGGACAGGGAGAGATGTTATTTCACAAGCCTTTTGTCCCAAAGCCACCAACCTGTCACCCATCCATCAAGGCATGGCTGGCAAGGAGCAGATCCCAGTTCAGGAGGGAGGAAAACCCACCTGGCTCCTTGGACAAGGAGCAGATAAAGACTCCAAAAACTCTGCTGGGCTGAGAGATCCCAGCTCCAATTCCCAGTTTTTTGAAGTGGGATGGAGGTGGATAATGGATCTGGACCTGCTCCCACTTGGTTTCTGTCAGGTGGGAAATCACAGTTCTGTGGGAATCCACTCCTGATCTGTGGGGATCTCACTCCTGACTTACAGCAGGATGAATAATGGGAATTTTTTTACAGTGAGGAATTTTTTTACAGCCTGGCACAGGTTGTCCATGGAAGCTGTGGCTGCCCCTGGATCCCTGAAGTGCCCAAGGCCAAGTTGGAGCACCCTGGGATGGTGGAAGTGTCCCTGCCCATGGCAGAGGGGAGGATAAAATGATTTTTAACCCAACCCAACCCATCTTGTGACCCCACAAACACCCAAATCTGTGCTCCCAGATGCCAGCCTGGCATTCCTGCAGCTCCCAGGCCCTGCTCCCAGCCCCTGTGTCCCTGTGGAGTGACAGGGTGTGTGGTGGCACCACGGACCAGCCTCTGGCCATGTCCAGCTGCTCTCTGCCATCTATATTTGGTCAAAAAATGACTGGGAATTGTTTGTTTGTGGTTCCTTGGAAACCCCCCCCGTGGAAATGGCTCCTTTTGTTTGGTTACTTGGGAAAAAATATTTTCCTCTCCTTCTTTCCCTATTTTGAAAGACGAAGAAAGCCAAGCTTTAAAAAGCCCAGGAATATCCTGGAGTGGCACCAGGCTCCAGCTCTGCCCGTGGCTCCATCTCTCCCTGACACTCTGCTCCACCTTCCTGCACATCCTGACAATGGAAACACCATTTAAATGTCCTCCAAGTTTCTCTTCCCATTGAAAGAGGGGATTTATTCTCTTTTTTTTTCTTCTTTCTTTTTTTTTCTATATCAGAATTAATGTGATTCTAATGTGTTCCTTTTGATCTTCAGGGGATTTTTTACACTGATGATCCCTAATTTCAAATTTTTTTTTTCTCCCTCTCCCTTTTTTTTTTTTTTTTTGGTTTTAATTGTTTTAAAAAGCTTCAGCGAAAAGGGGGAGAAGAAAAAAAAAAATCCATCCTCCTTCTTTGGCACATCTTTAACCTTTAAGTACCTCTGGAAAAAAATGTTTAAAATATATTATACATTTTTAAAGAGGGTGCGTTTGACAGGTCAGTCTCAAACCTCTCTCTCTTTCCTTGTGCTGTGTTGGAATAAGACAATTTTGCAGCTTGGATTTTTTTGACAGTTAAATTGCAATGTAGGCAGAGGGTGGAATAGGGATCCTGTCTCTTTAACTCTCGAACTAGACAAAGACTTTTCCCCTCTGAGAGCTGAGCCCGGGATCAGAACTGTCAGATGATCTCGTAGCACTTGGGAGAGTTTGCAAAGTCATAATTATATCTTTTAACCTGTCTTGCTCTTTGCAAAAGAAAGGTCCTATTATATTGAAATGAGATTATTAGCCATCAAATACTTTCTTTCTTGGGATTCTTCTTTCCTTAAAAAAAAAAATATATCTGTATATTTATATATATATATATATGTATAATTCAAATACCTTAACTACTTTGCAATTGAATTTTTATAAAATTTACTTTTCGTTAAATAAATGTTCGGGAGCAGCTGGGGTTTTTCTTGAAAGTGTTTTTAAAAGGGTGTTTTCAATATGCAGATGCAAAACAAAAAAAAAATCAGACTAAATGTCTGAAATGTCACCTGGATAATTAAAGGAAGGTAAAGTTTCAGAGCTCAGTTCAGGTTTTTTCTCTAACCCTGGTGCTTTTCCTCATTTCAATGCCAAAAAAAATATATTTTCCCCCGAAACCCAATCATTTTCAACCTTCCATTTTCTCTTTATTATTTTTTTCTGTCTTTTCTTCCTGTGAAAATGAAAATGAAACCCCAAATAACTGGAAGGGGTTTTTTTTAACCCCCACAATTAAAATCCCACACTGCTGTGTCAGTGTGGGCTGGAACAAAAGGGGACAAGTGCTTTAAAGGAATTAAAGTGTCACCAAAATCACAGGAAAATCCCATCCCAAAGTCAAGAAAAAACCTCTTCAAGGGGCTCATCCAGTACCCAGTTGGCACAACAGTTACACCCAGGCAAA
Source organism: Setophaga kirtlandii (assembly GCA_025769955.1). Taxonomy (NCBI): domain Eukaryota; kingdom Metazoa; phylum Chordata; class Aves; order Passeriformes; family Parulidae; genus Setophaga; species Setophaga kirtlandii. Next base: position 4,289,878 of record JAOYNM010000110.1, on the reverse strand, counting down.
ATTTGGAATTTGGGATTAGGAAATGGCAGATATTTAGCATATTTTAAAATATCTGGCTGAGTAAGGATTGTAAGGATATAAAATAGTTGAAATCCATAGAAAATCTGGGCCTGATCCCAAAATCTCTGAAGCCAGTGAGGATCCCTCCACCTGCCCAGTGCCTCCAGCAGCCTTTGCTGGGAGGGACTGGTGGCTTTAATGGGGTGATTAAAGTGCTGCCATTCATGCCTTATAATTCAGATTGTCCTTTATAAACTCCCTTTTCAGGGCTGGCCACAAAATTCCATCCTGAGATTAAATTCAGATTTAACAAAGGGTGCAAACCCCTGTCCCAGGGTGACAGGAGCTCACCACTGGTTTATGAGGCTTTTAAAGTCATTAAAAAATTATTTTTTAACAATAATCTTTAGAATGCTCTGTAGAGTCCTGCAGGAGTCTCCATCACTTCACCAGTGTGAAGTTTAATACAAGGGGAATTGTTACCATGAGTAAAGTTACTCCCAGGTTAAGTTTCTGGTGAGTGTTTGGTGCACACCTCAGCTTCTATTTTCTTTTTCTGTGGACCAAATTCTGCTTTTTTCTAATTCCAAAGCCCAAGAACAAAGTCCATTCTTTAACCCCTGATTAACCACAGAGATGTCTCCTCACACACAACCCAGGTGGTAAGTGACAACCCTGTGTCACACCAGCCCCTGATTCAGAACCAAACCACCCCAGGAAAGGTTTTTTTGATGGAAATAACATTTTTCAGGACAGGACAGTTCAGGACTCACTGAGCTGCACATCAGCACCTGCTGAATATTCCAGAAATCCAGGCACCTGCTCAGGGGTTCTGTATCTCCAGAGCTCCCTTGTGCTCCTTTGCTACTGAAACCTCTCCCTGCCTTAACTGCTTTTAATACCCACAAACTAAACCTACTTGAAGCTGTTTCAAACCAAAACCACATATTTCCCCCTGATTTATAGAAGAAAACATTCGAGGAAATCACTGGACACTCTCAGCAGGTGTTCTGTGTCCCTCCAGCTTTTGCTTTTCCTGCTGAAGCTGCAGCTCCGGGTTCAAGGCAGGAGCAAATGTCTGCTTTCACTCCTGCATTTCTGCCCTTCTATTTCTTTTCCAAGGGGATGACTTCAGAGCAGAGAGTGGCAGAGATTCATGGAGTGCCTGCCTGAGCTGCCTTTAATTGTCCCTGCATGCTGGGGAGCCAGGAGATAAGAGCAGAGAGCCACTTCAACCTGTGTGAATTGGCAGTGGCCCCCTGACTCGCTGGAGCAGCCTGAGTTTACACCACCGAGGATCTGACTTGGAATTTCAAGGCTTTCCAGTTGCTATCATAAATATCTCTTCTTTTTCTTGGCAATGAAGTCATCTAGAGAGTGGTTCCAAAAAATTAAAAGAAGCTGTTGGCAGATGTGTCTATTAGTTTGAGCTGGAGGGGTTTGGCTTTTTTGGAGGCTTGAGCTCAGACGTGGTGTAGCCTGGAGGCTTCTGGACGTCCACAGTAGCTTTACCTTTGGCTGGGCTGTTGTTCCTGGAGGAATGTGCTTTGTTGAGGTATAGGAGAGGTTTAAATGAGAGATCAGGGAAAAATGGGGAACGGGAAGAATTCCAAAGCTGCCCCTTGTCTCAGAGTGAATCCCCGAGTCCCAGGGATGAATGTGTGCTAGGCCATGTGAGGTGATATCCAACTTTGCATGTTTAAAACACAAAACCAGCACCTTTCCCAAGGGCAGACTCCTTTTTTTCCCTGTAAAAATCTCTCCCAGCCTCCTGGGAGCAGAATTCCTCAGCAGGGCTGTGCTGGGGAAGCCCGGCCCAGCCAGGCCTGCCATGGCCGGGGCGCGGGGCTGGCGCCGCTCTGGGTGTGGGTGTAAACACGAGCCAGGAATGCCAAAACCAGCCAGGTGTGCCAAGCCCAGCGTGCCCCAGGTGTGCCAAGCCCAGTGTGCCCCGGGTGTGCCAAGCCCAGCGTGCCCTGGCTGTGCTGGGCTGGGTTCTCTGCAGCCTCTCCGGAGCCATCCATGCCCCGCTCCCGGCTCCAGGGGATGTGGAAGTTGCTGTGTTTGCTCTCCTTTGGCAGCCCCTGGAGGCCCTGAGGGCTTCCTTGAAGTTGAGGGTGGCTTTGCAGAGTAGGGCTGGGAAAAGAAAAGAAGCTGTGTTTTGGAGAAAAGAGGTTTTGGTTGGTGGAGTTCACCCCAGAGGGACCCACACGTGTCCTGCTGGTTCTGTCTGCGGCCTGTGCTCACACCACCTACGCAAATCAAGGTGAAACTCTCTACAAATTCCCAGCTGGAGCTGAAAGTGCCTGGATTTTATAATTCAGCCCTGGAACTCACTCAGAAAAAGCATCAAAGTTCCAGCACTGAGTTAAACTGGCTTTGGGGGTCTGCTGCCCACACTCCCTGGAGAGCAGAGCAGCGCATGAATGGCCACGTGCTGCTCTCCTGGGCTCTGCCAGCCAGGAACCAAAGCCACCAGGAGCTAAAATCCCATTTCTCTGTGTGGTGTCACCCCTCCTGACAGGAATCACTCATCAGGAAGGGTGATCATCAGCAGCAGCTCCCAGGAGGGGAGGAAAGACTTGCTGTGGGCATCATTCATCTTGGCAGCTCTCTTGGGAGTTTGGTGTGAGCCCAGAGAGCAGCATGGGCAGGATTTGTGTTGGTGTAGCCTTCTTGGGCAATACCAGCTCCCCAAACTTTGCTAAGTGGAGCATTTTTCCTAAAGCAGCTCTGCTTCTTGCTGCCAAGACAGTCCTATCACCTCCAGATACTCAGCACTTTCCAGGCTGGATCAATGGGCAATTGTTCCAGAAACACATGGAACTCCCCAGCCTGCCTCTCTCCTTCTGTTGTCTTGTGTTTTCATTGGGGTTTTTTTTGTTGTTTTTTTTTTTGAAAATTTTATTTCAACCTTTAACAAAACCCCCAGAGATCCGAGCAAAAAATAGCACGAATAAGAAAACAAATTCTATCATAATTTTTCTCCAGGCCAGGGAAATAATTGCCCGGCGTGCTCTGCTCCTCCTTCCCCAGCCCCAGGAAGGTTTTACGAGCTGGAGCAGCCGCTCTCTCAGGAGGTGCTAGAGAGGAAAAGGAGCCCACAAAGCCAGGGCAGTGTTTTCCATCTGCTGTTTCCCCATGGAAGCCAGGCCCAGCAGTGACAAACCCCTCAGATCCTTGTCAGGGAGCTGAGCTGACACCTGGCCCCGGTGCAGTGACCATTCCAGGGCACTGGACTCAGCTCAATCCCACATTTTGGGTTTTCAGGCCCCTCACAATAATCACCTCTTAACTCCCCCTCCCTCCTCGGCTCTGGGCTCTGAGCAACAGCAGACGGGAGATTTCATGTGCCATAAATATTTAGATTGTGCCTGTGTGTTTATAACACTTGCTCGGGGTGGGACTGGAGCTGCTCACACTCACACCTGATGCTGGGGAAAGTTTTCCATCACCTCACGGGGACCACGGAGCAGTTTTGAGACAGCCCTGCTTGGGATCAGGGTCTGGGTTGTCCTTCCCTGTCCTCCTGCTGGAAAACAGCCCCAGGAACAACGTGAGGGGGATTTCATGGAGCTGCTGCTCCAGAGGATCCAGGGGGAAAAAAAAGAGTTGTGGTTGGGATGGAATGGGAAATTTTTGCAGTGTTACCAGGAGAAACAGGTCCCCTGTGTGCCCCAGAGGTTCCAACACGGAATCTCAGCCTGGTTTGGGTTGGAATGGACCTTAAATCCCATCTCATTGCGCCCCCTGCCATGGACAGGGACACCTTCCACCATCCCAGCCTGCCAGGGGAAACAGGTCCCCTGTGTGCCCCAGAGGTTCCAGGCTTCTCCAACACGGAATCCCAGCCTGATTTGGGTTGGAAAGGACCTTAAAACCCATCTCATTGCACCCCCTGCCATGGCCAGGGACACATTCCACCATCCCAGCCTGCTCCAAGCCCCGTCCCATGGCATGCTTCCCCTGGAAAAGCTGGAATAACTAAAGCAGAGGATTTCAGAGCAGGTTAGACCACAGGAAGGGCATTAAAGGGGATTTTTGGAGTGCAGAACAGCCCAGCTAAGCTCTAGGCCCTCTTCCACAAGGATCAGGCCAAGCTGTGCTGTGCTGGTGGCCCTGGCTGGCTTGGACTGGGCAGACTGGGAGGCCCTGCAGGGCAGGCCCTGTGCTCAGCCCAGCACTCTCCAGAGCACCGGGGCTCTGAAGTGTTATGGAATTTTTGGGGCTTTAATAAACGTGTTTTTACGAATGTTTCTTTAGGGGAAAATATTTTTCTTTTGTTTCTCTGCGTAGCCTCTTTAGGACTTGCTGTGGAAGTGCAGCCAATACTTTGAGCTCTGGCTCTTTTTACCCCTGTCCTGTGCTTTTTTTTCCTCTCTTTTTGTTTGGTTTTCTTTTTTTTTTTTTTTTTTTTTTTGAGAAGGAATAAATCTCAGGTTTTAGTCCCTTCCCTTGCTTCTATTCCATCTACCTGCTGGGTTCTGTTATGTGGATTTAGAAGAAGGAAAAATGACTCCATGGCAAACTTGGGAAGGGTTTTCCTCCCTGGGCAGGAGGTTTGATATTTGTCTTGGCTCCAAACCTTTTTTCTGGAGCCTTTAATACTTATCGTGGTCAGAGATAAAGCATCACCAAAGATGAATAATAAAGGATGCCCAGTTTGGAGATTGTTGGTTCCTCTTTAAATTTTGAGTTTGATGCAGTGAGGACTGAAGAAGGAAAAAAAAAACCAGAGAAAAAGAGTGAGAAAACCCTTCCTCATCTTGTTTTAGAATCAGCAGATGGAAAGGAAACATAAACTCAATTTTATGTGGATTATAAGGCACCTATAAAGAGTCATATGAACTGAGACACTTGGCTCTGGTACCCTAATGATACCTATGGAACAATATGTGAAACCTATTACACTCTCCTGGCTGTATGTGTGTGTATATATTTATATATATGGACAGAGAATGAGCGAGGGGGACGAAATATGGGGCCTTTATTTTTATTGGCTTCTGCGAAGAATAAATTACACAGCAAGGGCAAGGTTAAATTATTGTAAATGTCTGTATGAAAGGCATCACTTAATTATTAACAGTCTGCTACAAATAAAAGGTACAGATGCTAAAATGGCCTGACCTGCTGGATTGGGGGGTTGTTTAAAGTTGGGGCTGAGGCCCACAGCTGACTTGTTCTGTCAGACAGGCTGGAAAAAGAGGCAGGGTAAGGTTTCATTGCAGGGTGGCTTTGAGCCCTCTTTCCCAGATGGCAAGGGAAGGCTTGGAAAATGGGGCAGGGGAAGGTGGGAGCATTCTGGAATCAAGGGGATTTGATTTCCACTGCCAGGAGAGAGAGAACCACCTGGATGGGGAAAAGATGGAAACTCCAAGAGTTTAACTCCCTGTAAATTTTGTCTCGCAGTCTCTCTCCCTCATGCCTTGTCCACAAAGGGCAAACCCACAGTGGATTTTTCTTAAAGTGGGATTTGGAAACTCACCCCTGTCCCAGGTAGGAAAAGGTCAGAACCCCTTAAAAGAGGGGGCTGCACCTGGGCAGTCTGCAAAAGGTAACTCACAGACAAAACCACCCCAGCATGGAATTTTCACAGGGAAACTTGGAGGCTGCACCAAGTTGGGAGAAAAAAAAAATTAAAAAAAATCTGAAACTCCACCAGTCTATAGGAATGAAAGAACTCTGTGAAAAGCTCTCCTTTGCACTCACTCACCAAATGAAAGCTGCTTTTGGCAGGGAAGGGGCTGTGTCTGTGATTCCATGCTCAGCCTCGGGGCCAGATGGAATCCCCTGGAGCAGCTGGGCTCACCCCTGCCCACTCCCAGCCTCTCCTGCACGCTCCAGGCACTCCCTGCTGGAGCCACAGCATTGTCCCCTAGGGACAGACATCCAGCCTTGATTTAAGATCCCAAAATCCCTGAGAATTTGCTGCCTCCCCTTCCCTAAGCCCTTCCAAAGGCTCCATGTGCCAACACCACCATTCGCTCACGTGGAAAAACAGGATGGTGGAGGAAATGCTTGGTGTGAGCTTGGTCCTGGTGGATTTTGAAGCAGTCAGACACCTGAGGGGATGGGACAAAGAGGAGGAACCCAGATAATCACCCTCCAGTGCTCCCTACACCCATGTTTAGGTGCAGAGCATCCCCAGCCCTGTCTTTGACACAGAGTTGTGTAAAGCCACACATCATGTTATTGCCCTGAGCTTTCACTTCCTGATTTCCATAGCATAAACCAAAACAAAACATGCCAATTTCATCTCCCATGTCACTGAAATTCCCATCAGGGGTTGTGTCTCTGCTTTCTCTTCATCCCCTTGGCTCTGGCTGCTCCCTGCAGGAGCAGGGGGCTCCTCAGAGGGAGTGGGATGCCCTTGTTCCAAGGCTCAGGTTTATGGAGAAGGTGCTGAAGAAATTACCCAAAAAAAAAGGAATTTTGGTGTGGTTTCCCACCCCCTCAGACGTCTGCATGAAGGTTGGGAAATACGAGCCTCGAGCTGGGGAAATTTGAAGTCCAGGTGGAGACTGGTTGGATGGAATTAGTGACAGGTAAATTCTCTGCTCCACAGGATTCCTCCCATCTCTGTGTTTTACCTTTGTGGGAGCCTGATGTTTTCCTACAAAGCCCTCGATGACAGCAGAGCAGGAAAACACTTAACCCACTGCTTCTTTGAGATCTGCTGCTGCAGGGAAGAGGAGCAGAGGCTTTTCCCTGCTCCTGGCAGCCAGGGATGGAATCCCTGCCGGGGAAAAGCTGCCTCCACAGGAGGTACATCTCGGAACAAGGGGGAGCGTGTCGTGACCAGGCTCCAACAGTAGCACAGCCTGCTCCAGACCCCATGGGCTGCTGAGAATCCTGATCCCTCACATCTCATGGACTGCCTTGGCCCCTCTCCAAAGGCCCTTGGCAGCCGTTCAAGGCCTTGCAAGGTGCTGAACACGCCGACGTTCCTTTTGTCTCTGGTGTGTGTGTGTGTGTGTGTGTGTGTGGGGATGGATTACCCCAGCTTCCCTCTGGAATGGGGCTGGGATTTGGCTGGAATAGTCAGGCAGAGCTGCAGGTGAAGGGTTTGTCAGGTGGCTTCATCTTGTGTGGGAGCTCCAGCTGGTTCTGCAGAGGTTCTGATGGGGGATCTTGGTTCCACAACCCTCAGAGGGCTGTGGGTAAAGTTTTGGCAAAGCATCAGGTGAGATCAATCCAGAGCAGGACAGGGATGGATTATCCCAGTTTCCCAGCTGGAATGGGGCTGGGATTTGGCTGGAATAGTCAGGCAGAGCTGCAGGTGAAGGCTTTGTGAGGTGGCTTCACCTTGCATGGGAGCTCCTGCTGGTTCTCCAGAGGTTTCTGGTGCGGGATCTTGGTTCCAGCTGTGGGTAAAGCTTTGGCAAAGCATCAGGAACGTTGATAAAATCAATCCAGAGCAGGACAGGGATGGAGATGGTGTTGGAAGCCCCTTTTGAGCAGCTGCTGAGTAGGAAGTGTGGTGGTCACTGCTTGGGGCTCCTCTTTCCCTCTTGGGGCTGTTTGAGCAGGTTTTGTCTCTCTCTTTCGAGGGTTTTTTGAGTCAGGTTCCTCTCTCCCTTTTGGGGCTGTTTGAGCAGGTTTTGTCTCTCCCTTTTGAGGCTTTTTGAGTCAGGTTCCTCTCTCCCTTTTAGGGCTGTTTGAGCAGGTTTTGTCTCTCCCTTTCGAGGCTTTTTGAGTCAGGTTCCTCTCTCCCTTTTTTGGCTGTTTGCAGCTGCAAAGGGCTCCATGGTGGTTAGTTGAATGAGGTGGGGGAATTTTTGTTTTGAGGATTCAGTGGGAAGGGTCGGGAAGAGCAGAACTGCCACCAGGAGCTGGGGCTGGGATGGGAAGGAAATTCAGAGCTTTCTGAAGGTGCAGGAGCAGGGCAGGAACACGGCCAGGTGTGTGGGAAGGGGCTGCTCCACCAATGTCCCATTCTCACACCCCCTTCTCCCACCCAGCCCTGAGCTGTGGCTGGGGGTGAGACTCCAGAGGCTGGAAAATCCACCCGGGATCTCCACGAAAGGGAAAAAGTGACAGGGGGAAAATCAGGGCCGGCCCCACCTCGCAGGGTCCGGCTGGAATGTGTTTGCTCTGGGGGGGGAGCGGTGCCGGTGTTGGGTTTGTAACGTGAACCCTCTGCAAATACCTCCGGGGCAGACAGGTCCCTTTCGGGCTGTGTTTATTTAATAAAGAGCCAGTGAAGTAACTGCAATTTCATTGTCAATTTACTAATGCGTTACAGTTATGTTTCTGAACCTCATTGTTTGGGCTCAGGAGCTCGCAGTGCCTGGCCAAAACTTTCCTTTTTTCTCCCCCTTATTCCTCCCCTCAAGTGTAAAACACGTTTTATTATGACTAGAATGTCTTCTATTTATCAAAAACTGGGATTAAAACCCTTGACTCCCCCCTTCTATGCACATATCCAACTTGGCAGCAGGTCAGTGATTAACCTCCTGAAAGCCTCACTTGCTCACTCTTTTTTAAAGTCTTTTTTTATTATTTTTAAGAGAGGTAAAACCACGCACGTTTGCGCACACACTGACACATAACACACACACATTTTCAAAGTTCATCTGGGAAGAATACAATGGAAACTCTGGCTGGAAAAGCCACGGAGCTGTGCGTCTTTGTGGTCTGGGAAGTCTGACTACGGCCTCCTACTCTTTTGGATGGAAATCTGGGCTTTGAAACACGATTGTACATTCTCAATGATAATAATAATAATAACAATAAAACCCCAAGAACCACCCAGCCCTCCCCAACAGAGAGTGAAAAAGAGAAATGAGGTTTTTGGATGAAGGGGAGAAGGTGGCAGAGCAGCTGCTGAGATGTTTTGGGTTGGAGCCTCAGCAGGTCCTTCCTGCTGTGCAAAGGGGTGGAGAGCAGTGCTTTGGTGGATCCCCTGTCCCACACTGGTTTATTTTCACCAAGAATCCATGTCGGAGAGGAGTTTCCTCTTCCCAAAGCTGTGGAAGAGCCTTGGCTGCAGCAAGTTTGATTTCAGGGCTGCTGTGGTGGGAGCAGGGTGGGACATTTGGCTCCAGACAGGACACAGGGACCTTTCTGGGTTTGTCTGTCCCTTTTGGGGCACTTTGAGCCGGGTTTGTCTGTCCCTTTTGGGGCAGTTTTAGCAGGGTTTGTCTGTCCCTTTTGGGGCACTTTGAGCCAGGTTTGTCTCTCCCTCTAGGGGCTGTTTCACCTGGGTCTGTCTCTGCCTTTTGAGGCTGTTTTAGCAGGTTTCGTCCCTCCCTTTTGGGGCCATTTCACCCAGGTTCCTCTTTCCCTCTCAGGGCTGTTTGAGCAGGTTTTCTCTCTTCCTCTCGGGGCTGTTTGAGCAGGTTTAGTCTCTCCCTTTTGAGGCTTTGTGAGCCAAGTTCCTCTCTCCCTTTTGGGGCCATTTGAGCCGGGTCTGTCTCTGCTTTTTGAGGCTGTTTGAGCAGGTTTTGTCTCTCCCTCTTGGGGCTGCTTGAGCAAGTTTCTCTCTCGCTTTTGGGGCTGTCTGAGCCCAGTTTCTCTCTCCCTTTTGGGGCTGTCTGAGCCCAGCTTCTCTCTCCCTTTTGGGGCTGTCTGAGCCCAGTTTCTCTCTCCCTTTTGGGGCTGTCTGAGCCCAGTTTCTCCCTTCCTTTTGGGGCTGTTTTACCAGGTTCCTCTCTCCCTTTCGGGTCTGTCTGAGCCCAGTTTCTCCCTCCCCGCTCTCACCCCCACGGGCTCCCGGCTCTTTCCCCTCAGCCCCTCCGGGCCTGCCCGGCTCCGGCAGCTGCAGCCCAGCCCTGCCCGAGGCCGTGACCCCTCAGCGGCTCCGGCTCTGCCCTCAGAGGCTCCCATCAGCTCCCGGGGCCCTCCACGACACAGTCGTGACAAATTACATGCGGTGGCTTCAGCGGGGACCCCTCGGCCTTTGAAGCCGCCCTTGAAGCCCGGCCCGGGCCTGAGCTCCGGGAGCGGCCCCGGCGCAGCGAGCGCGGCTCGCTCGGTAATGAGAGGGAAGATTTCTGTTAATCTCCTCCTAAATGAGGGGCTAATTCCTCCCGCAGAAACTTGTCAGCTGCTTGTTAACAGCCTCTCGGACCCGCGCTCACGTGGCCTTCATTATTTTTAGGAGCTTTTTTTTTCTTTTTAAATTTTTTTTCCTTTTTTCCTTTTTTTTTCTTTTTTCCCCCTTT
>JAOYNM010000110.1:4249692-4261989 GCA_025769955.1 Setophaga kirtlandii | reverse complement strand
GGGCACTCCCAGGTGGGCAGGGCTCAGGTGGGCACAGAGGGAGCTCCCGGGTGGGCACAGAGGGAGCTCCCGGGTGGGCACAGAGGGAGCTCCCGGGTGGGCACAGAGGGCATTCCCAGGTGGGCACAGAGGGAGCTCCCAGGTGGGCACAGAGGGAGATCCCAGGTGGGCAGGGCTCACTCAGGTGGGCATAAAGGGCACTCCCAGGTGGGCACAGAGGGAGATCCCAGGTGGGCATATAGGGCATTCCCGGGTGGGCACAGAGGGAGCTCTCAGGGTGGGATGCCCGGGGCTCAAGTGGGCACAGAGGGAGATCCCAGGTGGGCACAAAGGGCACTCCCAGGTGGGCAGGGCTCAGGTGGGCACAGAGGAACTCCCAGGTGGGCACAGAGAGAGCTCCCAGGTGGGCACAAAGGGTACTCCCAGGTGGGCAGGGCCCAGGTGGGCACAGAGGGCACTCCCAGGTGGGCACAAAGGGCACTCCCAGGTGGGCACAGAGGGCAGTCCCAGCTGGGCACAGAGGGCATTCCCAGGTGCAGATCCCTGGGATTTGTTCCCTCCTGCGTGTCCCTGTTGGAGGGGAGGCGGGAGCACGCCCAGGACAGGCTGTGCTCGGGGTTTGTCTCTCGGGGATCTGCAGATCTGCCTTTCTTCTCCCCCGATGTTTCCTGACTCATTTCCTCGGCTCGCAGGCAGATATTCAGCAGATATTTACATAACCCCGCGCCGGGAATGCCGAGCCTGGCGCTGTGGGGCTGTCCCTGCTGCCCTGGTGACCCTGGGGACTCACACGGGTGGCAGGGGTGGCACCTCGCTGAGCCTGGGGACAGCAGGGTGCAGTGCCAGTGCCAGTCCTGTCACACACAGCACGGACAGATGTCCCCATGCCAGGCCCAGCTGGTGCAGGTGACAAATCCCCCCAGGAGCCAACCCCTTGCATGGCCAAAATCAAGATTTAAATGCATAAATCAGGATTTAAATGCATAAATCAGGATTTAAATGCTCCTGCCCACCAAGACACCTTTTGTCACCTCCCTTGTGCTGGGGACACTCCAGCGAGGCTGGGGCACTGCAGAGGATGCAGCCCCCTCACTTTTGGGGTGCCCAGGGCCTGTCTGTGACCTGGCCCAGCTTTGTCCCTTCCCAGCTGTTTTTCCCAGCCCTCAAAGCCTCCCTTGTGCTGCAGTTCTGGGAGCCAGAGCTCTCTGAAGGGTGGGGAGCCATCCCTCACTGACCACCACCAGGCTCTGGACACATCCCAAAGCTTTTCCAGCTTGTGACCACTGCTGAAAGGGTTCATTTCTGCTGAAAGGGTTCATTTCTGCTCAAAGGGTTCATTTCTGCTCAAAGGGTTCATTTCTTCCCCTAATGAGCTGCAGCCCTGGCTGGGGGCACCACAGCAGCTCAGAGCCCTTGGAAGGTTGCAGTTTATTGCACGTGAGCAGTTTCTGTTTCAGCCCTCACGTTTGGAGAATGAGTTGGAGCTCTTCAGTTCTTGGTCTCAGAGTTGTTTATTGTTCCTTATCTATAAAAATTTTTCTCCTGCCCTGCTGAGGTCCACCCAGCAGGACAGTTCCAGACACTCTGCCTACCCCTGGGGCAGTGTTATCCCTTTAAATTGAAAACTACATGTACAATATTTACAATTACTTTCCAATACCTATTACCTATGTTAGACAGTGAGCTTCTACTCTAAACTAATCCAAAAGTGCCAACATCACTACAGAAGATGGAGACCAAGAAGAAGAAGAAGAAAGGCTGGACACACCCAAGTCCCTCAATCTTGTCCCCAAAACCCCCATTCTAAAAACCCCAACATCTACTTTTTCACCCTGTGATAATTTGATTATCACATTAATTAAACTTCTGTGCCTTTCAGGTCCTCATACAAAGCTGGTAATTTGTTCCATGGGTCATAACCAAACCCACAGGTGCTCTGGGCTGCGTGCCAGGGTCTCTGAGCCCCCTGGCAACTCTGGACACCCAGAGGGATGCACTGAGCTCCAACATGGAGCAGCCAGGCTGAGCAATCTGGGCAGTGAGGAGCAGCTCCAGCCAGGCCAGGGGGGTCACCCAGCCCCTCCTGACACAGAAATCCCATCCAAGGAACCTCCAGGAATGGCCACACTCACATGGGGTGGGCATGGAGGAAGCTGCAGAGAGCTCAGGGTGAGCACCCAGCTGTGCCACCAGAGCCACCTCTGTCCCAGTCTCAGCCACAGCACAGAGAGGCACATGCACAGCTGGCCTGGCCTGCAGAGAGCTTCCTCCCCATCCTCTTCCTCCTGCTGTGAGCACAGGGAGCTGGCAGGAGCCGTGTGTGAGCTGGGAGAGGCAGATGGAAAACGCACCGGGAGCCTCCCCGCAGCCAATTCGTGCCCCAGCTCAGTGCACATGAAAAACTCATTCAAGGAGCCACTTGAAAACAGTCTCGCTCTCCCCTGGGCACACTCGGGGTGTCAAATGATTCCCAATCATCCAAGAAAAGTCTGATCAGCCTTGGATGGATGGAAAGAATCCGGCTGGCTGAGTGAGCTTTGGATGCAGCCCGTGGTTATTAGGAAGTAGCTCTCAAAGCCTGCAGCAGGCAGCTGAGAGAAGTGAAACTCTACCCAGGTGTTAGAGATCCTTAAACTGGGAAGGAATTTTTCTTCCCCTTGGCTCTGGAACAACAACAACAGCACTTTTTTTCCTTTTTTTTTTTCCTTTTTTTTTTTTCCTTTCAGCCTATTTCAGAGCAGAGCAGGCAGGCACTTCTCCTCATCATCCTCATCCTCCTCATCATCCTCATCCTCCTCATCCTCGCTGGAGTTGTCTGGAGCTGTTTGGACGCAGGACTGGGGGCTGTGCCAAGGCTTTGCCCCTCTGCCCCTCTGCCCTGGGGCAGTTCCACCGTGGAGCTGCAGGAAGCAGCAACGCTGGATTCACCCCACAGCCCTGCCTCTGCCAAGGGGACTCTGCAGAGAAGGAGGAAACTGGCAGCAGTCCTGGAAATTTAAAGCCCTTCCACCACCTCGGTGCTTTAAAATAAAAACTATTTGTGACAAATTAATGAATTAACATCACTCTGCCCCCCTGAGTCATCCCAGCCGCGTTCCCTCTCCGCGGATGGGATCTGTGGAAGGAACCCCATGGATCAGCACAGCTCTGTGCCCAAGAGCTGAGGGGTGGAATTCCCTGATTCCCCTGATCCCCCAGGTCCCAGGGACAGCCCCGAGGCTGCCAGGGAGGTTCCTGCTCCTCCCGGGCTCCGCTGGCCCGTGCGGGTCCTTCCCGGAACGCGCCTGCCCCGCTCGAGCGTTTCTGGGAATGAGCTCCAGCTCTGTTGGTTTGGGGAGCCTGCCAGGATTGGGGGGGATTGGGGGGAACAGCGAGGGGCCCCTGCCTTGCTTAACCCCTTCCCTGCCTTGCTTAACCCCTTCCCTGCTTTGCTTAACCCCTTCCCTGCCAGCGCCAGCTCTGGGGATTTGCTCAGGGATGGGCCCAGGGAGGGATGGATGGGCTCTGTGGGATGTTTGGGATGCAGTGGCAGGACCTGGCACATCCATCCCCATCTCCCTGTCCAAGGCCAGGCTGGAGCACCCTGGGACAGTGCAAGGTGTCCCCTTGGCCTTGGCCCTACAAAAATCCCCTTTTCCATGGGCTGAGCCTTCACTCCCTGAGTTTGAGCTGCTGCAAACACAAAATTGGATGAGCAGGGTGTCCGTGAGGCCTCGATGGATTCAGGAGGATGCAGTGGGAGCTGACCCATCCATCCAAGGCTGCTCTGTGGCTCTTCCTGAGCGTTTCAGACCCAAACCAGCAGGAATTTCTCCTCAATCCCCACTCCTGGATTAAAACCCCCCCTGATTCCCTGCTGGGCTCCCAGGGTGGACAGGACATGTGGGGCAGAGCAGGAATCTCTGCCTGGAGCTCCCAGCTGGGGCTTTTACACCTTCACATCATCAAAACAAATTCAAATTCACTCGGTTTTGATTGTGGGACCTCGTCCCTGCCTCGATATCTGTCCCACCATGGAGTTCTCTGCCCTCTTTGGAGCAAGATCAGGGAATCAAAGCAACAATTCCAATTCCTTGGGATTCAAACCAACACTCAACTTCCCCCTGCACCTCTGGCTCCGAGATCCTGCCGTGCCTCTGCAGATGAAAGGTATTATATGAGGATAAATTCCTAATCATCACAATAATCAATCATTCTTTACTTATAATTTAGTGGAAATTAATCCAGCAGATGAGCGGAGGGCCAAATGCTAATCTGCGTCCTGGGTGTCTTTATTGACTGGGAAAGGAGAGAATCTTCGTGGAAATAAAGAGGAGAGGAATGAAAAAGTGCACCCAGAAGTTTTGCATTTGGAAAAGGAGCAGAGACAAAAAAGAAAAACCTCCCAGAAACTCTAAAAATTGCACTTGAAAAACTGGAAAAACTTTAAAGACTGTACTTTAGAAACCTTAACATTTCAAAACTCTTATACTTAAAAAGAAGAGGAATTTTTTTGAGTCAGCCCCTGGGCTGGGGCTGGCTGTGAGTCAGGGTTTGAGATGCTGAAGGGAGGATTTGGGGCTGCCAGGAGCAGGGAACCCCCAGCTCACCTGCAGGAGCTTCATCCTTGTGCTTTGCTGCAATAAAGGAGCCCAGGCTGCATTTCAGGGCTCACTGGGTGTACAGCAGGGAGAGATCCCTGTGGGGCAGCTTTGGGATGGAGCAGGTTTGGGATGGAGGAGGTTTAGGATGGAGGTTTGGGATGGAGGTTTGGGATGGAGCAGGTTTGGGATGAAGGTTTGGGATGGAGGTTTGGGATGGAAGTTTGGGATGGAGAAGGTTTGGGATGGAGAAGGTTTGGGATGGAGAAGGTTTAGGATGGGGCAGGTTTGGGATGGAGGTTTGGGATGGGGCAGGTTTGGGATGGAGTTTTGGGATGGAGCAGGTTTGGGATGGAGGTTTGGAATGGGGCAGGTTTGGGATGGAAGTTTGGGATGGAGAAGGTTTGGGATGGAGAAGGTTTGGGATGGAGGTTTGGGATGGAGAAGGTTTGGGATGGAGGTTTAGGATGGAGGTTTGGGATGGAGCAGATTTGGGATGGGGCAGGTTTGGGATGGAGCACGAAGCCACCTCCCGCCCAATTCCCATCAGGAAACTTCCTGCAGGGAGAGGCTCCCTGGGGCTGAAGGAGGCTTTTATTGCCCCAGCATCACAATAAAACACAAAACAAAGCAATTTCATTGACATTAAAATGTAAATGGAAGATTTGTCTCACAGCCCATCCCTGCCTGCAGCTGGATCTGTGTCTGGGAGCAGGTGGGAATCCCTGAGATCCCCTGGGCTCCAGACCTGGGAATGGCCCTGATCCTGCCTGGTCCCCACTGCAGGTCCCCAGCAGGTCCTGCAGGGCCGGGCAGGAGGGAGAGATTGTCCTGGGGAGCTGGGTCAGGGCAGGAGAAACCTCACAGGGATGGCTGGGATGTCCCTGCTGGGATGTCCCTGCTGGGGGAATGTTTGCAGCACTTAGCCTCCATCTCCTCATGCTCCTCCTGTTGATGAGCAGGAAGGATTCCATGAACAGGAAGAATTTCTCCCAAATGGGATGCAGAGCACCCAGAGGAGCAGCAGGAGAGGGGTGACAGGGTGGGTCTGGGGACAGCAATTCCAGCTGGACGTGGGCACAGCCAGCTCTGGACTCCTCAGCTCTGCCCCAAGCCATGGAGAGCAGCTGGTAGGACACACCCTGAGTTGGGGACAGTCCCCTCAATGTCACTGTGGTTCGGGGTGACAGAGAGGACTCAGCAAGAAAAGCTCAGAGAGGCTTTGGGGCCATCCCATGGGATCTCAGCTCTGCCCCAAGCCATGGAGAGCAGCTGGCAGGACACACCCTGAGCTGGGGACAGTCCCCTCAATGTCCCTGTGGTTTAGAGTGGCTGCCACAGCTCCCTCAGACAGAGGAGACTCAGCAAGAAAAGCTCAGAGAGGCTTTGGGGCCATCCCATGGGACATCCCATGGCTCTGGGAAGGGCCTGGTGGCAGCAGGAGCCACCCAGAGGAGCAGCCACCCCCTGGCAGTGGTGGCAGAGCTGTCCCTGCCCAAATGTGTCCCAGCTGTGGCTGATGGAAAATTAAGGAAATGCTCCCTGAACCGGCCCAGGGTTTCTGGTAGCAGCTGAGGGACAGGATAATAAAACAGGAAAAAATTAACATGTAAGAAAACAGAGCTGCACCTGAAGCAACAGAGGCAGGGGGAGAGAGCGCGGGCAGCTCCCCTCGATGCCAGAAAGGAACTGCGAGGAGGGGGCCGGCCCCGAGCCCCCCTCCCTTCCCCTCCCTCCTTCCCTCGCTCCGATTTCAAAGGCGCACAAACAACGCCCGGCACTGTGTGGCATCTCCACTCCTAAATCTTCCTGTCCTCGGGTTTGTGTAACGTGAGCCGAGGGCAGGATCTGACCCTGCCGGGGCACAGGAATCCCCCCCTGGATCCCCCCAAAGCTCCGGGACAAGCAGGAATGTGCCCTCGCAGGGATGCAGCTGCTGCGGGGCACGGCTGCGGCTCCCAAAGGCTCTGCTGGGTTTGGGTTCAGCTCCTGGCACCTGCAGCCCCAAACTGCCCCGTTTTTCAGCCTGGGTGGGGTTGATCCTCCCAGTGTGGGCTCACACACAGCCTGGAACTGCCTGGATTCCCAAATATTTGGGCTCTAATGTTAAATTTGGGGAAGAAACGGGCAAAGCTGGACCTGGGTTCAGTTCCCGGCACCTGCAGCCCCAAACTGCCCCGTTTTTCAGCCTGGGTGGGGTTACTCCCAAATACTCCCATATCCTCACGGTGTGTACTCACACAGAGTCTGGAACTGCCTGGATTCCCAAATATTTGGGCTGTAATGTTAAATTTGGGGAAGAAATGGGCAAAGCTGGACCTGGGTTCAGCTCCTGCCACCTGCAGGGCACAGGGACAGCCCCAAACTGCCCCAATTTCCAGCCTGGGTGGGGTTGCTCCCAAATACTTCCAAATCCTCCCAGTGTGTGCTCACACACAGCCTGGAACTGCCTGGATTCACAAATATTTCAGCCCTAATGTTGGATTTGGGGAAGAAATGGGCAAAGCTGGGCCTGGGTGTCCATGCTGGGGGATTCACGAGGGACCAGCCCAGCCCAGGGCTGGCAGGAGCAGCCCCAGCACATCTCAGAGCTGTTTCCTTGCTTCTGTCACCCCCAAAATGGGTTGGGAAGGGGTCAATGAGCACCCACCCAGTCAGACACCCCCAGAATCAGGGGGTGCTCCCAGGCTGGGCCATTCTCTGCATTGGGACAGGGGGAGTGTCTGTGTGGGGTCTGTCCTGGGGACAACGTGGGGACAGGTCACAGGCTGGAATCACTGATCCTGCAGGTCTTTTCCTACCTAAATTATTCTGTGATTTTGTCGTTCTTTCTTTTCTTTTCTTTTCTTTTCTTTTCTTTTCTTTTCTTTTCTTTTCTTTTCTTTCCTTTCCTTTCCTTTCCTTTCCTTTCCTTTCCTTTCCTTTCCTTTCCTTTCCTTTCCTTTCCTTTCCTTTCCTCTTTCCTTTCCTCTTTCCTTTCCTTTCCCCTCCCTTTCCCCTTTCTCACTTTTCCCCTTTTCTTTCTTTCCCGTTTCTCACTTTTTTTTCTTTTCTCTCTCTTTCCCCTTTCTCTCCTTTTTCCTTTCTCGCTTTTTTCCTTTTCTCTCTCTTTCCCCTTTCTCTCTTTTTTCCTTTCTCACTTTTTTTCTTTCTCACTTTTTTCCTTTCTCTCTCATTCCCCTTTCTCACTTTTTTCCTTTCTCTCTCATTCCCCTTTCTCTCTTTTTTCCTCTCTCGTTCCCCTTTCTCTCTTTTCCCCTTTTCCCATTTCCTTTCTCTCTTTCCCCCTTTCTCTCTCTCTCTCTTTCTTTTCCAAAGCCACCACCTCTCCCCCTTCCCTCTCCCTCAGTGAGAGCTGATGCAGTTAATTGGAGCTTCTTGTAAGTGAACATTAACACAGGCAGAGCCAAGACGACGACGTCTTGGCAGCAAAATATCATTATCAGCTCTTGAGCTCCAGCCAAAATCCCCTTGCGGTCAAAACACAATTCTTTAAACTAAACAATTAAAGATTTGTGCAAGTGTTGCTGCCATGAGTTATCAAGGACGGGGAGTGGCAGCACGGGGGGACAGCTCTGCTGCTGGCAGGGACACAGGTGACAGCCCCAAACCTCTGCGAGGGCCTCAGGAAAGGCTCACATCACCCTGCTTTATCCCAGCCAGGTACAAATATCATTTTCCTGCTCTGGAGGCGCTCGGGGCCGCTCCCGTGCCACCTGTTCCTATGGAGAAGGGTTTTTATCACAAACACTTGGTAAACAGCTGCCTCGGAGCCCCTTTCCTGCCGGGCCTGGCGTTTATTCCGAGAGAGTCAATAAGGAAAAACAAACATTCCTGTCCTTGTGCACACACGGCCCCGGCGCTGCCCGGCTGTGCCTGCCAGGCCCGAGGCTCCCAGATGGTGCCAGAGCCCCGGGCCTGGCTGGGGGCGGCTGGGCAGCCCAGGAGGGCACAAAAACTGCTGCAAAGGGATTTGCCCTTTGCCCTTTCCCCTTTGCCCTTTGAGCTTCTCCCTTTTCTCTTTTTCTTTTTCCCTTCTCCCTCTTCCCTTTTCCTTTTCCTCTTTGGCCTTTTCCCCTTCTCCTTCTACTTCTCCTTTTTCCCTTCTCCTTCTCCTTTTCCTTTTCCCTTCTTTTTCCCTTTCCCTTTTTCCCTTTTCCCTTTCCCCTTTCCTCTATGGCCTTTTTCCCTTTCCCCTTTTCCCTTCTCCCTTTTCCCCTTTGCCCTTTTCCTTTTTCCTTCTCCCTCCTCCCTTTTTCCTTCTCTCTTTCCTCTTTGGCCTTTTCCCTTTTCCCCTTCTCATTTTCCTTTTCCCTTTCCCTTTTTTCGCTTCTCCCTTTCCCCTTTCCCTTTCTGCTTTTCCCTTTCCATCTTCCCTTTTCCCTTTCCCCTTTCCCTTCTCCCTTCTTTTTCCCTTTCCCTTTTTCCCTTTTCCCCTTCCCCAGCACCAGGACATTTCCCCAGAAACAAATCCACCTCAAATTCCAACTTAGTGCTTCACCTCCCAACCCCAACAACTCTAAGTGTTGCAAATTCAAGCTTTGAATCCCCTCTTTGCTTCTTTCCTGCTCCTGCAGGAGCTCCCCGAGGACAGGGAGAGGGCAGAGAGGATCCCCCATTCCAACAGGAGCTGGGAATGAACAATTAATGAGGTGCTCAGGCTGTAATTAGGGCTTCAGCACCCTGACACCTGCACAAGTGTCTTTATTTCAGAGCAGGTAAATTGGAGCCTTCCAGGCTGGGGAGGAGGTGATGCTGCTGGGGAAGGGATCAGGCGGGAGGGAATTATTTTTAGTGGTTTCTTTCTGTGACAGGGGCATGATGGCCTGGGTGATGCAGGACTTGAAGGAAGTTTCTGGTCTAGTGGGAGGTGGCCTTGCCCATGGTATGGTTTGGAACTAGATGAGATTTAAGGTGCTTTCCAACCCAAACCATGTCATGTTTCCATGACTGGACTCCGAGGGGTGTTTGTGTAGGTCCTACAATTATCCCTGAGTGAGGGGGAAAGGGGGTGAAGCCCTGTGGGTCTGAGCCCCACATTGTGCTCATCCCATCACCTGCCCTGTCCCATCCTCCTGCTCCCAGTTTGGAGCGGGATCCATCCTCCTGCTCCCAGTTTGGAGCGGGATCCATCCTCCTGCTCTCAGTTTGGAGCAGTGTCCATCCTCCTGTTCCCAGTTTGGAGCAGTGTCCATCCTCCTCCTCCTGCTCCCAGTTTGGAGCGGGATCCATCCTCCTGCTCCCAGTTTGGAGCAGTGTCCATTCTCCTGCTTCCAGCAGCAGTTTGGCCTCTGCCTTCTTTACCAAGAACCAGAGTGGGTGATCCTGCTAGGAAAGGACCCCCAGGCAGGGCTGGGGCAGGAATGGGGCAGGAATGGGGCAAGAATAGGGCCTGGAGCAGGGGCTGGAGCAGGAACGGGGCTGGGGCAGGAATGGGGCAGGAAAGGGGCAGAAACAGGGCCTGGGGCATCAATGGGACAGGGACAGAGCCTGGGGCGGAATGGGGCAGGAATGGGGCAGGAACAAGGCCTGGAGTAGGAATGGGGCAGGAACAGGAACTGGAGCAGCAACAGGACAGGGTCTGGAGCAGAAATGGGGCAGGAACAGGGGCTGGAATAGAGCAGGACCTGGAGCAGAAATGGGACAGGGACAGAGCCTCCTGCCCGTCACTGCCCTCAGCCAGGACATCCCTCCCTCTCTTCTCCTGCTCCAAACCTTCCAGCCCAGCTGCTGCCAGAGCGTTTGGATCCAGCCGATAACAGCAGAAGCCTCAAAGTTCAGGATATTCAGATCTAGACCAATCTCGAGGTTTTTTTTCTTTTTTTTTCTTTTTTTTCCTTTTTTTTTTTTTGACAGCTGCTGCCTCTACTTTAGGCAAGGACATTAGCGCCGGGAGGAGAAAAAAAAATTTGATTTTAATGCAAGCCCCAGTAATCAGCTATTTGTGATGGAATTTTATCTGTCCTGGTCTCTAAGGGATGAGAAGCAAGCAGAGAGGAAAGAAGGGTCAGAAATTAGTATGCAGAAATATCTGATCAGCCAAAGTAATTTTCTTTAATAATCGTATTCATACTGGCTGCTCTCCACTCACTAGAAGAATTAAGTATTTAATAGTAATATATTTCATCTGGCAGCAGTTCCGTTTCGTTAGGAGCTGTGATGCCTCGCCAGGGTGGGGGTGGGCAGGGGAGGGAGGCAGGGGGACACAAAGCTGCCACCAGCGTGTCCCCACAGCCCTCCCCCTGCCCACAGCTCATTAGGGAGCTCTAATTAACCAGGGATGGAGGAAGGAGCCAGCCAGGGAATCCTGGGCCCATCCAGGGGATCCTGGGCCCATCCAGGGAATCTTGGGCCCATCCAGGGGATCCTAGGCCCATCCTGGGCCCATCCTGGGGATCCTGGACCCATCCTGGGGATCCTGGGCCCATCCTGGGCCCGTCCTGGGGATCCTGGGCCCATCCTGGGCCCATCCTGGGGATCCTGGGCCCATCCAGAGAATCCTGGGCCCATCCTGGGAATTCTGGGCCCATCCTGGGGATCCTGGGCCCATCCAGGGAATCCTGGGCCTGTCCAGAGAATCCTGGGCCTATCCAGAGAATCCTGGGCCCATCCAGGGAGTCCTGGGCCCATCCTGGGGATCCTGGGCCCATCCTGGGGATCCTGGGCTGCATCCCCAAGGTGGCATCGAGGGTTTCACCCGGGCTCAGCTCGGTAATTGCAGGAGAATTGCTAATTGTGGTCATTGGCAGCTGCTGGGGCAGGGGGGTTCAGAGGTTGTTTAACTTGAGCATGTCCAGAAGTCCCATTGACTCTGATGGGGCTTAAATGAGTTCCTAAATGATGCCCGGAATATTGATAGTGTCCCAAAAGACCCTGATGTCTTCCCTAAAAACCCCCTGATGTTTAAAAAAAAAAATCCCTGATGTTTCTGCAAAAGATCCTGATGTGTTCCCAAAAAAATCCCTGATGCTTCCCAAAAGACCCTGATGTTTTCAAAAAAATCCCTGGTGTTTTCCCCAAAAAATCCCCAATGTTTTCCCAAAAAAATCCCTGGTTTTCCCAAAAAAACCTGATGTCTTCCCAAAAAAAAAAAAATTCCTGATGTTTTCCCAAAAGACCACGATGTTTTCCCAAAAAATCCCTGATGTTTTCCCAAAAAATCCCTGATGTCTTCCCAAAAAATCCCTGATGTTTCCCAAAAGACCCTGATGTTTCCCAAAAAACAGAGAAAGAGAGAAATTCAAGTGTGAGCTGGAGCTTCTCTGTTCTTTTAAAGGTTGGTGATCCCATGGTGGGAGGGCAGGTCCCTGGATAGTCTGGGATGGAACTCCTGGGTGTTAAATGGGTTAAATGGACAGTTCTGGGGGCAGGGGGAAGGAGACAGCCAAGGATTTTGGGGTGTTTTGGTGGAATTTAGGGATGAGCTGCCTTGGAGCAGTGGGAAATGTGTCCTCACTGCCTTGGGAGGGTGGGAAATGAACTTTTCCTGCTCTGGGGAGTGGGAAATGCATCCCTGTGGGCCAGAAACACCAGCAAAGAACCAGAGTCACAAATCCTTGTGCTGTTATTCTCTTCTGGAGTAATTATCAATGGCAAGGAGCACCTGTACTGATTGATTCAAACTGGTCTCAGGGAGTGCATCCACTCCTTTCCTTTCCTTTCCTTTCCTTTCCTTTCCTTTCCTTTCCTTTCCTTTCCTTTCCTTTCCTTTCCTTTC
>JAOYNM010000110.1:4234374-4246656 GCA_025769955.1 Setophaga kirtlandii | reverse complement strand
GCACGGGCTTATCTGGGCAGAAAACTCGGATTTAAAGTTAAACTGGCCCTGCTGCCTTTCTCCACAAACCTCCAGGGGGGTTTGGAGCCCAAATACAGAATGGCAGAGCGATGGAATATCCCGAGTTGAAGAGAGCAGAAAGAATCGTGGAAGGTGAAGCCAAATCGCTGTTCCTGGATGTGCAGAGACACCCAGATCCCGGTACAGCTCCCAGTGCTCCCAGTAGAGCCAAATTCTAGACCCCAGTACGGCTCCCAGTGCTCCCAGTAGAGCTGGGTTCCAAACCTGAGTACAGCTCCCAGTGCTCCCAGTAGAGCCACATCCCAGACCCAAGTACAGCTCCCAGTGCTCCCAGTGCAGCCAGATCCCAGACCCCAGTAAAGCTCCCAGTGCTCCCACTGGAGCCACATCCCACCCCACCACTGCCCACGCCTGGGCACGGGCTTATCTGGGCAGAAAACTCGGATTTAAAGTTAAACTGGCCCTGCTGCCTTTCTCCACAAACCTCCAGGGAGATTTGGAGCCCAAATAGAGAATGGCAGAGTGATGGAATATCCTGAGTTGAAGAGTGCAGAAAGAATTAAGGAAGGTGAAGCCAAATCGCTGTTCCTGGATGTGCAGAGAGACCCAGACCCAGTACAGCTCCCAGTGCTCCCAGTAGAGCTGAGTTCCAAACCTGAGTAGAGCTCCCAGTGCTCCCAGCAGAGCCACATCCCAGACCCCAATACAGCTCCCAGTGCTCCCAGTAGAGCCAGATCCCAGTACAGCTCCCAGTATTCCCAGTGTAGCCATGTTCCAGACCCAAGTACAGCTCCCAGTAGAGCTGGATCAGGTCCTCATTTCACCCCCTGAGGAGGAAAACCAGCCCAGATCCAGAGCTGAGTGTTCCAGTGGTGCTTTCAGAGATGGAAAAGAACCATCAGGATCTGAGCTGGGAGCACTGGGCCCCTCAGCCCTTCAGCAATCCTGATGTGGATTTTATCAACCTGTCTGCAGCAGCAGCAGGGCACGAGTCCCCAGGCTGTCATTTTGGGGACATAAAGCTCATGGGGAGCACAAGAAATTCATCCCCAATCCCTTTTTTCCCCTCTCTTTATAGGATATCCCAATTATATTCTGTCCTAGGTCTGGAATTTCATGCTGCTGAGCAGTCACTCACTGCAGCGCTCCCGTGCTCCAGGGCACAGGAGTCTCTGGGAAGGCTTTATCCATCAGCTGTTTATTTTCCAGCAATAAAGTGGCAGTCAGGGATGTATTAATTAGTGTTGTAGTGTCTGAAGCTCGTGCAGGATTCATATTTTGGCTGCTCTTCTCTCATCAGGTGCTTTTAGCATCATCCAGGGAGTGAAATCAGCCCAGATCTGTTGATCCCAGCAGGTCTGGAGTGGTTTCCCCCAGCTCAGGGTGCTGCTGTCACACTTCCCCATCCCCTTTTTCCCTGTAATTCCATCCCAGAGACACCAGCAAAGCCCCAGGCTGTGATTCCAGATTTTTCCCTGATTTGTGCCCATTTCTATTGGTTCTTTCCAGGCTTTTTTGGGTGGGAAGGATTCCCTGGCATCTCCTGGAGCTGATTTAACCCCAGCACAAGGGAGGCACCAAGGTCTCCCTGCTCATCTTGGCCCAACTCACAGGGCAGAGCTCCCATCCCAGGGTGGAATATTGCTGTGTCTGCTCACCCACCACCCATTCCTGGGAATTTCACCGTCCCTGAAGGCTGTGGGAAGAGTTCCTGAAGAGCTGAGGGGTTTTTGTGTGGCTGTCACTGCAGACACCTCACCCAGGCTCTGCTCGTGCTCAGCCCAGTTCCCAAATTTCAGATGGGAATGGGGCAGGAACAGGGCCTGGGGCAGGAACGGGGCAGGAATGGGGCAGAAATTCCTGCCTTTGCTGCCAACAAATCCTCTGGCAAAAGCACAGCCAGGATTCCTTGCCTGCCTGACCCCAAGATGAGCCACAGGGGCTTGGAAAGAGCCCAAATCCTGCCAGAGGGGCCAGGAGCTGCAGGGAGAGGGATGGGGATCCACATCCTCAGGTGTCTAAACCCAGGGAGATCCTTGAGGAGCCACTGGGAAAGATCCCAGTCAAAACAGGCTCACCCTGTCCCTCTCCTGCTCTCCTTCTGCACTTCCCTCTCCCGCGTTTACCCGGCGAGGAGGTGACTGCCATCTGTCTCCTCTTTATTAAAACACTCCAGGATTCTCCCCCCCATGAGCTGCTGCCCTTGGGAACGGCAAGAAAAGGATGTCAGCGAGCTGGAGGGAGGGCTGGGAAGTGGGTCATGCCCTTCAGGAGAGCTGGCAGCCCCTCAAAGTGGGGCACTCGGCGAGCCTGGGGACGCGGCACCGCCGGCCCCGCGTCCCGGCGAGGTTCCTGTGCCTGGAGCTGCTGCTCCAAACGGTGCCACCAGCTCTGGCAGCCCCCAGCCAGCAGCAACTTGTTCCCTGATTACGTCAGCCTGGATAAAAGGGAATTATTCGGGCCCTGGTTTCAGCTGAAACAATACAGCGAATTAACTGAGGGCGGTGGGTGGGTGTGATCCGAGCCCCCCTCCAGCCCAGCTCCCAAACCAGGGCAGGCTCCTGAGATCAGGGGGTTAAGGCACTCAGGGTTTTGAGGAGGTTAGAAATTGCCCATTTCCTTTGGAAAACAGGAGGAAAAACCTAAAAAGGGGTTTTGGAACAGATCCCCCAGCAGCGGTGGTTGCAGCCGCCGGGCACGGGGAGGGTCTGGGCTCTGCTCCTGGAGCTGTGCCCACCCTGGATGGGCATGGCCAGGCCCTCTGCACCCCTCCTGCTGTCCCATGTCCCCATCTCCAGCCATCCCCTGCCTTTGGGTCCATCCAGCTGTCCCCACAAAGCCTCAGAAACCTCCACCACCAAGGAGGTGCCCTCACGTCACCACCCCAGCGCCCTGTGCAGCTCTTAGAGGGTCCCACCAGCCCCAAATCACCTTTACCACCTCCAAATCATCCTCACCACCCCCAAATCACCCTCACCATCCCCAAATCATCCTCACCATCCCCAAATCATCCTCACCACCTCCAAATCATCCTCACCACCTCCAAATCATCCTCACCATCCCCAAATCACCCTCACCACCTCCAAATCATCCTCACCACTCCTAAATCACCCTCACCACCTCCAAATCATCCCCATCACCCCTAAATCATCCTCACCATCCCCAAATCATCCCCACCACCTCCAAATCAACCCCACCACCCCCAAATCCCCTGCCTTTGGGTCCATCCAGTTGTCCCCACCAAATCCTCATCAATCTCCATCACCAAGAAGGTGCCCTCACGTCACCACCACAGTGCCCTGCACATCTCTTAGAGGATCCCACCAACCCCAAATCATCTCCACCACCCCCAAATTATCCCAGTCACCCCCAAATCACCCTCAGCAACCCCAGATCATCCCCTGTGCTGCAGAACATTGTCCCCACCTCTCTCAGGTGGACAGTGGGACATTGGACATGTCCCAAGTTCATCCCAAGCCCCGAGAAGGCACCAGAGCCAAAGTGGAGCTCAAATATTTTTGTTCTCTCATTCACTTGGGGGGGTGGGGGGGAAGAAAGGAAGGGGGGAGAAGGCAGAAGAAGGGGAGGGGGACAAAGGGGGTTTAATAGGCTCCAGTGACAGCACAATGTCCACATTGGGAAAAGATTAATGACGAAAATTAATCGCATGACCTTTCTTTCGAGGAGCTGGAGGTGAGGCGAGCCATTAAAGCCTCTTATGTTGTAATTAACGTTTGAGGGGAGAAAAGACTGGCTTTGGAATGGATGCGATCATTTAATTAGGGTTATGCGTCAGTGCCACAACAGGTTCAGAGAAGTCATAATTTAACTATAGCTTTAAATTACCCAGTCAGAGCCAGGCTGGCAGGGTTTAATGGCAGGGAAACGCCGCCACCAGGAGCAGGGGAAAACAATTCAATAAACACCTCGGGCCGGCAGAGGGACAGGGACACAGCCCTGGGGGCAAGGAGGGCGTCCTGGGCACGGCATTGGGGTTGGTGGGGTCAGAGTGCTCTGAAATCAGAGCCTGAGCTACTCCAGACAGATTTGCACCTCGTGTGTTCTCCCTGAGTGAGGTTCCCCAGCTCAGAATTCACTCACCAGCCCTGATTTCCCCCTTTTTTCACCCTGCTGGACACAGGTTGTGACTCAAATCATAGTGGGTGCAGTGACTCAAGGGGTTGGCTCAGCAGAAATTCATTTTTGGTGCTTCTGGGCAGGAAAGTTGGGATGGTTTGAGAGGAAATGTGAAATCAGAGCGGGACAGAGCCTGAGCTGCCTGCAGCCACATTTGCACCTGTGTGTTCTCCCTCAGTGAGGTTCCCCAGCTCAGAATTCACCCACCAGCTCTGATCACCTTGCTGGACACTCAAATCGTGGTGTGCCAAGGGGTTGGCTCAGCAGAAATTCATTTTTGGTTCTTCTGGGCAGGAAACTCAGGGCTGGTGGAGTCAGAATGCTCAGAAATCAGAGCCTGAGCTGCTCCAGACAGATTTGCACCTCGTGTGTTCTCCCTGAGTCAGGTTCTCCAGCTCAGAATTCACCCACCAGCCCTGATGTCTGTCTTTATCACCTTGCTGGACACTCAAAGCCAAGGGGTTGGCTCAGCAGAAATTCATTTTTGGTGCTTCTGGGCAGGAAACTCAGGGCTGGTGGGGTCAGAATGCTCCGAAATCAGAGCTTGAGCTGCCTCCAGACAGATTTGCACCTGAGTGAGGTTCCCCGACTCAGAATTCTCCCACCAGCCCTGATTTCCCCCTTTTTTCACCCTGCTGGCCACTCAAGACATGTTGGGTGCAGTGACCCAAGGGGTTGGCTGAGCAGAAATTCATTTTTGGTGCTTCTGGGCAGGAAACTCGGGGTGGTTTGAGTGGGAATGCTGTGAAATCAGAGCAGGACAGAGCCTCTGAACCAGATTTGCACCGTCCTGAATCCTCCCTGAACAAGATTCCCAGGTTGGAATTCACCCACCTGCCCTGATTTCCCCTTTTTTCACCCCACTGGACACAGGTTGTGACCCAAACCATGCCCAGTGAGCCAAGGTGGTGCCTCAGCAGAAACTCATTTTTGGTACTTCTGACCATCACCTGCAACCACACCAAGGAGCAAAACCAAGGTGTCTTTACCCATAAGAATTCAGAAAAGAAGCCAGGAATTATTTTTCCCTTCTAGAGGAAGAATTCACCTAAAAAACTCCAGTAAAACACTGAATTTTCCCTTCCTCTGAGTAAGATCTTTCTCTTGGTGTGAGCAGGATTCTTTGTCACTTTGGTTGGTGACAAGGGACCCACCCTGGAGGGTTCCGGGAGGTGGATTCCAGAGGGAAAATTAGGATTTTGTTTGACTTTGGCACAGGGAAGAGGTTTGGAAAGGAGATTAAGGTGACTGTGTGGAGCCTGGCAAAAATCTACGTGAGAAATGAGTGTCACCATCAAGTGCTGCACGTTGGATGGATTATTAAGGTTCAAAATTAAAACATATACAATACTGCCAATGCCAAGAGCTCTCTAATCATAAATCAGCTCCCCTGACCCCTTCGTAATCATGAGATTGCCCTAAAGAGCAGGAGATTTTACATAATAATAATAAATGGGAAAGGGTTTTTTGCTTTTTTTAATTGGCCTGCTGGTTTTCTGAGCCCGCAGTGGTTCCATTTCCAAAGTTGTCTTGGCCAGTGAAAGGATTTTATTTGGTTTGGGTGGAATTGGTTTGGTTTTGCTTCGTGAAATTGTGCTTTAGGAAAAAAATAGATTGGGAAAAAAAGAAAGGAAAAGAAGAAATAGTCCCTTCTTTGGCAACAGAAATCTTGGGATTTGGGAAGAGCCAAGTGCCAGAAATCAGCATCAAATTAAATTCTGTAAAATCTGCACCAAATTGTAGTCTATATCAAATTCTGCATCAAATTATAATCTGTAAAATTATATTCTGTAAAATCTGCATCAAATTGTATTCTATATCAAATTCTGCATCAAATTATATTCTGTGTAAAATCTGCATCAAATTATATTCTATATCAAATCCTGCATCAAATTCTATTCTGTAAAATTACATTCTGTAAAATCTGCATCAAATCATATTCTACATCAAATCCTGCATCAAATTCTATTTTGTAAAATTACATTCTGTAAAATCTGCATCAAATCATATTCTCTACCAAATTCTGCATCAAATTCTATTCTGTAAAATTATATTCTGTAAAATCAGCATCAAATTATATTTTGTAAAACCGCATTCTGTAAAATCTGCATCAAATCATATTCTCTATCAAATCCTGCATCAAATTCTACTCTGTAAAATTATATTCTGTAAAATCAGCATCAAATTATATTTTGTAAAATTACATTCTGTAAAATCTGCATCAAATCATATTCTCTACCAAATCCTGCATCAAATTCTATTCTGTAAAATCTGCATCAAATCATATTCTGTATCAAATTCTGCATCAAATTATATTCTGTAAAATCTGCATCAAATTCTATTCTACATCAAATCCTGCATCAAATTCTATTCTGTAAAAAAACAAACTCCAAAAGAGGATTTTATTGGAATCCCCAGGACAGGGTCCTGGGCCCTGTGGGTGTGGGGGCCGTGGGGCTCATCAATCCCAGTTCCTGAGTGCCCCATAAACCCCAGTGCCCTGAGAAGAGAGGGAAAATGGAAATGACTCCTCTCCTTCACAGAGGTCTCGTGGCCTTAAAACTTAATAGTCTCTCAAATGCCATAATGCAAGAGGGGACTTTTATGGACTCGACCAGGGATAATATTATTAAGGTGTGTTATTATATTAATTCCAATATTTCACGACATGGGGAGGGGGGAGAGGGGGGAAGGATAAAACCTTTCTCTGGGGAGCCCTGGGGTGGGTTATCCCTCCTTTAGGGATGCTCAGAGTGGTCACAGAGGCTCAAGGAGCAGCACAAGGCCTGGCCAAGCTCGGTGGTTTTCCAGATTTTTGGGGTTTTGGTTGTTAATTGCAGCCCCAAGATGAGCAGGATGGCTCTGCTTTGGCTGAAGAAAGAGTCTGAGCTCTTCACTTTTCAGTCTTGAGGTTGTTTATTAATTCTTATCTATAAAATTTTCTTTCTGCTCAGCAGGGCAGCCACAGGCACTCTGACCACCCTCAGGGTTGTGTTGTCCTTTTATGCTACAAACTACATATAACATATTTACACTTAATTCTCAATACCCATCACCCATGTCAGACAGTGCACTTCTACTCTAAACAAATCCCAAAGTGCCAACACTACTGCAGAAAATGGAGAACAAGAAGAAGAAGAAGAAAGGCTGGACATGCCCAAGTTCCTCCATCTTGTCCCCATAACCCCCATACCAAAAATTGTAAAATCTACATTTTCATGCTGTGATAATTTTATTATTATACTATTATTATACTATTCAAACTTCTGTGACTTTCAGGTCCTCATACAAAGCTGGCAACTTGCTCCAGGAGTCATAATCAAATCCCCAGGTGTTCTGGGTTGCATGCCAGGGTCTCCGAGCCCCCCGGCGGGGTCCTCGGCAACTCTGAACACTCGGAGGGATGCACTGAGTTCCAACACTTAAGGACCAAGAAGGAATAACCATTCCCCTTCCTTAACTTCTTTATTATTGCTGCACAGCCAACTCTCTGCGCTGTAACCACAAAAACTCCTCCTAAAACTTTTCTCCCTCCTCCCGTTCAGCGTGCGACAGCGACCACTGGGGACCCCACTGCAGCAGCCGCTGCCAGTGCAAGAACGGGGCCCTGTGCAACCCCATCACGGGGGCCTGCCACTGCTCTGCAGGCTTCAAGGGCTGGCGCTGCGAGGAGCGCTGCGACCCCGGCTCCTACGGCAACGACTGCCAGCAGAAGTGCCAGTGCCAGAACAGAGCCACCTGCAACCACGTCACCGGCGAGTGCAGGTGTCCCCCCGGATACACCGGCGCCTTGTAAGCAGTGCCCGTGTTGGGGGGTTTTTTTGGGGCGTTGGAGAGTTTAGATTCCGTTTAGAGTCTGCATTTTTGGGCAAAGCCTTGTTGGAGGTGTGTGGCCAAGAGGAAAAAAATCCTTGACGCAGATGGGTAAAAACGCACAAAAAGGAGCAGCAGAGGGTTCTTCGTGGCCGTCACAGTTTGGCCACGGGTTTGGGAAATGGCATTGAAACATGGAGTTGTTTGGCCTTGATCATTCCAGAGCTGTGTGAGCAGCAGGGAGTGAGTGCCAAACTGCGTGTAAAGAGATGCCTTGGGGAGAAGTAATTCCTAGAGTGCCAGGTCTGTTTCCTTAGATCTGTTGTGTGGGTGCCACACAGCGCTCGGGGCGCATCTCTCTGCTCTCAAGAGCATCTCTCGGAGCGCATCTCTCTGCTCTCAAAAGTGCTCCATGCTTTTTTGGCTGGAAGAGCTGGTGATGATAGCCCTGGAAACACAGCTGGGGCCTGTGCTAACGGGTGTGTGTGCTGTCCCCACCCTGTGCACAGCTGTGAGGACCTGTGTCCCCCCGGGAAGCACGGCCCACAGTGCGAGGAGAGGTGCCCGTGCCAGAACGGAGGCGTCTGTCACCACATCACCGGGGAGTGCTCCTGCCCGCCGGGATGGATGGTAAAAAAATGCTCCCTGAAACCCCCACAACCCCCCCCAAAACTTCCACATTTGTACATCTCGACAGGGGAAAAAAAAAAAAAAAAAACAGGGTAGCAAACGAGGATAGCAAATGTGGTCTGCTTGTAGCCAGGAGTAATGAGAAACATATTTTAGCATAGGGGACTGAAATAAAGTGCTTGCGAAACCATCTGTTACTGAAAACGCTCCAGTTCTGCACTGCCTTTTTAACTATATCAGATTCTGGGAAGCAAAAGACATGAGTTGTGCTGTGACAAGGCAATATCCTTTAGGTCTTGCCTGGGAGTCTTTGGTTTCTGCGTGTAGGTTGATATTATAGGGAGATGACACCACTGTGTTTAATAATAGTGGGATTTGTGCCTGTTTTGCTATATCCAGTGTGCATGGAAAAAAGCCCAAAACCTTTGCTAGTGTGTTCAGTGTTGGAGAGGAGATGGGACATCAGATCTTTGACATTATCTTTAGGCTTCCTTCCCTTTTATCAGAGGGTAGGGAATTAAGACCTGACCTTGCAGCTGCAAATTACCTTCCTTTGCTATCAGGCTGCCTGCTCTGAGTTGGAAAATAATGCAGTTGGAAGGTGATCAAGGCCCAAATAAATTCTTTAAGTACATTTGCTGATAATATTGATCATGAGCATTTGATAATATTTTCCATTTAAATGTTTCTTTTGTGTGAAAATTCATATTTACTGATCATTTAATTACATATTATATTATACTGAGAATAAGCTGTGGCAGAAGCCAGTTTTTCACAAACTAGAGAGCATGTGATAAAATACAATCTCTAGTTGATTCTGTAGCACACCTGACTACCCAGCTTGTAATATGCCATTTTTACTTTCTATTGCATTTCATGCTAGGAAGAGCAAAATTACTGGTCAAGGGATACAGATGTTTGCATAAATTCTTGACTCCCTTTGTCTGCCCAAACAGAGCTACTAAAAATGAGATATAGCACATGAAGCAGTGAGGAAAACTTTCTGCTACTAGTATGTGTGTTAATTAATACTTGGCTATTTAGACCTTTGACTAATTTTCCATTCCAAGTAATTATTTAAGTGTAAGTTTTAATTTTAGAATTTTCAGTTTCATGAAACACTAATTTGTCAGTGTAAACTTTTTTTTTCTTTTTTTTTTTGTAAGGGAGGTTTAAGTTAGCCAGGTGCAAATTCTGTAGTGTCTTACATTAGATTAAATACCTGATGTCTTTTGTCTGATGAATTCCCTGTAAATACCTTTTTCTTGAAATGGCTTCTTAAAAGTCTTAGGTTCTGATGTTTCCCTCACCACCCAGGTGCAATTAATTCCAAGGATGTAAAAGGCAGTGCAGAAATTCAAAACCCACTGAAAGGAGCTAATCATGCTACTTAAGCTTTTAGGATGTGCTGCTTTAAGTGAAATTGCAAACAGCTTTTTCATTCATCAAAAAAAAAACCCAACTTACCATAAAGTAGAATAATTGGGGCATTAGAGCAGCTGCTGATTCTTACACCTCTATTCACTGGAGGGCATTCCTGGGTATATTGATATATAGCACTCCTGGTAAATAAATTGGGAAGAGATTGACATCAGTTAGTCTTTTATGTGTAAGTGTTTTCACAGGTGCTTAGAGAGAGTGTTTTTCATGAGTGTTTCACTTCCAACATGCAAACCCTAGAAGTTCCTCCAGTGCTGGAACATGCCCCACATTCAAAGCTGAAAAAGGGTCTGGCATTTCCAAACTCAGCACTGGGAGAGTAATACAGCGTGTCCTTGATCTTCCTTCACTTCTTCCTTGTCTATTCAAGCTTCACTCTCAGCTCTTAAGACTTCTCTTCTGCACTCCCAGGGCATGGTCTGTGGTCAGCCTTGTCCTGAGGGTCGTTTTGGGAAGAACTGCTCCCAGGAGTGCCAGTGCCACAACGGAGGCACCTGCGACTCGGCGACGGGCCACTGCCACTGCAGCCCGGGCTACACGGGGGAACGGTAAGGAAAACCCATTGCTGCCAGGCTGCTGAGCCTGGAGGGCTCTGCCACAGCAGGGCAGCTTCAGCAGCTGGCAGGAAGAGCAGTGGAAGCATCTGAGATACAACTGAAAGTGCTGATTTTGGTGATGAAATGTTTGCCGCATCACTCGGCTGAGGCCGGGTTGCAGGTTGAATGTCCATGTGAAAGAACACTTCCTGTGAAGGAACTGCTGGGTTTCACTGTTTCCCTGGCACTTCCTGGCAGTCTTCCTCCCTTGGAGTGTCGTGCAGAATGGTGCAGCCTGGGCCGAGGTGGAGGGGTGAGGAGGGAGGCTCGTGGGTTTGTGCAGATGTCTGGCACTCAGAGCAGCGAGGGAGGCTCGTTCAATCCCTCTTCAAAGGCTGCAGGCTGGAGAGTTGTCTCCTAAAAATGCTCTGCTCAAATGAAATGAAACATTTCATTTTCTGATGGCTGTTAAGTCAGCTTTGGCAGATTGGAAAGATAGTAGAGTGAGACATCA
This sequence comes from Setophaga kirtlandii, assembly GCA_025769955.1. Taxonomy (NCBI): domain Eukaryota; kingdom Metazoa; phylum Chordata; class Aves; order Passeriformes; family Parulidae; genus Setophaga; species Setophaga kirtlandii. The sequence continues at coordinate 4,235,565 of JAOYNM010000110.1, read as the reverse complement.
CTTTTGAAGGCGGTGGAAAGTGATGAAAGAACGTTTTCCTGCATGTATTTTAAGCAGCACACAACTCATTTTCAGGAGTCAGCAGCAGCCTGATCACTGGGGTCAGTCCAGGGGATCCCTGCCAGCAGCTGTGGGTTTTGTAACCATGTGCACTCCCCACACCAGCGTTCACAGGACGTGGGAAGTGCTCTGCCAGACATAATGTGGAAAAAGACCTCAAGAAGAAGAGGAATAATTAGCCCAGAGCCATTTGCATGCCAAAGTTATATTTGTGTCTGTGAAGAAACAGTGCAGAAGGTGGTAGATGCATTTAGGCAGACATAGACAGGGGCTCCAGGGAAAATCAAAGGAGCAACCACACAAGTGTCTACACACTGGTGTTTCTGAAAGTAATTACATTTTTCGTATTGTAATACTTTAAATCTGACCTTCATCTGAAATGCCGTACAGTTTGCAGCATTGTGATCACTTTTGCAGATCTTAGCCTCCTTCTTTTCCTGCAAAAGAGGCTGTATTTTCAATTCTTTCATTTTTCAAGATGGTTCCAAGGGCAGGAAGGAGTCAGTGGCAAGGTTGTTGTTTAAATAAGGACTTGGTCCTTATTTTGTGTCAGAGAGCTCTGTGTGCACTGTCTGAGATTGCCCATACCCGCCTCCTCCAAAGAGATGGGTTTTGCAAGTTAAATTTAAAAAAAAAAAATATCTGGGTTAAATTTTGTCTGCTTTGGCTGAGGTTCCTGTTTGCCATTTGAGGAAAATTCTTTCACAGCTTTATTTGTATAGCTTCATCAGGACACATTGATACAGGGTAATTTGCTCTATTATTATGCTGTTAGCTCTACTTTTATGCTACACCTCAGGAGAAAAGATTTTATTGATAAAAAGTTAGGACAGAGTTACAAATACCTTGAAACTTGTGAGTGTCCATATCAGATGGAGAAAACTACAGTAGAAGCATGAAACAAACATGTTTAGTCATTTTCCTCCAGTCAGAGGGCTTTGCTAATTTCTGTTACATTTTGCAAATTCTTTTAATGAACTACTAGTCATACCTTAAAACAAACCAAAACAAAAAAAGCCAAATCTATAAGGAAAACAAGAAAAAGAAAGAAAGAAAGAAAGAGAGAGAGAGAGAGAGAGAGAGGAAGGAAGTGGCGGAAGGAAGGAAGTGGTGGAAGTGGCGGAAGGAAGT
>JAOYNM010000110.1:4211388-4223888 GCA_025769955.1 Setophaga kirtlandii | reverse complement strand
GGGAATATCCCTGTGGAAATACCATGGAAATGGCCAGCATGGAAAGGAAATAGGCCTGTAGGAATGCCATGGGAATGGCCAGGATGGATGGGGAATGTCCTATGGGAATTCCATGGGAATGGCCAGGATGGATGGGGAATATCCCTATGGAAATGCCAGGGGAATGGCCAGCATGGAAAGGAAATAGGCCTGTAGGAATGCCATGGGAATGGTCAGGATGGATGGGGAATATCCCTATGGAAATCCATGGGAAGGCCAGCATGGATGGGGAGTATCCCTATGGGAATGCCAGGGGAATGGCCAGGATGGATGGGGAATATCCCTATGGGAATTCCATGGGAATGACCAGCATGGAAACCCTCCATGGATGCTGCCCCTGGTTGGGGAGCAGAGCCCCCATTGCCCCCGGACACTGCTCACCCCGGGCTGCAAATCCCCACCCTGTGTCCTGAGTGCTCTGTTTTTTTCCACAGGGACACAAAACAAACCCCCAGAGAAATCCAGAAGAAACCCAGGTGAGAATTCCAGCAGATAAAGCCGCGGCCGCTCCCGGCCGTAAACACCTCGGAGAGCCGCTCGCAATTTTTCTCCCCACCATCACCTCCCTGCCTCCCCTCCTCTCCCTCTCCTTCCTCCCCCTTCTCTCTCTCTCTCTCTCTTAAGGTAGCAGCGTGGGAGCTCTGCCAAAACGCTGCGGTCCCGTGGGGAAGCTTTGCTCTCACTGAAAGAGCCCCTGCGCCTGCCAGCCCAATTAAAACAACGTGCAAGGAAAGCAGCATCTGGAATTGCGCTGCTCTCACAGCCAAGTCACAATTGTTTAGTCTGAAAGTCGGTTCAGGGAGAGCGGGGCTGGCGGGAGAGCAGTGGCCCCCACATCTGGATTTGCGGCTAGACAGCCTCTTTGGCTGCAGGCCTGTGTGCATGTGCATTTTTAACTTTAGGATATGCTGACAAGTTAAGAAGTCAGAAAGTCAGTCACAGTAACAGCCTCCGCGGCCCCTTCCTCCCTCCGCCCCTTTCTAACACACACACGCAGTTGACTAAATACAATTTTCTGACATCCTTTCATCTGGAGAGAGTTTCTTCCCGTTCCAGCCTGCAGCCCGGGTCCCCGATGAGTTATTTGAGCTGAGCCAACACATGTGAACAAAAAGGCTTCTCTTCGCTCCGTGCTCGGGGCCCCGGCGGCGCTGCCCCCGTTCTGCCACCCCTGGGGACAGGGGACAGGGACAGGCTGCCCCTCACGGCAACCCTGGGGGTGTTGCACACCAAAGGGGAGGCTGGGGGCAGCCAAAAAAATGAGCTGCTGAGCCCCCTGGCACTGTGCCCTGCTTGGGTCAAAGATTTTGCTTGGATTTCTCTTTTTCTTCCGAGCCGTGGCTAGGCTGAGGTGTTGAGGTGTTGGTCATTCATTCAGGGGGTTGGTCATTCATTCCTTAGGCACTCTGGTCAAAGCACTAAAATGGGATAAAATCAGGGACAGTTTCAGGCTGGTGCCACCCAGATCCACTCTGAGCTCGGCTCTCAGACCCAGACCTTGGACTCTCAGAGGTGCTGAGGTGTTGGTCATTCATTCAGGGGGGTGGTCACTCATTTTTTAGGTAAAATCCCCCCCAAAAATGACAGAGAGGGCTGATCTGAGCTTTTGTAGGCGCAGCTCATGGTCACACTGCCGTGGCCAGCTTGAGTTGGTTCACTCAGTGCCCAAAAATCCCTCACTGTGGGCATTTTGCTGTGCCAGGGGAAAGAGTACACAGGAGGATGCCCAGGTGCCACCACCAGGTGAGCCCTGCTGACCAAAACACTGCCAAGAGAACATCGGGGTGGGTGCAAATCCCATCCTGCAGGACCCAGCCAGCAGAAAAAGCCCTTTTGTCATGAACAGCTTCCCCCTGAGCTGCCAGGAACTTCTGAGAGCCCGAGGTGTGCACGGCTCCTGCTTTGTCCCTCCTGCTGTGGTCAAAGCACTAAAATGGGATAAAACCAGGGACAGTTTCAGGCTGGTGCCACCCAGACCCGCTCTGAGCTTGGCTCTCAGACCCAGGGGAGCCTCACAGAGGCTGCTCCACATCACGGCCACGAGCTCTCAAAAGTGGCCCCTGATTTGGGGCAGGGTTTGCACAGACATCCCAAGCACCCCACGCTCGTGGGTCCCATGGGGAAACACCAACCACCCCATTAAAGCAACACCATAAATCCAAGCTCTGAAAAGCCTGAGGGGCAACACTCCAAGCTTTTCACTCTGGGAAAGCAACATTTTGCTTTTTTTCCTTTGGTTTACACCTGGAACTGAGCTTATCCTGCCTCTCACCCAAGTTTCAGACCTTTGCTCAGCCCAGATCTCAGAGTGGGGCTGCTCCCTGTGCTGGGGGGGATTCCTGGGGATGCCCAGAGCCCCCAGGGATGGGTTTGGGATGTTGTGCCCGGGTGGGATGTGCTGCTCTGGCTCCAGCTGCCTCTCCCGGTGTCCCTGCTCCTGCCCCCTGTGTGCAGGGCTGTCGCCACCAAACTGGTTTAGCAGCTCTGAGCTCTGTTGTTTCGAAAGGCTCCCAAATACGTGTTGCTTGTGCTGCTCTCAGAGTTCTCCTGGATAAATAAATACCGGCATTTCTGCCCCGACCTTTGCTCTCCGGCCGGGTTTCTCCTAAATGCAGAGCACACAAAACCCCAGGGAAGCCTGAGCAGCCCCGTTTCCACGTGCTGACACGCCTGGGAACTCTCCTCCCCATCCTCCTCCTCCTCCTCACAACCCCAGACCTTGGGCTCACCAGAGACCCAGAAGCTTCTGAGCTTCTCCCGCCCGGAGCGCGGAGGGGCCGGGGAGGGGATGGAAAAGCTGTGCCATCAATGCCAGCATTCACAAATCCCATGTGGGGCCTCCAGCTCCTTCCCAAGCACTGGAAAGCCAGGCCACGATGCTGCAGTGGCTCTCCAGGATGAATCTGTTGGGTTTTTTTTTTTCTTTACGGCCTCTTGCTTTGCAGGGCAGCAAGGTCACATCTCCCAGGGTGGCAGGGTGGCTTTTGCAATGGTGTCACGAGTCTCGTGGCGGCTGCTGTTTACTCTGAAACCTGTCCCGTGGCTTTGTTCCTGCTAAAACCCTGCGAGATCAGGCAGCCAGGGAGCCCCAGAGGAGGAAAAAATATTCACATGGCAGCAAAAGGAAACAAAACCTTCAGGAGCCCAGGCCTGGTTGCAAACTCCTCCTGCAGAGCCCGATGCGGTGCTCGATGATTTTTGGTGATGCAAGAGCAGCCCCTCGTCCTCTGGCTGGGTGGGGGACAATGAGGGGATTGGATTTGGAAGTCACAGCCCGAGGGGATTGGATTTGGAAGTCAGAGCTCAGCATCTTGAAGCTTTGGTGCTGCTGGAAGCAGGGCCCTGCCATCGACAGCTCCCTGATTGAGGGCTGGGTAAACTCGCCTTGTTTACCGACGTGGGTGTCACGGTGACAACAAACAGGTCCCTGCCTGAGTGTGTCATCAGCCAGGGAGGACAGTAAACAAGGAATGACACGTAATGCTGCAGAGCTGCTGGCAGCAGGGAGCAGATTCCTGCTTGGCACGGCACGGGAGCACCTCAAGGGCTCTGGGGAAACACTGCACAAGTGACATAAAGCGCTTGGAAAAAGGGATATTTTATCCTGTCTCTAGGTTCAGGGTGTTTGGGGTAGGGGCTGTCTTCATTCCAAGTTTTCCTGGTAGTTGTGGCAGGGCTGCCAAGAGAGATCTGTGTGGGCACAACCTGGGCAAAGAGCCCTGGGCAGAGCCAGGGGTGATTTCCAAGCGCTGAGGGGAAATGTTCTCCTCACTGCAAGGCTCAGCTCCTCCACAGGCTCTTTCTGTCTGTTCTCCCCTTTTTCCAGCTGATATTGGAGTCAGAAACAGCTTCCTCAAAGTGGGATTATTGTGCACTTCAACTCTGGTCCAATTCCTCCCAAAATGTCCCTGAGCTCATCATTTTCCTCTGCCTCAGGCTCCCAACCTGTGAATGGGGCTGAAAATGCAATGAGACAGGAAAAAGTGCCTGGGATGTGTGTCTTCATCCTCATCCTCATCTCATCCTCATCTTCATCTCGTCCTCATCCTCATTCTCATCCTTATTCTCATCCTCATCCTCATCCTCATCCTCATCTCATCATCTCATCCTCATCCTAATCCTGGCTGCTCTGGCAGCATCTCCAATGTCCCTCAGTTTTCTTCCCCATTGTTTTGTGGCACCTGCTCTGTGACCCAGCTGCAGTGGCAGTGACACCTCCATGGAATGCTGAGCTGGCTGTCAGGCAGGGCTGAGCAAAAATACAGAATTTCAGGTGGCCCCACAGCTGTCACTGGGATGAAAAACGTCACGGGAGTAATATCCCTGGTGGGACAGCAACTCAGAATAGTGGAGCCACAGATGTGGAGTTTCAGGAAGGATTTCTCCATGGAAAGGGTGCTCAGGTACATGAAAAATGTCACAGGAATAATATCTGTGGTAGGATAGCAACTCAGAATACTGGAGCCACAGATGTGCTGAGCGATGAGTTTCAGGGAGGATTTCTCCATGGAAAGGGTGCTCAGGTGCATGAGAATTGTTACAGGAATAATGTCCATGGTGGGACAGCAACTCAGAATACTGGAGTCACAGATGTGGAGTTTCAGGAAGGATTTCTCCATGGAAAGGGTGCTCAGGGAGGATTTCTCCATGGAAAGGGTGCTCAGGCTTTGGAAGAGGCAGGTTTGGAGTCACCATCCCTGGAGGTGCCCAAGGAATGCTCTGGGGTGACGTAGTGGACAGCTTTTCCTTGAGAGCTTCTCCAACCTCAGCGATCCCAGGATTCTGTGACCCTGCCAAGGACAAAACTTCTCCTCCTCCTCCTCCCCTCCTCCCCGCCCGCTCCCCTCCACCCGTGCCACACGCACACCCCGACTTTGGGCAGTTTATTTTATATTTTCCCTCGTAAAGATTTGTGTCCGTGCTGCTCTCCTATCAAAGCCAGCAGTGGCCCCTCGGATAAACATGCGGTCAGAAGACAGAAAACTCCAGGCTCAAACACCGTTCCTTTCACCCAGAGCAGCATAAACTGAGAGGCTTTTAAGAAGGGCGAATGGTTTTCAGTAAATCTCTCATATCAGCAGAAACCTTTGAAAGAGTTTGTTTAAAGGCTGTGGAGATAAACAGCCCGGCCAAGTGTTTGTTTAAGATGTATGTACTCTGTGTCGACTGGTAGGCTGGTATTTATATCCAGGGAGGGGGAAAGGAGGGCTGGGAGCTTTTTGACCCTTTGCTGGCTCTGCCTGCGTGGGCTGAGGTGGTTTTGGAAGGGTTTGGGTGTCACAGGGTCCCTGGGTCACCGCTGGGGACAAAAGCAGCGGGGCTGTGGGGTGGGGTGGGTTGGGGGAGCAGCGGTGTTTCCCTGCAGGGGAGGTGGGATGGCCGTGCCAGGCACTAAACGGGGGATGAAAGGGAGATAAATGGGAGATAAATGGCTCTGAGGGATCCTCAGCCAGGCTGTGCTGGGACCAGCCCCGCAGGGAATGGGATGAAGGAGGGAGGAACATCTGGGGAGGCTCAGCCCAGGCTGCCCTTGGCCGTGCAGCAGCCTGGGGTTACCTGGGCACCAAAGGCAGCACCTGAGCCCCACAGCCCCGGGGCCCTGAGCCCTGAAATCCTGTGCTCCTGATCCCAGTGTCCCTGATCCAGTGTCCTTGATCCCAGTGTACCTGGGCTCCACATCCCTGAGTCCCAAATCCTGTGTCCCTGATCCCAGTGTCCCTGAGCCCCACAATTCTGGGCCTCAAAACCCAATGTCCCTGATCCCAGTGTCCCTCATCCCAGTGTCCCTCATCCCAGTGTCCCTCATCCCAGTGGATCCCAGTGCCCCTGAGCTCCACACTTCTGAGTCTCACATTCCTGAGCTCCTGAGCCCCAAAGTCCTGTGTACCTGATCCCAATATCCCTGAGTTCCACATCCCTGAGCCTCAAAATCCTGTGTACCTGATTGTAATGTCCCTGATCCCAATGACCCTGAGCTTCACATCCCTGAGTTCCAAAACCCAATGTACCTGATCCCAATGTGCCTGATCCCAATGTCCCTGAGCCCCACAATTCTAAGCCTGAAAACTCCGAGCTCCTGAGCCCCCAAATCCTGTGTCACTGATCCCAATTTCACTGATCCCACTGTCCTTGATCCCAATGTCCCTGAACCTCAAAACCCTGAGCTCCTGAGCCCCCAAATCCTGTGTCCCTGATCCCAATTTCACTGATCCCACTGTCCTTGATCCCAATCTCCCTGAGCCCCAAAACCCTGAGCTCCTGAGCCCCCAAATCCTGTGTACCTGATCCCAAAGTCACTGATCCCAATGTCACTGATCCCAGTGTACCTGACACCCACAATTCTGAGCCTCACATCCCTGAGCCCCAAAACCTTGTGTCCCTAATCCCAATGTCCCCAAACCCCACATTCCTGAGCCAAGGAAGGAAGGAAGGAAGGAAGGAAGGAAGGAAGGAAGGAAGGAAGGAAGGTGCAGGCCCTTTGTTGAGCTGCAATCTCCCTGTCAGAGCCAGCAGCAGGTCAGTGTTGTGACTGACTGCCTGAGGATCTCTCCCTCAAGGCTAATTACACTCAATTCCCCTTTGAAGGACAGCTTTCCCTGGATATGATACAAGGAACCCACTTTTTTTCCATTCACTTAAATTCATGAATTCAGCTGGGCTGTCACCGAGCGCGGAGCACTCGCAGCACTTCCAGCTCCGTGGTGAAACCCAAAGATGTGGGATGGGACAGAGCCCCCACCGTGGAGCAGTTGGGATCCACGGAGCTCCTGATGGATGAGGAGGATGGAAAAGTGCCACACGTGGAGCTGGGATCTCTCCCTTCCCTTCCTTCCACCTGGGTGGCACCACCAGAGCTTCATCCTTTCCTTCCTGACACCCTGGATGCTCCTGTGGGCTCACCCCCAGTGTCCAGGAGTCACCCATCAACAACAAACAGTTAAAAGGAAGAAAATAGGCTGGAAATATCAATGCACTTTGGTAACAATAAACCCTGCTTTTAATTTATGCTAATATGTAGGGTTGTGGTGACAGTAAGAACAAAATTACAGAGTGGCTTTCTAGCTGGTAATTATCCCTCCATTTTCGTTGCTCGGGAAGATGGACACACAATTATGCTCTCTTGCTGTATATTAATACGGATTCTTGACATCTTCAGCAGACCTGGAGCTGTCATCGGGCTTTTTGTCTACTTTAATTGAAAATTAATGGTTACTGTGTTACCACGGAAACCGTGGCAATGGACGCCAATAGCGCTCACATATCAAACAGGCACTGGTGGCATTGTCTGTCCGTGGTGACCTTGAAAGTTAAAAGAAAAACTTAGATATTAAAAAAAAAATAATAAAATAATAAATGGTGACAGGGGTAGGAAGGAAGGAAAAAAAAAACCTCACATGGAAAAGAGAGGGTTGGATGAATTGAGGGGAGGGGAGAAGGGGAAAGAGGGATGGGGAGGAGAACTTGGTGCCTTTGCATTTCCACCAGGAAAAAGAGGGAGCTTTGGGATGAGAGAGGTGGAGAGGAGAAGGAGGCTGGAGTGTGGCATCCATCAGGGGGTCTCCAGCAGCTCCAGGGATTTTTTTGGGCTCACCCAAGAGGAAAGGATGGTTGAGATGAAACCAGGGAACAGAGAGAGCAAAGAGACCCGAGCAGGGTGGGCAGCACGGGGAGAAAGTTCATGGGCTCTGTGGAGATAAGAGAGGGGGGAAAAGGCCAGGAAGGCAGGGAGATGGGCTGGAGGGAAGAGAGAGCAGCTTTGCTTTGGCTGGAAGCGTTGCCTGAAGGCTGCAGAGCCTGGGGATTGAAGCTGCCCCACTCTGGAGAAAGTTTGGGGTCAGACACCACCTCTGCCCCACAGAGACCCCAAACCCCTTCCCTCTGCAGAGATCTGAGTGTGAGGAGGGGGCTGGGGCACAGGGACCCCCTCCAGCCTCAAGCCCAGCTGAGGACCCAGCCTGCTCTGAAGAGAGTGGGACATTTTCTCCCTGGAAAAGCAATTTTCGGTAGGTCTGGCTGTCCCCAGCATCCCTCTGGAGCTGCTCCTGTCTGCCCAGCTCTCCCAGGAGAAATGCAGCAGCACCAACCCCTTGAGGGCTGCAGATGAGGGAGGAACACCCAGAGCAGGATTTGGGATTGGGGATTGCTGGAGTGCAAACACAGCAGCCCCGTTCTGGGGACAGGGGAGCAGGGGAAAGCTGTGTCAGGGTGACAAGTGGCCTTGGGGACTCAGTGGAAGGTGCTCCCTGCCTGCCACAGCTCCCAGTGCCCTGGCTTTTCCTGCTCCCTTCTCACTCTCCTCGAGCTTCCCATGATCCTGGTTTTTCCCAGGCTCTGGAATTGGCTGCTCTGCTTTTCCTTGGGCACTAAAACCACCCTGGAGCAAAGGGGTTTGCAGTCTCCACCTTGGAACCCCAGCCCGGGAGGGAGGCAGGGATGTCCTGGCCCAAAAGTGGGAATAGTTTGGTCAGGAAGTGAAATTTTGAGTTTTGGAAAAACTCCTGGGAAAAGGCAGAGAGATGTTCAGGGAGGAACTAGGGATGGTCCCACCGGGCAGCAGGATCCCCATGGCATCCTCCCTGAAAAAGCAAATTTAAAGGGGAAATGGGAAAGGGGAAAGGGGGAAAAGGGAAAGGGAAAGAGAAAGGCAAAGGGAAAGGGAAAAGGGAAAAGAAAATGGGGAAGGGAAAGGGAAATGGAAATGGGGAAGGGTGAAGGGAAAGGGGAAAGGGAAAAAGGAAAGGGGAAAGGGAAAGGGAAAGAGGGAAGAGGGAAGAAGGAAAAGGGAAAAGGGAATGGCGAAGGGAAAGGGAAAAGGAAATGGAAATGTGAAAGGGAAAGGGAAAGGGAAAAGGGAAAAGGAAATGACAGAGGGGAAGGGAAAGGGAAAGGGGAAAGGGGGACAGGAGGAAAGGGGGAAAGGGGGAGAAGGGGAAAAAGAAAAGGGAAATGGGGAAGGGGGAAGAGGAAGGGAAAGGAGAAACAGGAAAGGGAGCTCCGAGGTGAACCCCGGCCTCTTCGGGAGCCTTTGAAAGCCCAGAGCTCGTCCCTGCCCGGCGAACACGAGCACAAACACGGCGGAGACACGCCTGGAAGCCAGAGCCTTTTTTCATTTCCCCTGCATCCCTGATCCCAACCTTAATCCCTGCTCTGAATCCTGTCAGCCCGGCTGTTCTAGCGCTGACATTGCTGCAGGCATCCTCCGCGCTGCCTTCCCTCAGATCTGCCTCCTCCGGGGACACCTAAAGAGGACTCGGAGATTTCTGCCCTGCTCGGTGATTCAGCCCGTGCCCTCCAGCAATGAGAGGGGTCCCGGGGGGACTGGGGAGAGGGGATGGGGCTGTGGGGCCGGGGGTGATCAGGGATGGGGTGTGCGAGGTGGGGGATGAGGGGTCCGGACGTGCCAGGGGGCAGGGAAAGGGATGGGGTGGGCAGGGAGAGGGGAATGGGGAGAGGGAAGGGAAAGGGAAATGGGGAATGGGAAAAGGGAAAAGAGACAGGGGAAAGGGGAAAGGGGAAGGGGAATGGGAAAGGGAAAAGGGGAAGTGAAAAGGGGAAAAAAGGGGGAAGGGGAAAAATAGGGAAAAGGGGAAAAAAGGGAAAGGGGAAAGGGGAAAGGCAAATGGGAAGGCGAGAGGGGAAACGGAAGGGAAAAGGGGAAAAAAGGGGGGAAAAGGGAAAAAAAGGGGGAAAAGGGTAAGGGGGAAGAGGAAAGAGGAAAGAGGAAAGGAAAGTGGAAATGGAAAGGGGAAAAGGAAAGGGAAAAAGGGGAAAGGGGAAATGGAAAGGGAAAAGAGAAAAAGGAAAAGGGAAAATGGGGAAGGTGGAAAGGGGAAAAGGCTCTTCTGCTTGTGCTGGTGCTGATGCCCAGAGGACAAACCCATCCCCCAAGGGCTCTGTGTTGCCAAATTCGCTGTCAGGTCCGTATGGCAATGAGGCACAGGTATGGTAATGAGCACAGGTACGGTAATGAGGCACAGGTATGGTAATGAGGCACAGGTATGGTAACGAGTACAGGTATGGTCAGGAGGCACAGATACGGTAATGAGGCACAGGTATGGCAATGAGGCACAGGTATGGTCAGGAGGCACAGGTACGGTAATGAGGCACAGGTACGGTAATGAGCACAGGTATGGTAATGAGCACAGGTATGGTAATGAGGCACAGGTATGGTAATGAGGCACAGGTACGGTAATGAGCACAGGTATGGTAATGAGCACAGGTATGGTAATGAGCACAGGTATGGCAATGAGGCACAGGTATGGTCAGGAGGCACAGGTATGGTCAGGAGGCACCGGAGCCTTTTCCCAGCCCATCAGGGATCAATGAGGGGCTGGGAACGCTCCGTGACACCCGGGGCACCTCCTGCCCTGCCCTTGGCTGGGCTCATCCCGCTCTGACCCCCGAGATGGGGAAGGGAAGGGGAGGAACCCAAAGGCTGAACTCCCCTCTCTCCCATCCCACCACAGCGCCGGGAATGCTGCGGGGTTTGGGCACCTCCAGAGCCGGGGTGGCCCCAAATCCCGGATCCAAGCACCATTCCAGGCCCCCAGGCACCTGGAAAACCGAGGCTGCTCCGTGGCTGCGAGTCACAGCTCCCTGTTCAGGCAGGTTTTACCTGCACAAAACCCAGCCAAGCCCAGCTGCAGCTCTCAGCAGCGTTCCCTGGGCCCTGGCAGGGAGAGCAGCTCCTCTCTCCCACCCCGGGCTCTGCAGCCCCTTCCCCACTCTGCTGGTGCAGAACTGACAGGGGGAGATCCCAACTGGCAGCTGCTGGTGCTGTACCCACCCCAAAACCACCCCAGACTCAACCCCTGGGATCCCAGAGAATCATTGGGACCTTCGATGATTCTCCAATGATTTTCCCCTTTATTTCCTTTTCCACCCCTTTTTCCCTCCTTTTTTTTTCCCTTTTTTCCCCCTTTTTTTCCCTTTTTTCCCTTTTTCTCCCTGGGGAAAAAAGGTCCCAGGGAGGGTCTGTCCCCATCCCTGCCCCAGCCAGGACACCCCAGCAGTGCCACCCTGGCTCCTTGCTGCAGTCACAGGTGGCACAGTGGTGGCACAGACTTTGTCCCGTGCTTTATGTGGGCACTGAGTGGGGTTTTATTCCCAGTGCAGGTTCTTTACTGGCAGATATTTGGATTTTACGAGCCTGAGCCCGTGGGTTTATGGCAGGAAAGGTGGGGATGTTAATGAACTGCTCCAGAAACAGGAACAAGGGTGGAAAGACATTTTTCAATGGGCCTTTAACAAATAACAAAGGAGCCCATCCATTAAAATGTTGCAAGCAATAAAAAAATCTCTGTGGATATTGTTGAAAACACATAGTCCTGGGAACTTTAAACCCATTATTATTCAAAAATCCAACTGTGCCCAGTGCCCAGACAAGAATATCCCTGGGGATGCTCTGTGACACCCTGGGGCATCCCCAGCCAAATTCCAGAATTGCTTTTGGGTGAATATTTTGGGGCATCCCCAGCAAATTCCAGCATTGCTTTTTGGGTGAATATTTTGGGGCATCCCCAGCCAAATTCCTGCACTGCTTTTTGTGAACATTTTGGGGCATCCCCAGCAAATTCCAGAATTGCTTTTGGGTGAACATTCTGGGGCATCCCCAGCCAAATTCCAGAATTGCTTTTGGGAGAAGTTTTTGGGGCATCCCCAGCAAATTCCAGAATTGCTTTTTGGGGAACATTTTGGGGCATCCCCAGCCAAATTCCAGAATTGCTTTTTGGGGAACATTTTGGGGCATCCCCAGCAAATTCCAGCACTGCTTTTTGTGAACATTTTGGGGCATCCCCAGCAAATTCCAGAATTGCTTTTGGGTGAACTTTTTGGGGCATCCCCAGCCAAATTCCTGCATTGCTTTTTGGGGAACATTTTGAGACATACCCACCCAAATTCCAGAATTGCTTTTTGGGGAACATTTTGGGGCATCCCCAGCAAATTCCAGCACTACTTTTTGGGTGAATTTCTGCTTTTTTTGAACACCCACAGCCAGAGGCAAAGCGGGCTCCAGATCCTGCAGTGCCCCAGCAGGAGGAGGGCTGGATTCCTGTGTTAGAGCCTGGAAATATCTTTCTTTTTTGAAATGTTTGTACAGCATGACTTGGCCGATTTACCTCCCAATCTCTCACGCTGGCCTCAAGCCGAGGGCATTAGCGACACTGGGAGCCAGATAAATGAGCCCAAAGCTTTTTCTTCTCCCTATCTCCTGCTACAACAACAACAAAAAATTGGGATTTTTGTTCTATCCAAGCGCCTCCTGTTAACCCAGGCACTGCCAGGAGGAGCTGGGGAGCAGCAGGGGCCGGGTGTTTGCACAGCCAGGAGTGGGAAAAGCCGTGGAAAAGCTGGATGGGTCTGGGGGTCCGGGGAAGGAGAAAGGGGAAAGGTAAGGGAAACTATGGTTCCAGCACCTACCCAAGCAAATAAAGAAATAGTGGGTGAAAAATATGAGGATG
>JAOYNM010000110.1:4187463-4199326 GCA_025769955.1 Setophaga kirtlandii | reverse complement strand
GCGTGCGGGGCTGCCCCGCTCCGGGCGGGCGCGGGGGTCGCCGCCGCCCCCGAGGCGTTTTGGGCGGCCGGTAACCGGGAAGGGAAGGGGGGGTCGCAGCCCCCTCGGTAAAGAGGGGTCGGGCCCCGGGAAAGTTGCGCTGCCGCCGGCACAGCCGCGCTGCCGGTGCCGGATCCGGACCCGCCTCCGCTTCGGGGGTCCCGCACCCCCCGAGGGGGCAGCGCACCCGGGGTAGGGAGGGGGGGCCCGGCCGCCCCTGCCCTGCAGCCGCCCCAGCGCTCCCTTTGTTGGTGCTTCCCATTTCCTCCCCATCTTTTCCTTTCTCTCCGGCAGTTTTGGTTTAATTCCGGCTGCTGGAGGGGCTCGGGTGGGTTTTTCCCCCCTCTTTTTTTTTCCCCTCTCCTCCATCACATTTTAACTCAGCCTCGACCCGCCGCCGCTCGGGCCCGGGGCAGGGGGGGTTGTGATTCCCTCCTTGGAGAGAAATCCGTAAGTCTGCCCCAAGTTTTGCAATTCCTGCGAGAAGCAGCAGCCGCCGCCGTCCCCGACAACCTGCAGCCTGCCCGGCCGTCGCTCCCGCAGCGCCCTGGGAAAAAAAAATCCAGCACCGCTTCCAAAACCCTAACCCAGACCGCAAGGTGAGGGAGAGGAGGACGAGGCACGGCTTCGGATGGAGCTGGAGAATATTGCCGAGAAACCCCCGCAGGTTTGGATTCCGGAGGGGCTGACGGCAGCCGCCTGCCCCGCGCCTCACCCGCGCCTGGGTTTCACCCGCTTGTAAAGTTTGCGGGGGTTCCGTGCGCCTTTGTTTGGACGGGGAGAGAGGTTGGGGAGGCTTTTCCAAGGATTTTGAGGGGGGGTCTCTCTAACCAGGACACGATGCCCGGTGGTGCCGCGGGGACGCTGCCGGCAGCGGCTGCTGGTGGTACCGGCAGTGATAACGTGCTCGGGAAGAGTTTTTATTACGGAGCATCGTCTTCTGGGAGTTCCGAAATTCCCGGGCAGACAGCGTGTGCTGGCTCACCAGGAACCCTGGATCAGCCTCCGGCAACATCCCCTTCCCACCGCGGTGTCCGCCGTCGTTGCGATGCTCTCCCGGCGCTGGCAAAGTTCAGGGATTTTCTATTCTTCCCCGCTCCTCCGTGGGATAAACAAATGCTCCTCTGTCTGCTCTGCCCTCTCCCCCTCTCCGGGAGGAAAGGGCACTTCGGGAAGTGGCCGCCGATGGCTCTGGATGTTTCTTTGGGTGTAGGAAATCTGGTTTGAGTTGGCAGGCGCGTTCGGAGGTGTGGATGGGAGAGAACAAGTGGAGCGTAATTGGGTTTTCTTTTTCCATTTGGGAGCGATGCTGGTTTCTCTTTCCCCGTTTAAAACACAAACAAGGCAAGGGCCGTGTGTTTCCCCCTCTCTCCCTCCTGTGCACTTTTTAATACAAATGAAAAATGTGCGGAGGAGAAAGCGGGAATAATTCACCAGCCCCACTCTGCCGGGAGTCGTGGTTGGGAAGCGCCCGCTCGGAAAACTTGCGCTGAGATTATTATTTTTTTCTTTTCTGCTGCTCTTAATGTAGTCCTGGAGGAATTCCTGTCCGAATTCCTGCCTGGGATCACTCCTCAGCTTCAGGCAGCTCTTCCCTCCCCATCACTTGATACCCCAAGATTTTCCTTTTCCCAGCCTCCACCCCAACTTCCATCGGATTAAGACCTCACTTCTCCGCGAGCGTCGTAAAGCTGTGGGGCAGACAATAAAATTGTTATTAGTTTCTGTATTAAAAGGTTGGGTTGTTTTTAACCCAAACCAGAAGGAGGATTTACTTTTACAAATTTCTGCTGGTGTGTTAAAAATTTACACGGGGAATACGTTCCGTGGAGAGCAGGGATTTGATGTTAAATCAACCCAACATGTGTCTCAGGCAGGCGGCGTGACCCGGTCCCGGGTGTCGGCAGGGATGTGTTCCCTTTCATTCCTCCCCATATCCTCGATTAAAACACAGCAAAGTCTCAGGGTTTTCCAGAATCTTAACTCTAAATTAAGGATTTTAATTTTTTTTTATAATTGCCGCCCCACCTTAAAGTCCATCAAAAATAAATCTAACAAGCTCCAGGAGCGGGTGGGTGGAGGAAATAATCAGGTTTGGAAAAATTACTCAGCTCTCCCCCTTTTTATTTATTTTTTTTCTCCTTCAGGTTGCTTAAATTAAACGGGAAAAGGGGAAAATGTGGGGGAGAAGGGGCAGAATTCCGTGTGCCAAACCAGGGAGCTTTGTCAGGGCTGTGGAGCCCAGGGAGGCTCCGGCTTCTCCTGCCCTTTGTGGTGTGGGATTGGGGGCAGTGGAGAAGATCCCAGAGCCCTCTGCTCCCGGGATCTCCCAGAAATAACACTGGGACCTGCAGCTTTGAGCTGCTCCCCGTTTATTTTCATGTGGAATTTTAATTTATTATTTGCTGGGGGTGTATTTTTTGTGGATCTCCCCCATCCCAAAGCCCCTTTTTAACGGGATTCTCAGTGTGGGGACGGGGGCGCGTCCGTTCCCGGCCGGATCGAGCATCGCTGGCAGGTAAAATAGAAAATCCAAAGTGGCACCAAAGTTGGATTTGATGGGGGGAAAAGTGCAGGAAAACAGGATCAGTGTGGAAAATCCCCCTCCCCAACCCCTGCACCCCGGGATGTGTCGCCCAGCGGGGTCAGGGAAGGAGGAGGTGAGGGGGGAAAGGCTGAGCAAACGGAGCGAGGTGGAATAAAACGGATTAAAGTTGCTGCTGGGGGAGGTGGGGAAGGGGCCGGAGAAACAGATAATATCCAAAATATCTGTAAAATCCATATCCAGCCCCACTGTCCTGCCTGGAAACCAGGCAGCCGTAGGTTTTACATCCCATTTGGAAAGGGGAAGAGCAAGGGAGCATTCAGAAAAAACAACAACAACAACAACTACAAAAAAAATCAGTGCAATGTATAAAACCAAGTGACACTAAAATATCTCCTCGGGCCCTCGGCCTTTCTCTCCTAATAACCCGGCAGGAATGCGAGTGCACTCAGTTGTGAAGTTGCTGCCCGGAGAGCCCGGCAGCTTTTCTTTTCCGCCGCTGGCTCGGGGGATGCTTTGAGTCTGCTGATGTTTGTGTCTCGCTGTGGGGCTGGGGAGGGGCCGGGGGGCTCTGCCTTTCAGGGTTTTCTCTCCTTTGATATTTTTTTTTTCCACCCCCCCCCCTTTCCCATCCTTTTTTCTCTTTTCTTGTCGGTCCGGCGGGGAGCGGGGCCGGAGGGGGAGAGTTGTGGGGCTGGGATTGCCTTTGTGGCAGCAAGGTGGGGGGCAACGGGAGCAGGCTCATTCTTCCCACCGGGGAAAGGCGGGAGGAGAAGCCTGGAGGTCCCTGGGTTTAGAGCTCATACACATTTATGGCTCCTTGCCTTTCCCTTCGCTGTGGGGTTTGGGAGCCTGAAGGATTTGGGGAAATTCTCTTATTTCGGGAAGAGCTGTGATGGCTTTTCCCCTCTTCATCCCCGTGGGTTTGAAGCCCAGCAGAGCGCTGGGATGGGGCTGGCAGGGTGGGTTTGGGGTCTCCAGGGGTTGTTCCCCATTTTTGGGTGTAGGGGGGGATCCCACCTCCTCCTCCAGGGCCACCCTGGGTTTTTGCTCTGCTCCCGAAATGACCCCGCTGCCGCCTCGGCGTCACCTGCCACTTCTGGAAGTGGGAACTTGAAATTTCCTGTCCCTTCCTCTCTGCTTTGCAGCTCCTGCAGCACAGACAGGGGGATTCTGCAGGGTGGGGAGCTCGGTCCTGCCCTGTGGGCATCTCCCCACAGGGCAGGGATGGGCAATGGTAGCAGGAGAGGCAAGGAAAGAGAGAGAAAATAAAACCACTCAGAGCCTGGAATTTCCACGCGTTTCCCTCGGAAGGTGTAAAAATCCTCCGTGAGCCACTCCTGGATGCACCTGATTGAAACTCAGGGGGAGCAGCTGGCTCGGAAACAACCCCAGGGGCTGGGACATGGCCCTGCATGGTGCTGGTGACACTTGGGGTGGCCCCAGAGTCCCCTGAGTGGCCATGGGGCTGTGACCAGCAGCACTGGCTCCTGGGCCAGCTCAGGGCAAGGACTTGCACCCATTTTATCTCTTACAAAACCTCCTTGTGCTGCACCTTTTCAAGTCAAACAGAACTTGTAGATCAAGATGGGGCCGGGCACAGCTTGAAAAACTTCCTAATCTTTTTTTTTTCTTTCCTCCCCCCCCTCTCCAAGTGTTTGGGAGATGAAATCCAGCCAAGACGCCGCTTGAGGGTTTGTTTTTGTTTTTTACAAACTTTTCCTAATTTAAACGGTTCTTGGCACGGCTCAGCACGAAATGTGTTGTGGTGCTCCGGCTGCCCGTGACAAAAACGTGCTTGGAAGTGGAATGGCATCAGGGAAAAGGGAGAAAGGAGAGGCAGGAGAAGCAGAGGAGGAGGCAAGGAGAGATCCAAAGCCACGATTTATTTCTCAGGGATCCTGCTGGAGCAGGGATGAGCTGCAGGGAAGTCATTAAGGGATTCCTGCGCCACGGGCACGGGGTTGGCACTGGGCTGCGCAGGGAAAGGAGCCCGGCGTGAGTCTGGATCCTTTCTCCCGGGGTTTATTTGATTTTTAAGGAGAAGCCAGGCTGTGTTTGCAGCCTGTTGTGCCCAGGTCTCTCTGGGGTGGGGCATTGTGGCGTTGCCAGCCCCGGTGACATTTCCCGGCGGCTCCGTGCCCTGGCAGGTTGGCAGCAGCTGTTGGCAGCGTGTTCCTGGGGAAGCTGTCCCTCCTCCTGCGGTGTAGAGCCAGGCTGGCAGCAAAACCAGGGGTTTTTTTCCCTGGGAGAATAAAGGAACAGAGGGTGGATGTGGAGGAAATCTCACCTTGCTCTGCTCAGGGCTCCGCGCTGGGTTTGTCAGAGGAAGAAGTCGGGGTAATAAAATGGTTCGATGGAAGATTTCTTTAAAAACTCTGGGAAAGTGCACAAAATAATTTAAGAGGATAGAAGAGGAAAAAAAAATCCCATTGAGGGGGGGTGATTTGGAGGTGATTTGAAAGTGTTTTTTTCTGCCTCATTGGGAAAACTCCTGCAGAGCTGGAATGGGCAGATGGGGCTGGGGAGCACCGGGATGGCCCCGGCTGGAACAGGAGGAGGAAGAGGAGGAGGAGGAAGCCCCAGTGGGATGGGGTTGTGCTCAGGGTGCTGTCAGGCTGTGTTTGGCAGCTCGGGGAGATGCTGCTCCCGTTCCCAATGGAGCCGTGGCCGGGAGGAGCCGCTGGCCCGGAGCAGGAGCTCAGGAACGACTCCCTGGAACAGCCCTTGGCCAGAGCTGGGCTTATCCACGGGGATTTCACTGCTCCAGGGTTCATAAAGGCACAAAATCCGTGCCATTCCAGGTTCCTGGCTGAGCATCCCACTGCCAGCTTCCCTCGGGATCTGTCAGCTCTGATCCCAAACCCTTCCCTTGCTTTCTCCGAGCTCTGCTTTATTCCACAACCTGTAGATTTTAGGTGAGTGATTTTCTTTCTGCTGTTTGTTCTGAGTCTGGCAGCTGGACGTGGATGGGACCACCTCTGAGGAGCTGTCATGGATTGGGAAAAGATGCCTTGGGAAAGAGGGAACAGTGGAGGAGGGCTGGAGGTTGGGAGCTTAATGCAGAATACAGGGCCAGGATTGTGCAGTGGAGCCAGGGATGAGCTGGGATCCCGGATTCCCAGCAGTTCCTTCCATCTGGAGGCCCCTTGGGTTCACATTCCTGCCTCTCCTGGGTGTCTGCCATGCCTGGGAGTGGGGCTGTGCCCTCAGTGCCCTTCTGCTGGTGCTCCTGGAGCTGGCACTGGGCTCACAGCTCCATTGGTGCCTCCCATCCCATGCCAGGATCACAGCACATCCCTTGGGATGGGGATCCAGCACAGGGCACCTCACCTTGCCCACACCATCCTGGAGCTGCTGGGAGGGTGCTCCTGGATCAGGGGTGACCCCACAGCCTACAGGGACCTGGGGCTTCCTCAGATCCTGAGAGAAGGGAATGCCTGGCAGGGATGGCAGGGGACATCCCAGATGGGGGGACAGTGCCCCACTGCAAACTCAGAAAAGCTTTTGTGGCTCAGGGTGGGCACAGCAGGGTTGGAGGAGCCACCCAGGGTGAGGAGACAACTTGTGGCAGGGAATAACCTGGCAGAGCTGAATTTCCTTGTTGAGGATGCAGAGTTTTGGGCTGATCTGGGCAGGAATATTGGGCAGAGAGCTTGTGCTGGACGGGGAGGAGAGCTCTGCTGTGTCCCCTCTGGGCTGTGTCCCGTGTCCCAGCAGGGATGAGGGAGGTGCTGAGGAGCTCTGTGTCCTCAGGAGAGGTTCTGGCACCCAGCAGATGCCAGATCCTGCTCCTTCCTCCAGGCTGCTGCCAGAGCTGGCAGTGGGAGGGAAATTCCCTGGAGCGTGGGGAAGAGAAACACAGCATCACCAGGCCTGTTAAAAACAGAAGAAGAGCAAATAAAGGCATGGGGAGAAGTGTCCTGTAAGTTTTGAGGCAGGAAATGTTAATTTTGGAAATGTGCTGGACCAGGCAGAGCTGCAAACCCCTGGATTTTTAGCGAGGTGGATTCAGGCGGGATTATAAAGTCTCCAGCTTTGCCTTTCTCTGGGATTATTTCCCAAAAATTTACATTTCTCTTTTACACCCCAACCTGCTTTCCCTGCAGCTTCCTGGATGGATTTTCATCCTGCATTTCTGCAGCAGGGTGCTGCTGGGATGGGGTTGGGTTTGTGGGCAGGGCAGGGTCTCCCCCATCCCCATCCCCATCCCCATCCCCTGCTGCCCTGCCCTGTGCTCAGCCCCAGCAGGGTTTGGGGAGCCAGGCTGCCACAGATGTTCCCCATTTATAAATCAAACCCTCAAAATCAACAGGAATTCCTCATCTGGAAAACAAAAGGGGCCCTTGTCACCTGCTGAGTGGGTGAAGCTGGGGCTGGGGGTAGAAGGAGGATGATGATGATGATGCTGATGATGATGCTCCTGCTCATCCCATTGCTCCCAGCTTGTCTCAGCCTCTTGGAACTCGTGGTCTGGGGTTCTCATTCTCAATTCTGCCTCTCTGGCAGGACCCATTCCTGTCCCTCTGTCCCCAGGGCGTTTGGGGTTTGTAGAGGGTCTGGGTTTGGGAGCAGAGCCCCTGTTCTCCCATGGAGGTGAAGGAGAGGGAGAATTGGGGCAGATCTCTGTAATTTTGGCTTTTTGTGCATATTGGGGGAGAGGGAGAATTGGGGCAGATCTCTGTAATTCTGGCTTTTTGTGCATATTGGGGAAGGGAGATTCCCTCCCTGTGCTCTCGAGAGAAACAGGTGAAGGGAAATTTCCAAAAATCCATCCTGGGGGAGGTGGGAGCACGAGTGAGTCAGAGAAGCCCTGGGAAGGGAATTCTGGCTGAGCTCTGCTCCCATGGCACAGCACAACCTTCACTCCATCCCCTTTTCCCAAAGTGACAGGAGTGGGATTTGGGCTGGAACTGGGATTTGACATTCCCAGAGTCAAACCCAGAGGTGCAGGGGGCTGCAGGGTCCAGCTCAGCCCTTTCCCATGGGATGGTCTCAGGGCTGGGCTCTGCACCCTGAGGGATGCTCAGGACCCTCTGGATGCAGCCACAGCTCTGTCTGGCTTATTCCCACTTCTCCTTTTAACCCAGGTTTTATTCATAAAAGGATACAGGGCAGGGCTGTTCCCAAATCCCTTGAAATCTTTCCCTTGATTCTGGTGGGCTCCCAGTGAACAAATTCCCTTTTCCCTGGGAAGTGGAGCCGTGGCTGCAAATCTGGGTCAGACTTTGGAGCTGTGGGGGCAGCCCATGGACCAAACCCCTCCTCATCCCTGTATCCATGGATCAAACCCCATCTCATCCCTCACCCATGGACCAAACCCCATCTCATCCCTCACCCATGGATCAAACCCCTCCTCATGCCTCTCCCATGGACCAAACCCATCCTCATCCCTCACCCATGGATCAAACCCCTCCTCATCCCTCACCCATGGATCAAACCCCTCCTCATCCTGCATCCATGGACCAAACCCATCCTCATCCCTGTATCCATGGACCAAACCCCTCCTCATCCCTCACCCATGGATCAAACCCCTCCTCATCCCTCACCCATGGACCAAACCCCTCCTCATCCCTGTATCCATGGATCAAACCCCTCCTCATCCCTGTATCCATGGATCAAACCCCTCCTCATCCCTCACCCACAGGTTTTCCAGTGGCTCTGACACCAGCACCGCTTGGAATCAGGAATGCTGGGGTGATCCCCCTG
Organism: Setophaga kirtlandii; assembly: GCA_025769955.1. Taxonomy (NCBI): domain Eukaryota; kingdom Metazoa; phylum Chordata; class Aves; order Passeriformes; family Parulidae; genus Setophaga; species Setophaga kirtlandii. Next base: position 4,191,033 of record JAOYNM010000110.1, on the reverse strand, counting down.
CTCTGTGGGGCTGAGGCTTTAAAATCCTCCCTGAGGAAGAGTCTGCTCCCTTTGGGAATGCAGTGGGAGGGGGTTTGGCAGGTGAGGGGGTGGTTTGGGGGCTGCTGCTGGCTCTGGGAGGGTTGGTGCTGGCTGCTCCCTCGTGTCCCCACCGTGCCAGAGCAGGGAATCAGGAGCGTTGCTGCTGCTGAATTTCCAGCTGTAAATTTGGGATGGAAACAGAGCTATGCCCATCCCTCTGGGAAAAGGATGGAGGGACAGACCCCTGTCCCCTCAGAGGGGACAAACAGCTCCTTCCACTGCAGCCTGGGTCCTTCCCAAGTGCTGTGGGAATCGAGCACAAATCGCTGGGTTTATCTGGAGGTTTAGAACAATAATAAAGGGGTTGAAAACTCCTGGCAGTGGGCAGGACTGTGCTGGGGCTGGAGAGGACATGGGGGACACAGGGGTGTGGCTCATGTCCCTGAGGGATTTGGTGTCCCCAGCTGTGTCCTCCTCACAGTTTGTCTGATTCTGGATCCCGGTGTTGTCACCTTCCCTCACCACGATGTGATGAATTTTGGTCTGGGGACAACAGGAGATGTCCCATGGCTTGGTACCCTGCTGTGACAGCCCCTGTGACACCATGTGGGTGATCTGTGTGCTCTGTGCCCACCCAGGGACAGTTTGGGGACAGTTCTGTGTGCCCCTGTCTCATGGGAGGTGTGGGCAGAGGATGTGACTGGATTGTGGAGGAGCGGTGCCCGCGGGGCCTCGGGGGCTGTGCTGAGGCTGCCGTGACACCCAGAGGGGACAAAGGTGACACCCAGAGGGTGGGAACCCAGCCCAAGGTGGGCACCCTCACCTATGACCCCACGCCAGAGCCCTCAGCTGGGGGTTTTTGGGATCTCCCCTAAAAAAGCAGCTTCCAGTTGTCTGGTGGTGAGTCCTGCTCAGGCAGGGGACACGCTGGGGGCCAGGTGGGCACCAGGGACCTTGAACCTCCTTGTCCCAGCACCCTGAGGTGCTCACAGGACTGCAGGAGGGTGACAGCAGTTGGTGAATCATTGTTTAATATTTTTAAAGGATGAGGGTTATTTTTAGGAGGGTTGGAGGGAGCCCAATTCCTGGGAATAATGCCTGGGATTTGCATCCCTGGTGCTCTGTGTCCCACAGCACTGGGAAAGCACCAGGGGCTTCCTTGGCCACTGAGCAGCCACCTGGGGGCCAGGACACCCTCAAATTTGGCTTCAGGACCTCACCATTGCCAGGAGGACGAGCAGGGATTCAGGACATGGATTCACTTCTGTCCCAGTCCAGCAGGATGTGCTGGGTTTGAAGATGCCGCTGTCGCTGAGCCGGGGATGCTCTGGAGCCTGGATGGATCAGCACGACCTGGGAATGCTGAGTGTGACCCTGGAGCGATGCTGTGGGACCAGAGCCCTTCCCTGTGTGCCAGGCTGGCATCCAGAGGGACGCTGGAGCCGTGGCAGAGTTTGCTGCCGTCATCCCTGAGGGATCCATCCACGCTGGGCCAGGCGGCGCCTCCAGATCCCCCATGGAAGGGTCACAGAAGGAAGAGGACATTCTTCTTTCTTGGGAAGAGGACATTCCTGGGAAGAGGATATTCTTAGGAAGAGGATGTTCCTGGGAAGAGGATGTGGTGGCTGGATGTGGCTCATCCAGGTGACACAAGAAGGGGACCCCGGTGACCTTCTGACTTCAGCACAGGATCCTGGTGAGAAGCGCGTCCCGCAGCCAAGGGATGCTCCTGCTTCTCCTGCTCTCTTCCCAACACCTCAGATATGAAATGCAGCACCCACTCCCCTCCGTGGGCACCCAGCAGCATTCCCAGATCCCAGCACAGCCCTGCTGAACACGCTGCTTCCCAGATTTTAGTGGAGAAATCTCCGGGGTTATTCCGGAGCCGTGTTCGTCTGCGGGGCTGGGTTTGCTCCGTGGGGGTGGCAGGTGCCCAGAGAAACCAAGAGATGCTGAGGCTGGCCGTGGAGAAGCCAGGCTGTGCAGGAATAAAATCAGGGAAGCTGTTTGGAAGTGTGGAACCGGGCTCTGGCAGGGCTGAGAGATGGAGCCGGCCTCGGGTCACGCTGCCTCCGATCGGGATGCGAAGAAAAATGAACTTCAGACCAGGAGTTTGAAAATGCCCAAGGACAGTTCTTGCCCCCACTGCTTTTTTTCTTCTCCCTCCTCATGAGCAGCATTATTTCTGGATGGAAACCAGGCCTCTTCCTGCATAGAAATGGGATTTGCCATGGAAAGCATCGGGGAGTGCACTAACCAGAGCCTTTTCCGGATGAATTTTTGCACAGACACGACGGAGTCTGGGAAAACTTGTGGCATCCGAGTTCCTCCCTCCTGCTCCATAGGTACCATGCCTGTTTTTTCTTCCCCTCTGGATTATTTGAAGGCCAGGAGAGATTTGTAGTAACTGCCAGTCTGACTCCCCACGAGCTCAGCTGGAAAATTTCACTCAGGGTGGGACATGAGAGGCCAAGCCTGAGCCCTGACATCCAGAGTGTCCCTCACCTGCTCCAGGGCATTTCTTCCTCCCTGGCTCCATCCTTGCCCTTTTCAGCCTCTCCTGAGGGATGGGGAGCAGGGAGCTCCTGGAGTTTGGGGTTTATTTTGATTTAAGAGCTTCCCCCATCGCTCCCCTTTCGCCTTCGCAGGGATGGAGTCGGGACATTTTCCCGTGTCCCTGCTCTTCCTCCCTGCCACAGGGCACTGTCCTTGAGCCTCCATCCAAGAGAGGAAGATGCCTCCTCATCCTCAGATGTCCCAGGCTCTGGGAGGCAGGTGTGGGACCATCCTGGCTGGGCACAGAGGAGATTTTGGCCGCAGCATTCCGTGTGCTCCAGGTGGGATGAGGGCTCTGGTGTCTGCAGGAGGAATTCCAGGTGGGATTTGCAGCAGCAGGATGTGTCCCCACTGTGGGAATTTTACAAAAAAAGTGTGAGCTGGGCACTGGGCATGTGGGAGAGGCTTGAACCAAGCTGGGATTTACGGGGAGATGCTGGAAAAACCTTTGGGAAGCTGGTGTGGGTGATGCCGTGTTGGTTACAGCTCCATCCTACACCAGCAATGGGAGCTGCTGGCAATTATTTTAATGGGATTTTAGGGGGATTGTGCTGAAAACCTCATCCCAAATCCTAAAACCCTCACTCATCCCATGTGGAAGCACAGATGGATGGGAGTTGTGCGTGGTGGGAATCTCACCTTATCCTGTGTGTTTCGGATTTTTTTTCCCCTGGAAGTTTAGAGGTTTTTTTTTTTTTTTAATTTTGTTCCCTCTGAAATTTTTTCCCCACCGTCTTCATTATCATTTTTGTTAATTAGATTGTGCTGGGAAACAGTCTCTATTGAAAAGCAAAAAAGCTCTGAGATGGGTTTTTCCAAGTGCTGCTAGGAAGGCCCAGACTGGACATGAGGAGAAAGGAATTTCCCTGCCAGCGCGGGGCTGTGGTGCAGCACATCCCCAGAAGGAGCCTGGAGCAGCCCAAGGCTTTGTGTGGGCAGGCAGAGGCAGGCAGGAGGCAGAGCTGTCAGCAAAGGAAGGGCCCAGCCAGGTGG
>JAOYNM010000110.1:4140217-4174549 GCA_025769955.1 Setophaga kirtlandii | reverse complement strand
CTCCTTTTCCCCCCACTTTTTTCCTCCTTCTTTCCTGTTTTTCCCCCTTTTTTTCCCCTTTTCCCTCTTTTACTCCCCTCTCCCCCTTTTCCCTAATTTTCCCCCCTTTTTTCCCATGGGATGGGATTGTCAGGAGGCTGTTCCTTGTCCTCTAAATTAGTGGGGCTGGGTTTAACCCCTTCCCTGTGAGGATTGAGGAGTCAGGAGCAGAGGAATAAAATCCAGGAGCACTGGAACAGGGTCAGAACAGCTGGGGCTGGGCCACAGACACAGAGCTGGGTGTAAAAAGGGATTTTTTAAAATTTTTTTTGTAAGGAATTGTGTCATTTTTTTGTTCATTTGGATCTCTTGGAGCCATTTGGTTCTGGTTAAGCAAGGCCAGGGCTGGGCTGGTGGAAGTGCTCCTCAATATGGCATCATTTACTGTTAATATCCAGCTAAAAATATCCCTGTGTGTTGTTTTAATGGCTCTAATTCTGGAATGTGACGATGTCATTTTTATGAGGTTAGTGTAAAAAATCTTCCCTTTTTTTTATTTTTTTTCAGCCCTTCCCAACCTCTCTCCACCCTCCAAAAGGATCAGAGGGAAAAGGGAAGATAAAAATTCCCTTCCTCCCTTTTTCCATGCAAAGTTCTTGCTTTAATGGAAATTTTCAGGTGTTTTTATTCTTTTTGGAAGGTAAAGCACCATATAAAGCTGTGATCCAGGTGGAAAATCCCTCAGATGATTTTGGGCAACTCTTCCCTGTTGGAATTAAAAACTCCATCCTCATAAAGTGAAATATCTGGTAAATGAGGCACTTTCAGATACCCCAAGAAAGATTTTCCTTGGTCCTGGGATTATTTTAGGTTGATTTTTTTGGGGTGAGGCTGTGGCTCCTCCTTTTCAGATGACCCATGGATATCTCCATGCTCTCCAAGCTAATTTTTTTCAGTTCTTGACCAATTTCTACCCAATCAGGAGGCCTCAGAGAGGCTCTGCTGGGGCAGGTTTTGAGGAGGAAAAGGCACGGATGAGGATTAATTCCACATTAATCCAAGGTGTGGTGTGAGACAGCTCTCCCTGGGCTATTCCAGGGCTGGAGCCAGGTTTGGGTTTTTTGGGGTTTTTTTGGGGTTGTATTTTTTTTTGGTTGGTTTTTTTGGTTTTGGTCTTTTTTTTTTTTTTTTTTGGTTGGTTGGTTTTTTTGTTTTGGTCTTTTTTTTGGTTTGGTTGGTTTTTTTGGTTTTGGTCTTTTTTTTTGTTTGGTTGGGTTTTTTGTCTGTTTTTGGGTGATTTTTTGGTTTGTTTTGTGGGTTTGGGGTTTTTTTGGGGGGGGCTTTTTGTTTTTTGTTTGGTTTGGTTTTTTTCTGGTGTTTCCCCATGGCAGAAAGGGGAGTGGGTACTGTTTACCATGGAAAAGGTAAAAACCAGCCAAAATCTGCCCTTGCTGGGGTCTGGAGAAGCATCCAGCACATCCAGGGGTGGAGGGGCAAAAATCAGAATAATCCTCAGGTAGACTGGGTGGGAATTGGAAAATGAGGCTGCTCCCGTGCTGGAGGATGTCTGGATTTGGGGATGGTTTGGAGAATTTGGGGGTTTGGGGTCTGAAGGGAGGGATGAGCATCCCTGGGGGGATCCTGGGTGCAGGGAAACCTCTGGTGCTGTGGGAGCAGGTCCTGGCAGGGTGGGATTGATCCCAGCATGGCTGGGCTGTTCATGGACCCCTTCCCCATCCCAGCATCTCCCACCTCTACCTGCAATCCCAGGTGTGTTCCACATCCCAAGGAAGCTCTGGGCCTCCCCCAGCAATGTCCAGGTCTCCATCCTCTTCCTCATCCTGGAGTGTGCTGCTCTTGGGGAGAGCAGAGCCAAACCAGCCCTATCTGTGTCTGAGATTAAACTTTTTTCTGGGATCATTTGCAAATTTTTTCTGGGATCATTTGCAATTTTTTTTCTGGGATCATTTGCAAACTTTTTCTGGGATCATCTGCAAATTTTTCTGGGGTCATTCGGTGATCAGAGGGAGTTTGACACAAGGAATTCATTCCCAATTCTGGGTGGTGTGCTGATGGATAACACAAGGATAACATTCCTGGATAACACCAGGCATTGGGATATGGGTTAGTTTTTATTTGTAAATCATTTTCCCTCTGGTTCACAGAGGTAAAATCCCATCTGCTCCCACAGGGAAAGTCTTCCTTCTGCTTCCCACCTCCTCAGCCTCATGGAGAGGCTCTGACTGATGGAAATCTTCATTCTCCCCACCACTGGGCTGCTCCTCCTGCCTTGTTTGGGCAACAAATGCAGCTGACAGGTGGCTCTGCCTCCTGAAATTCCATCCTGGGTGCTCCACATGCTCTGTCCAGGTTTCCGTCCCTGTCTGAGGGAACTTGCAGCAGTTTACATCCCTGTCTGAGGGATCCTGCAGCAGGTTCCATCCCTGTCTGAGGGACCTGCAGCAGGTTCCATCCCTGTCTGAGGGATCCTGCAGCAGGTTCCATCCCTGTCTGAGGGACCTGCAGCAGGTTCCATCCCTGTTTATGGGGCCTGTAGCAGTTTCTATCCCTGTTTAAAGGACCTGCAGCAGGTTCCATCTCTGTTTAAAGGACCTGCAGCAGGTTTTCATCTCTGTCTGAGGGATCTGTAGCAGGTTCCATCCCTATTTAAAGGACCTACAGCAGGTTTCCATCCCTGTTTGAGGGATCTGTAGCAGGTTCCATCCCTGTCTGAGGGACCTGCAGCAGGTTCCATCCCTGTTTAAAGGACCTGCAACAGGTTCCATCTCTGTCTGAAGGAGCTGCAGCAGGTTCCATCCCTGTTTAAAGGACCTGCAGCAGGTTCCATCGCTGTTTGAGGGACCTGCAGCAGGTTTCCATCCCTGTTTAAAGGACCTTCACCAGGTTCCATCTCTATTTAAAGGACCTGCAGCAGGTTCCATCGCTGTTTGAGGGATCTGTAGCAGGTTCCATCCCTGTTTAAAGGACCTGCAGCAGGTTCCATCCCTGTCTGCAGCTGAGCCCAGCTCAGGATGGAGAGGGGACAGAGGCAAGGGAGGGAGGGGGCAGCTCCGGGCGCTTGCCAGAGAGGCCCCTGTGTGCAATTGTGAGGCCATGTCGGGTTTTTTTCCCCTGTAAATCTTTGTAATTTCGTGCTTCAGAGCACACCAAAGTGAGGGAGCCAGCGGGGAGTGAATTAAATTCCCCCCTGAGAGGCGGCGCGGTGGGGCCGAGCCGCCACCCCGGGCCAGCCAGGCCTTGGGAAGAGAAATTTGAACTTTGGGAAGAGAAATTCTGGGAGAAATCCTGTGCAGCACTTTTAGTGTGCTGGAGGAGTTTTGTGCAGCACTTTTTGTGTGCTGGAATTCCGTTCCTGAGGCTTTTCCCCCTGTGTTTTTTGTGTTTTCCATCCTTGTTGCACTGATTTTTGCTAGGCCGGAGCAGGGCCCTACCCTGGCTGGGTGTTCTCTGTGAGGTGGTGCTTGCAAAAATGGCAGGAATTGCACGTGGAGAAGCCAAATCCATGGAAAACTCTGCTAAAAGACTCTTGGAAAAGCAGCTAAAGCTCAGGGATTTGCTGTGGGGATGTGGGATGCAGCTCCAGCACCCATCCTGGTGGGAGCCTCGGGCCTGAGCTGCCATCAAGTGGATTCCTCCACCTTGGCTTTTAACTGGAATTACTGTTTTCATTTCCAAAAGTAATTAAAATATCAGACCTTAAGCTGTCATAACTGTCACAGGGTTTTTGTGCTCGCATTACCGATGCACATCTATCCCTGGTAATAACAGGGAAAATAAAATGCCCTGAAGAAAAAAGAAAACATTGGGGCTGAGGCGGCTTCGGGATCAGGACCATGGGATTTTTCCATCAGTGATTCCCAGTGGTGAATTGTGGTGTTTGTCCTCGAGGATCTGAGTTTTGAGTTTGTTGGATAAAGGAAGTTTGGGAGTTATTGCTCAGTGGCCATAGGGCAGCTCTGGGTGCACAATCCTGGGATGCAGCTCTGGTAATTCACCACAGGAATAGGAAATTAGGATCCATTTATTTATAAAATTCCTCAGGTTTTGATTTTCTTGGGGCTCTCTGGTTCATGGGACGGTGACAAACACAGCCAAGGGTGCCCAGTGCTGTGTCTGGGGTGTTTGGTTTGGGCCTCCTGCTATGAAATTACATTTTTTTTATAAAGTAAGGCTGGGTGTGTTAAATTCTTTGCTCTCATCCTCCAACTGGAAATTCCCTCTCATTTTCCATGTGCCCTTGTAGTGCCTGTCCCGCTGCACAGAGTGGACCAGGTGGATTTTCCACCCAAATGTGTGGCACAGCTGGGGCATCCTGTGCTCTTCCCAAGAGTTCCCTTGTGCAGAGGGAAATGGGTTCCTAAAATGGGATCTAAAATGCTGGGAATGACTTTTCATGGATGCTCCATTTGAGCAGGGGCTCTGGGTTAGGGTTCTGTGGGTGCTCCTTGGTTTGGATCGACAGGTGAGGCATGTACTGAGCTCTGAGTGGATTTGTGGAAGGAAGGAGGGTGGAGATTTTTCAGAAATGTGCCCAAAAAACCCCAGAAGGAAGGAAAAGAATCCTTGTAAAACAGAAATAAAGAGCAAACAGGTCTGGGAGCACTGGGTTGTTTTCCTCAGAGCTTTACTCCTTTTCCTGGCTCCCAAACTCTTTTTCTCAGCTCATGCTTGCTCCTCTCTCCTCATCTCTTCACAGGATTTTCCTTAATTTCCTATTTTCTCCAGCTGCCCACAGTGCTGGGCATGGCTCTCTTATACCTGTGTTTTTCACAACTGCATTTTATCAATTTCTATTGTTTTTTCCCTATTTTTGCGTGATTCCCAGTGAAACACCTTCATCCCTGTAAAAAACTTGAAGAACTCATCACTTTTTCTAAGCAAACCCCTCCAAAAACAATCAGGTTTCATGGTGGTCACTTGTGTGGGTTGCTGAGCACCTCCTGGATCACCATCAAATCCACTCAGACACATTCCTGGATTGATTCAGGCTGGAATCCTGCACTTGGCTTCACCCAAACCTGGCTGGAACTTTCTGCCACAATCCAGTTAATAAAATTAAATACCCACGGTGGCTTTGGGGACAAGGGACAGCTGTGGTGGTGGTGGCTTTGGAATAAATCAACCAGGGGACAGATCTCTGAGTGGCTGTGGCAGGGCTGGGGTTTGGGAATGATCCTTGTGAGGTGGGAATGATGGAGCTGGTGGGGAATTCTGGGAGAGGACAGGATTGTCCCCATGGGGACTGGGAGAGTGCTGGTCTCTATTGGGATGGGCTGGTGGGGATTTTTGGAAGAGTGATGGTCTCTAATGGGATGTATTGATGGGGATTTTTGGAAGAGTGATGGTCTCTAATGGGATGGACTGGTGGGGATTTTTGGAAGAGGTTCCCCATGGGAACTGGGAGGGTGCTGGTCTCCATTGGGATGTGCTGGTGGGGATTTTTGGGAGAGGACAGGATTGTCTGTACCCATGGGAACTGGAAGTGTGCTGGTCTCCATTGGGATGTGCTGGTGGGGACTTTTGGGAGAGGACAGGATTGTCCCCATGGGAACTGGGAGGGTGCTGGTTTCCATTGGGATGTGCTGGTGGGGATTTTTGGGAGAGGACAGGATTGTTTGTCCCCATTGGAACTGGGAGGGTGCTGGTCTCTACTGGGATATGCTGGTGGGGATTTTTGGGAGAGGTTCCCCATGGGAACTGGGAGGTTGCTGGTCTCTACTGGGATGTACTGGTGTGGCAGGAGGGAGCAGTGGGGAGCGCTGCCCTCTCTGTGCATCAAACCCATCCCGTGAGGGAAATCCGTGGAGAAGGAGCCAGAGCTGGAAGAGGAGGAAGAACCCTTGCTCATGCCCACCCCTGTGTCTCTCTTGCAGGCTCTGCAGGTGGCTCGGCAGTTCCTGCTGCAGCAGGCCACGGGGCTCAGCTCCCCCAGCAGCAACGAGGGCAAGCAGCCAGCGGTGCAGGTGAGCCCAAGTGTCCCCTGTCACCCCCTCCTGGGGACAACACAAACCCCTGTCACCTCCCTGGCTGGAGCACTCCGGGAGTTAAATCCTCTGGAAGCCTCCAGGAGTTTCTTGGGAGGTTTTTATGGGTGTGGGAATGGTTGGGGAGGGGAGGTCACTGTGTGTCATCACTTTTTGGGACAGTGTTTTGGAGACAGAGTTTCCCAGGGCTGGAGCATCCCAGGATTGATGCTGGGTGATGTGAGGGTGGCACAGGGCTGGGAAAGGGAACAGGGCAGGTCCTCCAGGATGGGACAGAGGCGCAGCTGGGATGGGGGTTTGTGGCACTGGCAGGAAAATGGGCTTTGGGTTGGCACATCCTGCTCCTGTAGGGATGGGGCACCTCCCTTTGCTCCCCTTCTCTGCCAAAGGAAAAGGGCAGAAAATGGGCAGGAGAGGGGTGAAATCTGGAGAGAGGGAGAGGCAGGGAGAAGCAAAGCCCAAGCGATGGGAAGTGACAATTTAAATAGCTGTGCGGAGGGGCTCTCCCTTCAGGCTAATTAAATTTATCGGAGAACAGCAGGTTACCTTATTAGAGCCACGTGGGTTTAATTAACAAAGGAAAGTAATTAGCACAAGCGCTCTCGGAGCTGGAGGTCCTGCCTGTGCCAGGCTGAGCCGGGTGGCAGCAGGAGCCAGGCTGGGATGGGCAATCCCGGGATCCTCTCTTGGCTTGGAGTGCCAGGGCATGGCTGAGCCATCCAGCAGCAAATCCCGGAGCTGCCAGGGGGTCAGGAGAGCCCAGAAACCCCCGGGCTGGGAAACAGCAGCTGGGTGGGAGCAGTGGGAATTAGTCAGGGCTCCTACGGCACAAACAGGCGGCTTTTTCCAGCGGTGCCGGCAGGAAGGAAATGCAGTCACTGCATGGAAAATGTCTGCAGAGGACAAAGGCGGCGAGGGTGAAGTCAGATTCCGGTAACCGGCGCCTCGCTCCCCTCCGTGGGTGTGTGTCCCTGCACTCCTCCTCCTCCTCCTGCTGCTCCTTATCCCTCCTTGCTCTCCCTGCTATTCCCGGCTGGATGCAGCCGAACATCCCGTGCTGCTCCCCAGCCTCCCCTCCCTGCCTGCCCATCTGGCCAGCGGCTTTTGCCGGAGCGAACTGGATCTCCTTCCTCTCCCTCCCTCCCTCCCCTCCTCCCTTTTTTCTCTCTCTCCGTGTTGCAAAAAGGACTTGTGAAAGTTGTAGACGTGAGTCAGAAATAGCTCATAACTCAGCAGCGCCCGGCAGCGCCTCCCCCCGCGGCCCCGCCGGCAGCTGGAGCGGGATCTGACCGAGGGGAGATAGGGGATTAAGCAGACTCCTTTGAAAGGAAGTTTATCTAAGGCACCGTGGTGTGGATGAGACTGGCCAGGACGGCTGCAAGAGGAGGAGGAGGAGGAAGGCTGGGTCCCAGCACAGCTCTGCTTGGCTTGGAGGCAGCAGGAAGCGCAGCAGGATGGGAATGTTTGGGAATTGGGGTGTCCTTGGGGTGCAGCCCCCCAGTTTGGGAATGGATTTCCACATCCATGGGGGATTTTGTGTCCCCTCAGCTCTGTGCCAGATGGTTCCTGCTCCCCAATCCTGGAGGAATGAGCAGGAGGGTCCCAATGCTGGCAAGGAGAGCAGGAGACCCCCGTGCTTGCCCACACTATGCCCTGTCCTTGTCACCCCGCTGATGGGGATGGGACATTTTTGGGGCACCAAGCCAGCAGGATTAATGACATTTCCAACAGCCTGAGCTTAAAAACAAGCAGGGAGCTGCTGGGCTCAGCAGCATTTTGGATTGGGGTTTGTTTTGGAGTAGGGACCCTCTTCCCACAGATGCCTGGAGGTGTGTGTGGACAGTCTCATGTTGTCACTCCACTTACAACTGCAGGAAAGGAAAAAAACCCCAAAATTCCATCTTTGGGTGTTCTAAAACATTTAAAAGTAGGTTTATTTCTTTAGAACTTTAAAACTCTTTAAAACTTGGTGGACACTGACAAAATGTTGCTTTTGGGGGGTTTTAGTGTTGCAGGGCTTTGTCATCCTGGGATGGTGGGAGCAGCAGATCCCCCTGGCATCCAGGAAATCCCAGGGGAGGAGGTGCTGGAAAAGCAGCACCCCAAGTTGTCAGTGCTGGCTTGGAGGCACCTGGGGAGGATGGGGTGCCCTCTTTGGGTGCCCTCAGAGCTGTCTGTGCTGGGATCGAGTGGCTGGGAAGAGAGAGGGGCTGGAGGGCACCCGGGCAAGGGAGGAGAGAAGAGTTTGGAGCAAACTGCGGGAAATTGCTTTTCTTTTGTCTGCTGCAGCGGGGAGGGCAGCAGAGCGGAAAAGTGTATTTTGTTGATTTGAAACTTGAGTGAAATGGGTAATGAAGACAGATCAATACCAGCCCTTCTGCGTTCCCTCTCTGGGAAAAAAAAAGAAAAAAATCCAGCAGCAGCAGCAGCCTGTCCGTCCGTCTGGGCTCGCACCGAGGCTTTTCCATTTGAACTTGGAGCATCCCTGTCTGTCCCTGCCTCATCCCAAAGCCCCCAGATCTCCCAGCTCAGTGCCACTGCCACCATCCCACTCTGGGATTGGTGTTTTGGGTTCACAGAGGAGCAAAGTCACTTTAATCCCTGTGGAATCGTTGGTGACAGAGCTGTGCCAGCACCCCGTGCTCATGGAGGGGATGTAGGGACCCTGCCCAGGTGGTGCTGGGGGACAGGGCTGGCTGAGGAGGGGGCTCAGTGCTGTCACCTCTGCTGTCACTGTCCCCAAGCAGCAACTGGAGGCCCAGCCAGGTGTGACTGGGGCCTCCCCAGCAGGAAGGCTGCACTAACGAGGATGTGCTAATGAGGATGTTCTAACGAGGATACACATTGGGCTGAACATGCCGGGGGTTGATTCCTCCTTTTCTTCACAGGAAGCTGAACATCAGGGCCTGGTGTCCTCCACCTGCTCACCCTGCTGCCACCCCACCCAGGGCACTCACTTGGTGCTGGGGCTGTTAAGAATGTTCCTAAAATTGCTCCTAAAACCACCCACAGCCTCAAAACCCAGCCTGGCACGTGGGGCTGGGCTTCATTTCGCCTCTGACCCTGGGCAGATTTCAGTGCTTTGTCTCATCCCAGCCTGGTGAGGTCTAGAGGTGGCACAGCAGCATTTGGTGGCCCTGTGCCACCCCTCAGGGTTTATAAGCCATGGCTGGGGTCACCTCAGTGTCAGTGGCATCACTGCCTGGCCCTGGGCACTGGGAGCACTCCCAGACTGTCTGAGCCAGATGGATCTTGGAGCTCACCCAGGGATGCTGAGTGCAGGAAGAGAGGCCAGGATGTGCCAGGAGGGTTGGGGTTGCTCTGGTCCTGTGAGAATTGGGTGCTCTGGAGTGGGATTTGCTCATCCCCTGCCCTTAAAACAGCACTGCTCAAAGCTGCTTTTGGTGGTTGTTCCCTCCCTTCTGTTCCCAGTCTCCTCAACTTGTTTCTGTTTGGTTTGGATTTGGAAAGAGTGGTTAAAATTAGAAAAAACAGCACAAAGATGTTTCCTGCTGTTTCTAACTGGGAGTTAAACCCCAAGATTGGATCAGAGCAGGGACAGGCATCCCTGAGCTCTGTGGAAAACCAGGAGAGAAGGGAGAGAGAGGGGTGCTCATCCCCATGATCCCAGAGCCAGCAGGGATGGGGGGGACGAGGTCTGGGCTGTGTGGTTGAGGTGTGGAGCAGGAGCTGCCCCTTCCCGTCCTGGCAGTGACGTGCGGCCCTTGGGGACACGGTGGCTCCTGCAGTGACCTCCCAGCCCGGGTGGCAGCAGAGCAGGGATGTTGGGATGCTGATGGAGGATGTCCCCAGGCTGTGCCAAGCCAGCTGTCCCCAGGGTCAGGAGGGCACTGTCCCTCTGATGACAACACTGTGGCACTTTGAGCCAAGGCTGCCGGGCTGTGGCTTCCCCCGCGCTGCCTTGTGCCTGGGAGTTCAACCCGCTTCCCGTAAAAACAACCCAAAAAAAAATCCAGGAAAAATTTCTTAAGAGCCTCGCTCCCCATCCTGCCTCGTTCCACACGGCCAAGTCCTGCTTCCCTCAGCTGGCTTTGGCTCAGGGAGGGAATATTCCCTGGAATACCTGCCCTGCTTTTCCACCCACTGCCTCTGGCACGGGGATTGCAGCCGGGGAAAAGCAGCCCCTGGAGATGCTGCTGGCCGGGCCGAGCAGCGCCGGCTGTTTCTGGGAGCAGCCAGAGCTGTTAGTAAGCACTTTCTGCGGGGTGGCAGCCGGCCAAGGCGTGAGTCAAACCCTTCCTGACTCGGTGTCTGGCAGATGCCAGCTCGTGACGCGTTGGGCTGGTCCCCAGCCACTGCTGCTGCTGCTGCCGGGACCTGCTTCCCCAGGGATGTGCTGGCTGCAGGGACATTTCCTGGCTGCTCCTGTGCCTGGGGGTGGAGGCAGCTGGGTGGCATTCACCCCTCATCTGAGTGACACTCACCTCTCACAGCCCCTGTGCTGCTTTGGTGTCCTCGGGTGGTGGCAGCTCGGTGACACTCACCCCTCACAGCCCCTGTGCTGCTCTGGTGTCCTGGGGTGGTGGCAACTGGGTGACACCCCTCAGTTGGGTGGCATTCACCCCTCACAGCCCCTGTGCTGCTCTGGTGTCCTCGGGTGGTGGCAGCTGGGTGACACTCACCCCTCATCTGGGTGACACTCACCACTCACAGCCCCTGTGCTGCTCTGGTGTCCTGGGGTGGTGGCAGTTTGGTGACACTCACCCCTCACAGCCCCTGTGCTACCCTGCCTGACGCCCTTCACACTGACCACCTGCATCCCAGATTTTGAAGCAGTTGCTGCCCAGATCCTGCTGTTATCCAGGGATACCAGGCTGGCCTCATATTCTGCCACAGGGAATCTTGTCACTGAGGACCACGGCTGCAGGTGAAGGGGTGTCCCAGGGCCATCCCTGTGAGGCTTTTGGCCAGGTTGGGATGGGCATTTCCATCCCCATTTCCATTTCTGTCTCCTTTAACCAGTGCAGCAGCTTTCCCTGTCCCCACGAGAGGCAACTGGCACTGTCACCAGAGCTGGGGACAGAAATCCCCCAGCACTGGGGTTTGCTGGCCCACACTGGGGTCAAGGCAGTGCTGGAACATTCGCAGCACCGGGGCGTGGGATGAATGGGAGCAAAACCGCCTGTGAGTGGGAATTTCCTCTTTTACTAAAAGTTGCTGCTTTCCCTGGAAACCTTAACTGGGAGAGGAACGTTTTCCACGCTCTGGGGAAATTCTTCACAGGAACCAAGGAAGCAGCAGAGCTCAGATGCCCCTCTCAAGTTCACCCCATCCCCACCTCATCCCCACACGGATCCGCCACCATTTCTCTGTGTCAGCTCCGCATCCGAGCGGGGGGGAGGAGAAAAAAAAAGCCATTTAATGCAGACAAAGGTTGTATGAAAATATAATTCTGCTTTTGTTAGCAGCCATCAAACTCTAAAAAGCGTCACTTTTGTTTTCTTGTAACATTGTGAAAACCTCGTGTCGGATCGAGAGCTGGGGCCCTCTCGACTAATCGCCTCTCCTTTGTGTTTTTAGATTATAGGGGCAATTAGTGTTGTCAAAACCTCTGGCAATTCTCTTTGCTCTTGACAGGGTGTCAGTCCGCTGGGCGAGAAATGGAAGGTGTTATAACTCTCCGGTAATTAGGATGCCTCCGATTTGAAAATGCCAGCAAACGTGTTCGAGGGGCCGCGGGAGGGGGCGGGGAGCCCGCCCGGCCTTGGGGGGGGATGTGGAGGAGCAATTAATTAGGGGCTCTCATTCCGAGCACGTTGCTGGCTGATGAATTGGCAGAGGGAAATTAGCGGCGCTCCTGGGCACGCACCTCGCTCTCCTCGCCAGCTTCCCAGATGTTCATCCAGGGCTTGGCACAGCTGGCTGCGAGCACCTGGGTGCCCAAACAGCAGCTCTGCACTGGGTGCTGGTGCTCAGGGCTCTCTGGTGGGTGCTGGAGCCTTGCAGGGTGCTGAGCTCCAGCCCTTGGGTGGGAAGTCGGAGGAGTTTAATCGATAGCTCAGCCACGGAGGTGGCTGGAGGGGGAAGCGCTGGTGACAAACAGAGCTCACCCCGTGCCTGACGCCTCCCTGCAGCAGAGTGCCTGAGTAAATAGATAAAGCTTTGCAATCTGCCTTGAAGGTCAGCTGGACACCCGTCACAGATGGGAGGGACTGCACAGGGTCACCCTGCGGTGCCATCCCTGCTGGAGTGGCTGCCAGGGATCCAGGCTGGCATCACTGGGAGGGCTGGCAGGAACCAGGCTCTCCATGGGACTTTGCTGGGTTTCTCTGCTCTTTGAGGTCCTGAGATCCTGGGCTGAGGGGCTGAGGAGCTGTTTAGCTTGGATCAGAACCAGCTCCTTGACATGCAGCTGGATCCTGGTTTGTGCTCTGCCCCATCCCACATGCCAAGGAGCTGCTGCTTCTTCCTGGGATCCCCTGGAAGAGCTCGTCGCTGCTGGTGGCTCCTGACCAGCAATTCTTATTTGCTTTCCCGGGAATATGAGGCATCCAGGAGGGTCATTAAATTACAATGAAGCCCTAACCCTGCCCAGAGCCTCGGGAAGGGCTTGGTGGGAGGCCAGGACAAGGCAGCTCCTGATGGCTCCATCCGGGCATTGCTCCACCTGGGCAGGACCCAGCAGGGCTGGGATCCATCACTGACACCTTCCCAGGAGCTTTGCCCGGGGTGTGGACCCGTGTTTTGATAACCAAAGGCAGGGGCTGGCAGGTTCCCTCGGCCCTCCCTCCTCTTGGCACAGGAATTACAGGAGTTACTGGTGTCAGCTGGAGGTAAAGCTTTGATGTGTCTGGAGAACCCCGTAACCTCTTCCTCAGTGCTCTGCTCTGCAGAGTTATTTGGGTGATCAGTATCTTCCCACTTCCCTGGCGCTTCCCTCCACCCTTCCCATGCTCCCAGCAGGGGAGGGAGCTGTGGTTTGATGCCCAGCTCCCCCAGCTAAATTGCATTTAAAGAAGAACTCTCAGCTTGTTCAGAGCTCTCATGGTTCAGGCAGCTTCATCCTGGTGCCAGCAGCACCGTGGGACATCTCCCTGCCATTGCCATGTCCCAGGGGACAGTGACTTCATCCAGAGGTGACAGAGGTGTGGGGGACATGGAGGATGCTCTGGGAGAGGCCCTGTTGGTGTTTGGGCAGGTCGGGGTTGGGAGTGGTGACGTGTCCTTGCTGTCACAGGTCCCCGTGTCCGTGGCCATGATGTCCCCACAGATGATCACGCCGCAGCAGATGCAGCAGATCCTGTCCCCACCCCAGCTCCAGGCCCTCCTGCAGCAGCAGCAGGCAATAATGCTGCAACAGGTAACACTGCACTGGAGCTGAATCCAGCCAGGCAATTCCCACCGGCCTCTGGGAATGCTGGGCTTGGTTGGAGGCACAAAAATGGGTCCTTTCCTCCTCCTGCTTTCCACATCTTTCCTTTGGGATTCCCAGCACGTCCAGGGATGAAAAGAGCTGCTGGTGCTGACAGTGCTGCCACCCTGAGCCAGGGTCTCAAAACCTGCAAAATTCCTGCTCAAGGGCTGATCTGGGGCTGCCCAGCTCCTGGGAAAAGCCGGGGTCAGGGTGGGTGCCCGTGGTCACTGCTGGGCTTTGGGCAGGTGCCTGTGGACACTGGGACCCTCTCTGGAGGCTCCCTGTGGATCCAGGGGGTTTATCCCTGTCCAGCTCCAGAGCTGAGCTTTGTTTCTCATGGCCCTGCTCGACTTTGCCAGAGATTTTAGTCAGATGGGGAGGGAAGAAAAAGGAGGAGAAGGAAAAAAAAAAAAAGCAGATTTCCACTCTGAAACAAAATCTGTCTGCTTGGGTAAACAGCTCCCGGCAGCGGGAAGGAGGGAGAGAGGGAGAAACCCCACAAGCATCCTCCACACCCTTCCTCCTGCCTCCAGTACCTGTTTACTCCAAACAGCCTGATAAGGATTCAAGGTTGGCCCCAGGGAAAGAACAAAGGGTAAACACTACCCTGGGTGGGTCCTTCCACAAACCTCTTTGGAGCCGGATAAAGAAACACGTTTGACTGCAAATTAAACAACCCAGGCCGGAATAGCTCACATTCTCCACCGGCAGCAAACCAAACATCACACCTCTCACCCCTGACCCAATGTTCCTGCTCCCAGCCCGGCCACTCTGCAGCTCCCTGGCTCGGGGGTAAACACCCAGCCCCTCCAAACCTGTTCTCAGACACAAACAGCCGCTGGCTGCTGCCAGCCCTGGGGCTGATAAAGGCTTCCCAGCATCCCCAGGGACATTCCTGAGCCCCTCTGAGGGGGCTGGGGGGGTCTCACTGACCTCCCCGTGCCTTCCTCCCCCTCCCTGCACGCAGCAAATCCATCACCCACAGTTTATTTAGGGGCCAGGGTGAGAGCTGGTGGTGATGCTGTGGCAGGTCCCAACGCTGTCTGTGGGCACTGGGACCCTCTCTGGTGACTCCCTATGGATCCAGGGGGTTTTAAACAGCTCTGCTTTGATTTGAGGGGCTGTTTGACTGCAGGGCTGAACCCCCAACTCTCACAGGCCAGGGGTTGTGACTGCTCCTGATCCTCCCCAGCTGGGTCTCTCACAGCACTTGTCAGGGGCGATTTGGGGTTCCACCACACCAAAACTGGGGTTTCCCCACCCTGAGGTGCTCTGTGATGTGCCAGGGCACCCCAGCTGCTTTTCTGTCGAGGTTGGCATTAAAATAAACATCAGGGTGGGGGCATTGAAGGTGTCTGAGGGCTTCAAGGGCCATGGGCATCCAGAACCCTTGGCAATGCATGCCCGGGATTCCTCTGGTTGGTGCTTCCCCTCCTGCCCTGCACTGGGTGACACAGAGAGCCCTGGTGACAGTGCCAGGAGCTGGTGTGGCTGTGGCAAAGCCTTGGCACTGGGGTGGTGAGGTGGGCACGGGGTGGTGAGGTGGGCACAGGGTGGTGAGGTGGGCACGGGGTGGTGATGCAGGCATGGGGTGGTGAGGTGGGCACGGGGTGGTGAGGTGGGCACGGGGTGGTCCCACTGCTGATCCCGTTGCTCTCTGCCCTTCCCAGCTGCAGGAATACTACAAGAAGCAGCAGGAGCAGCTCCACCTGCAGCTGTTGACCCAGCAGCAAGCCGGAAAGCAGCAACCCAAAGAGGTGAGCTCACCTGGAGGGCACCAGCACAAAACAAGGGGTGGGACAACCCCCGGGGAGCCCGTGGCAATGGGACATGGGACATGCTGCTCTGGGGGTGCCAGGGTGACCAGTCCTGTCACTGGGAGTTGTTGTTCTTCCTCTTTTTCCTCCTGCTCTTCCTCCCTCTCTGTGATCTGGTGTGGATGTGGGGCAGCACTGGAGGGGCACTGGACCCTCCCTGGTGACAGGGACAGGTGCCATCCCCCCAGAACAGAGTGAGAGCCCCCCAAATCCCCCCGTGGTGGGATCAGAGAAGGCTCAGCCCAGCCCAGCCCAGCCAGGCTCAGCTTGGGCAGCCCAGTCCTGGCACAGCAGTGCCCTGGTGAGTGGGCAGGGCTGGTCAGGTGGCACCCAGAGCTGGGCTTTTCCTGCCAGGAAGGAAAAGGGTGGCTCTCCAAAGCCCAGGGAATGTGGCAAACAGCAGGGATCCCAGCAAAGGGCTTTTCCAGCAGGAGGCTCTGAGGTGGGCAGGGCTCTCAGCCCCAGGATCACACTGGCATTTCTGGGCAGGTCAGTGCCTGCTGGAGGCTCATTCTGTGCCCCTGTGGTTGCACCAATCTTGCAGAACCCCCTTCACACAGCAGTTTTGCCCCCAAGGGCACAGGGATGCCCCCCAAGGGGTTGTGGCTGTGTCACACAGAGGTTGGGGACAGAGCCCAGCCAGCAGCCAGCACTGCTCCCTTCCTTTCCCTTGGGGAATTTTGCCCCCTCTCATGCCAAAATGCTTCACATGGGGCTTCTTGCTGTGCAGTTTTGCTGATTTCATGTCTGGCATTGCTGCCCCTCCCCTGAGTGTCCTTCCAGTGACAAGGGACCTGTTCCTGAGCCACGTCCCTGCAATACTGGGGCTGTTTGTGGCCATCACTCCTCCCAAAATCCAGCACCCTGATGCACACCCAGTGCTTGAAACTCAGCTTTTTTGGCAGGGAGAGAAGATTCTAAGCCCAGGCTACGTGTTGGGGTGGCGCAACTGGCAAAGCCACGTTGGCATCAGGGGACCAGGGTGGCTGCAGTGGCTCAGGGTCACCTGCTGCAGCCTCAGGCAGGCTCCCACTGTGGGGTGTGGGTGCATTTACAGGGTCAGGGTTATCAGAACCATCTCCAGGAGCTGCTGGTGCTGGGGGAAATGGGGGAGGTGTAAATGTGAGCTTCCTCAAGGACTTTCCTGCTGGCCCTGGTGATGTTCTCTTGCAGCACCGAGCAGGGATATAATTAAGCTCTAACAAAGCACTTGCTTAGCGGGCTCTGCTTTAAAAAGCTCGTGTTAACTTTTAATTAAATGGTACAGAGGAGATGGGAAATTTATCCAACAAGAAAGGGTGTAGCAAGGGGGGGGAAGGGGTGTTGGATGCTGCTGGAGGGGTGTGTGTCCAGCTTTCCTGCTGGGAAAAGCACTGAGGGGGTCTCAGCAAGGGGATGTCAGTGTTTCCCTTCCTCAAAATCCTTGGATAAGCTTTGGTTTCACCCCAAAAATTTGGGTGGGTGGTGTTCCTCAAGTCTGTGTTGATGTTTGCCTGCTGGGAGTGGTGATGCTGTGGTTTCGCTGACACTCAGGGAAGAGCTGGAGTGTCTGGGCTGCCTCCACAGAGCTGCCCTTGGATCTTTCCTGGAAACCCATGACCAGATTTAATTCCAGCCCTGCTGCAGGATTTGTAAACCCAGCACCTTCTGCTTCTCCTCTGCCTGATTCCAAGGGCTCCATCCATGAGTCAGCAGCTTGGAGTGGGATCTGCAGGTGGGAAGGACACCAGGAAGGAGCTGTGAGCAGGGGCAGCATCGCTGGGAAGAGCAGCTCTGATATCCCTGGAGCAGGGGCAGCATCTCCAGGGAGAACAGCTCTGATATCCCCAGGGGCAGGGACAGAATCTCAGGGAGGAGCAGCTCTGATATCCCTGGGGGGCAGAATCTTTGAGAGGAACAGATCTGATATCCCTGGGAGCAGGGGCAGAATCTCCAGGCAGAACAGGTCTGATCTTCCTGGGAACAGGGGCAGAATCTCTGGGGGGACCAGCTCTGTTATCCCCAGGAGCAGGGACAGCATCTCTGGGAGGAACAGCTCTGATATCCCCGGGAGCAGGGGCAGAATCTCTGAGGGGAGCAGCTCTGATATCCTCAGGAACAGGGGCAGAATCTCTGGGAGGAACGGCTCTGTTATCCCCAGGAGCAGGGACAGCATCTCTGGAAGGACCAGCTCTGATATCCCTGGGAGCAGGGGCAGAATCTTTGGCAGAAATGGCTCTGATCTCCCCAGGAACAGGGGCAGCATTTCTGGAAGGAGCAACTCTTATATCCCAGGGAACAGGGGCAGAATCTTCAGGGGGAGCAACTCTGATATCCCCAGGGACAGGGACAGAATCTTGGGGACGAGCAGCTCTGATATCCCTGGGGGGCAGAATCTTTGAGAGGAACAGATCTCATATCCCTGGGAGCAGGAGCAGAATCTCTGGAAGGACCAGCTCTGATATCCCTGGGGAGTGCCCCAGAGAAGAGAAGGACAGACAAGAGGATGGAGATGTGTGGGAAGAGCCTGTCAGCAGCATCCTGTCCCTAAGGATGCTCTGTGTCCCTGGGTGCTGTGCCACACTGGGGCCATGAGGAAGGGCCAGAGCAAGGCAGCTGATCCATGAATCCATGCATCCCACCAGGATGGGGCTGAGCTGTGGCACATCCCAGCCCTTCCTGGAGCATTTTGTGAGAGCCACCCCCCAGCATCCAGCAGCATCCTGGGTGTGGGGGAAACAAGGAGCAGTGCTCATGTCTCCCATCCTGCTCCCCCCAGGATGCTTGGAGAGCCACGGGGTGCAGAGACCCCCAAAATGCCCTGGGAAGGTCCCAGTGTGTCCCCAGAGCTGCCGAGGGCAGGGGTTGTCCCTGTGCTGAGGCAGGCAGGGTGGGGAGGGGGAGCTGCTGGCTCCTAACCCCGGTGTCAGCTTAATGAAGTGCTGCTGTCAGTCCCGCGTGTCACGGCGCAAACTCCTCCTGATGTGCTCATAAATCAAAGTGACGGCGCCTCCTGCCCCGGTGGCTGCACCCACTCAGCTGCGTCTAATGCAGGGGATGCTGCAGACCCCCAGCCCCACGCCGGGAATGGGCTGGGAATGAGCTGGGAATGGGCTGGAATGAGGTGGAAATGGGCTGGGTATGAGCGGGGATAGAACTGGGAATTGGCTGGGGGAACCAAGCCTCAGTGATGCTGCAGACCCCCAGCCCCACGCCGGGAATGGACTGGGAATGAACTGGGAATGAACTGGGAAAGCCAAGCCTTGGATTTGAATGGACTGGGAATGGGCTGGGAGTGAGCTGGGAATGACCTGGGGGAACCAAGCCTCAGGGATGCTGCAGACCCCCAGCCCCACGCCGGGAATGGACTGGGAAAAGCTTGGGAATGAGCTGGGAATGGGCTGGGAATGAACTGGAGAGGGACCAAGCCTCGATGATGCTGCAGACCCCCAGCCCCACGCCAGGAATGTGATGGAAATGGGCTGGGAATGAGCCTGGAGAGCCATGCCTTGGATTCGAATGGGCTGGGAATGACCTGGGGGAACCAAGCCTCGATGATGCTGCAGACCCCCAGCCCCAAACCGGGAATGGGCTGGCAGTGGGCTGGAATATGATGGCAAAGGGGGGAAATGGGCTGGGAATGAGCTGGGGGAGCCAAACCTCAGGGATGCTGCAGACCCCCAGCCCCACGCCGGGAATGTGCTGGAAATGGGCTGAGAATGAGCTAGGAACGGGTTAGGAATGAGCTGGGGGAGCCAAGCCCAGGATTTGGCCCCAGCTCCTCTGGGAGTGACTTTTCCAACGGGAAATGGAAGTAGTGAGGATCAGCGGGGTGTGAGGTTTTTGGGGAAGCTGGAGCTGTCATCCAGGCTCTCCCCAGCCTGGTTTCTCCAGGGAGAACTTGACTTGGAGCCCACAGGCTGATGGATGGCTCTGCATCCTTCCACCCATCACTCAGGGCTTTAGGGGTCTGTGGTGCCACAAGTGTTCCCTAGGGTGGCAGATTGGCTTCCCCTTGGATCAGCCCTTGGTTTGGCTTGGATTTGTGTTCCTGGGGCTGCTCCTTCTGTGGAAGCTGGAGGGATGTGGATTTGAGGCACATGAAGGTTCAACCTTCACATCACCAGGTTCAACAGCGTCCCTGCCAGAGCCAGGAGTGGCTCAGGGGGTCTGAATCCAGCTAGGCCAGGTCAGAGAAGCCTGGCTGGGCTGTGGCATGCAGGCAGCATGCCCAGGGATCCTCCTGACCCCATCCACTCCCAGCAACTCAGCCTGGAAGTGACGTGGATGAGGCTGTGCTGGAGCAGAACTGGGGCTTGCCCCGGGGCCCTCGGGGAGGGCGGTGGTGGAGCCGGGAAGAGGAGGAGAATCCCATCCCATCCCATCCCATCCCATCCCATCCCATGGATCCCATCCCATCCCATCCCATCCCATCCCTTCCCACCCCAGCTGCTGTTTCTAAGCAAGGCAAGGACAGTGTGTCCATCCCACAGCTCCCCTCGCCAGGAGGGGACACCCTGGGGGACAGAGAAGCTGTTAAAGCTCTCAGGCTGCAGCCTGGTCCTGCCCTTTTCTCTCCATCCTGCTGATCCCATGGCCTGCAGCCCTCGTGGCTCAGGAGTCGGGGATTTCTCTTCACTGAGCAGGAATTGCTTTGATTTGTGCCTTGATCTTTAAGCCTCAGAGGTGCAGGGCTGAGACAGAGCCAGGGAGGATCCAGGTCTGACTCTGGGGAGGCAATTCCACCGTGGCCAAGAGGTGGAGAGGACAGAGAGAGTCCACACATCTCTCTGAGGCTGAGAAACTGGAATTTAACTCTGTCTGTACCTTAGACAGGACTCGTGGTGGTGCCTGATGTTGCAGAGAGGGGTTTGGAGCCCATCCTCACCCTCTGATTCACAAAGCCAAGGCTGAGCATCAACAACATCCACAGGGATCCACCTGCATCCAGAGAGACCCTGGGTGTGACCCCAAACTCAGTCATGGACTGGGATGGCCCCAAACTCAGTCATGGAGTCAGGGACTGGAATGGCCTCAAACTCACTCAGGGACTGGGATGGCCCCAAACTCAGTCATGGACTGGGATGGCCCCAAGCTCAGTTAGGGTCTAGGATGGCCCCAAATTCACTCAGGGACTGGGATGGCCCCAAACTCACTCAGGGACTGGGATGGCCCCAAACTCACTCAGGACCTGGGATTGCCACAGAGAGTCTGGCTGCTGCTCCCTGTTGATGCAGCCTCAGGGATCACCAGTTCCCTGGAATTCCCAGTGCCTGGGGGGCCTGAATCCCCTGGTGCTCACAAAACCAGGCCAGTCCTGCCTGCAGAGCTCTGTGCTGCTCAGTCAGAGCACGAACACGGAAATTCTGCTTTGGGGGGCTGCAGAGTGCAGCGAGGGGGGGGTGTGCCCCAGCCTGGCTCCCCACCGGCACCGTCTGCCCAGGCAGGGGGGTTTGGGGGGGTTCACGGGGTCACGGAGCCGCCTGCCCTACTAATGAGGCCGGGCAGCCCCGGGGCAGCTCCCCTCTCCCGGCCAGCTCGGATTAGCAGCTGCCTGTCCCCAGCCCTAATTGAATTCTCTCCCCTTCACTTAATTCTCATGGATTTCTCGGCGCCTCCCCAGGGACCCATCCTGCCTAACTAGTTTAGGGCCAGCGATGCTGGGCAGAGCCTGACCAGCTCTAGGAGGTGAGGGAGGGTCACCTACTTAGGGGGTGACTGTGGCTGGGCTGGGGACACCAGTGCTGGCACTGGGCACCCCCTTCCCTGCACCAATTCCAGCCCCTCACCAAGAAAGGGCTCTTAGCAGTCATTTTTGACAAACAGGGATAAAATTCTACCTTACAGGAGGTTTCTGTGCCTGTTGCCTGCTGGGACCCCCCTTTTTTTACACCAACACCACAGCTGAGCCTCCCCCTTGGGGACCCCCCCAGCCGAGCTTTGCGTGTTCCTCCGAGCAAACCCCCAGCTCCTCTCTCTCTCTCTCTCTCTCTCCCTTTTCTTTCCAGCGCTTTATTTTTCCCTTCCCCTTTTCCCTTTCCTTCCCCTCCTCTTCCGATAGATCAAAGCCTCTGGAGCCGAGCAGGCCCCGCAGCAGGATGGAGGCACCGCCGGGCGCGGCGTCCCCGGCGCTGCCACCCCTCGCTGCCAGCGCCCCTCGCCGCCACCTCCAACCCCCTGCCGCCCTGCCAGGCCGGGAATAAAGCTCGGATTTGTCCCTCCTTTTGTCTCAGCAGCCGTTGGGGAACAAGCAGCTGGCCTTCCAGCAGCAGCTCCTGCAGATGCAGCAGCTCCAGCAGCAGCACCTGTTAAACCTGCAGCGCCAGGGCCTGGTGAGCCTCCCGCCGGGGCAGGGCACGGTGCCCCTGCAGAGCCTGCCCCAAGGTAAGGAACGTAGGCTGGGGGGGGTCCTGGGCTGGAGCTTGCCCAGATCTGGGTGAGGGGGGCTAGGGAGGGGCGATGGTGTTGGGTTTTGTGGTGCTCCCAAAGTTTGGGGGGTGGTGGTGTCAGCAGTTGGAGATGTAAGGGGCTGGGGTCTGGGTTCCAGAGGGGTGCGGGGTTGGGGTGCCTCTTCCTCTGGCAAGGGGGTGCCAGGATTTGGGGCACCTCTTCCTCTGACAGAGGAGTGCCAGGATTTAGGGCACCTCTTCCTCTGGCAGGGGAATGCCAGGATTTAGGGCATCTCTTCCTCTGGCAGGGGAGTGCCAGGATTTGGGACAACCTTCTGTAGCAGAGGAGTGTCAGAATTTGGGGTACCCTGGCAAGGGGGTGCCATGATTTGGGACACCTCTTCCTCTGGCAGGGGGGTGCCAGGATTTGGGACACCTCTTCTTCTGGCAGAGGAGTGCCAGGATTTGGGGTACCTCTCTTCCTCTAGCAGAGGAGTGTCAGGATTTTGGGTACCCTGGCAAGAGGGTGCCAGGATTTGGGACACCTCTTCTCTAGCAGGGGAGTGTCAGGATTTGGGGCACATCTTGCTCTGGCAGGAGGGTGCCAGGATTTGGGAAGTCAGGCTCTTCTCCCCTCTGGGAGCAGCTCTGTGAGTGGTGCAGGTGCCTCGATCTGTGTTTCCCAATGGGGCCCTGCAGCCTCCCCTTGCTGTGCCCAGCTCCAGGTGATGCTCTCCCCGTGCTGGGTGAGATCTGGGGAGATTCAGTGAGCAGGGAAGAAGCCCTGGCTGCTGCCTCATGTCCCTGCTGACATTGCTCACTCTCTCCTGTGCCTCAGCTGTTTGTCCCTCAGACCTCCAGCAGCTCTGGAAGGAGGTCACGGCCACCCAGCCCGTGGAGGACAGCATTAAGCAGGAAGGTCTTGACCTCACCACCAACACCTCCAACTCTACCTCGTTTTCGGCCGCCAAGGTCTCGCCTCCCATTTCCCACCACCCTCTGCCCAATGGACAGAGCACCATGCACACGCCCAGAAGGGACAGGTAGAGCCGGGTCGGGCCCTGGCACTTTGTGGTTTTATTCCTGGACAGGTGGAAGGGGCTGGGATCCATCACCCACAGGGCTGGGAGGGATGGAGGGTTCTACCCACCCCATAAAAGAGGCCTGGCACTGTTTTGCTGCACCCTCAGAGAACAGGGAGCTGTGACTGTGGGGTGTCCCATGGGGCTGTCCCCATGCCTGGGAATGCTGGAACATCCCAGCTGCCCCATCTGAAGGCCCCTTTCCCTCTTGTGCAGCTCTTCCCACGAAGAGACCCCCGGCTCCCACCCGCTCTACGGCCACGGAGAGTGCAAGTGGCCTGGCTGCGAAACCCTCTGTGAGGACTTGGGGCAGTTTGTCAAGTAAGTGTCACCTCTTTGGGACAGGTTTTAATGTCCCAGCTGGGACAGAATGCACCTGGTGGAGGGGAAGAACCTGGGAGATGGTTCAGACAACCCAAAGTGTGTACCCTGAGCTGGGTGACCTCATGGAGGAGGAGAAAACATGAGAACAGGCATCCTAAAATGTGTACCCTGAGCTGGGTGACTTACATGGAGGAGAAAACAGGAGACCATACATCCTAAAATGTGTACCCTGAGCTAGGTGACTTACAAGGAGGAGAAAACAGGAGACAAGGCATCCCAAAGAGGATGATTCTGTCCCTGAATTCCATCAGGGACAGAATTGATGGAGGGGAAGATCTTGGGAGTTGATCCAAGCATCCCAAAGTGTGTACCCTGAGCTAGGTGACCTCATGGAGAAGGAGAAAACAGGAGACCAAGCATCCCGAAGAGGATGATTCTGTCCCTGCATTCCTCCATTCCATGGAGGGGAAGATCCTGGGAGTTGATCCAGCATCCCAAAGTGTGTACCCTGAACTAAGTGACCACATGGAGGAGAAAACAGGAGACCAGGCATCCCAAAATGTGTGCCCTGAGCTAGGTGACCTCATGGAGAAGGAGAAAACCCAGCAGGAGCTGCTGCTGGTGTTGTCCCATTCTTGGAGACATCCAAGGCCGGGCTGGCTTGGAGTGGAAGGTGACCCTGCCCGTGGCAAAGGTGGAATGGGATGAGCTTTATGAGCACTTCCACGCCAAGCCATGGGATGAGTGAATGATCTGGAGGAGGCCAGAGCCCGGGCAGCAGGCGAGGGGGGCTGGCAGCCCTGCTGGGGACACGGGGGGGAGGCAGCAGATGGCAGATGGCACCGCTGACACCGCTTGTGGGCTCCGGCGCTGACTGATTAACTCTGCTGTCTGAGAGCCCTCTGCTAGCGTCAGGGTCAAACAAATTGTTTTCACGCTTCGTCAGAGGTTTACTTAATTAGTTCATTTGCAATTAGATCTCTTTGTAGCCGGGATTTTTAGCAAAGACATCAGAAGGAGCTGACGGGGCTCCTTCCCCCGCCTCCCCGGCTGTCTGCTCGCCGAGCCCTGCGCTCTGCAGCGGGCAGCTTTGGGGCTTTTCCACACTCATCCTCCATCCTCTGCCACCCTCTGAGGGCTGGCTCTGGGTGGGAACATCCCTTGCAGTGTGCCAAGCCACCAGAGGCCTTGCCCAGGAGGATGAGGAGGTGTGAAGGCAGCCCGAGGATGATTCAGGGTGATTCAGCCTCCTGTGTCCTCCTTCCTGTGCCTCTGAGTCATGGGGTGAACCCAGATAAGGCATCTCCTCCTGCCTGGCAGGGCATGTTGGGGTGGCACAGGGCAGATGAGCAAGCTCCAGGTTGGGAGCTGGAGCTGGAACTGGCAGGGAATGCCCAGAGCTGGGTCAGGGGGTGGCAGAGCTGTGCTGTGCCAGACAGGGTCCCCTCCTTGCCAACATGGGCACGAGAGCAGCCTCTCAGCAGCACTGGGGAAGGGGTTCTGTCCCTTCCTGCCCCCCTGGGCACCAGGGCAGCCTCTCAGCAGCACTGGGGAAGGGGTTCTGTCCCCTCTTTGCCAACATGGGCACGTGTTGGGGTGTGGGACAGACAGACAGAAAATTTGCAGCTCTCAAAAGCCAAACCCAGTTGGAGCTGGAGCCTGCCTTGAGTGTGGGCATCCCCTGGGCATCTCCTGGGTCTGCTCTGGGCATCCCCTGGGCATCCCCTGGGCATCTCCTGGGCATCTCCTGGGCTTTCTCTGGGCATCCCCTCTGTGGGTAGCTGGAGTGAGCTGTGCTGGAGCCTCATTTGGGCATCCCCTGGGCCTGCTCTGGGCACCCCCTGGGCATCCTCTGGGCATCTCTTGGGCATCCTCTGGGCATCTCCTGGGCATCCCCTGGGCCTGTTCTGGGCATCCTCTGGGCATCTCCTGGGCATCCTCTGGGCATTGCCCCCTCTGGGCAGCTGGGGTGGTTTTTGCTGGGCTGGAAGGGGTCAGTGTGGCCCTGGAGCTGTGCTGGGTTGGGGTTGGGGTCAGTGGGAAATGGCTCCATTCCCACCTGGCCTTGTTCCCCTGCAGAAGCAGCCGTGCCCTGGCAGTGCCAGGCAGGGAGAGGGGCAGGGCTGGGGCTCTGGGGGCTTTGCTCACAGATGGGTTTGGCAGCAGGGCCTGGCTCCCTGGCGTGTCTGTGCACGCTGGGGCTGGGAGGCTCCCACAGGCAGCAGGGTGAGACTCCTGCCCTGCTCCAGAGCCAGCCTGGGGCCTGGGGAGGCTGAGGTGCCTCCTTCTGGGGTGCTCAGCCTCAGTCCTGGGGAACACCTGGCACACGGCCCCTGGGACCCCCCAGCATCACCTTTTGGGGTGTTCCCAGGGTGGCATTTCCCCAGAATCCCTCTCCAAACCATCCTGCTCCTCCAGTGAGGCTCCCCCGGGTTTGTGCCCACCCCAGCAGGGACAGGACCTGGCTTTGTGACACCCTCAGGGCTGGCTGTGTCCCCAGGCTGGTGCTTTGCTGGGTTTGGGATGCCAGGATGTCCCTGGCTCTGTCACCAGGAGCCTCAGGGAGGAGGGAGGGCAGTGAGGACCAAAGATCCTGATGCTTCCTAAAGAAAGCACCTGATAAACACGAGGCAGGAAGGGGAACAGCCTGGAAATGGCACCTCCTGCCCTCAGGGCTTTCCTCAGAGCGTGGAAGGCGCCCTGCCATGGGAACCTGCTCCTCAGGTGCTGCTGGCACCTCCTGCCTGCTCCAGGAGCCTCCACGGGGCTTTCCCTGTGCCAGAGGCTGCTCCTGAACGCCCTGGGGCTGCCTGGGGCAGGGCTGAGTGTTTGGGGTGGTGGCACAGCCTGCTTTGCTCAGTCACCTCCGTGCCTCAGTTTCCCTCGTGCCCACCCCGCTTTGGGGCATCCCTGAGCAATGTGCAGGTCAGGGCTGATCCCAGGTGTGGCCCCAGCAGAGGGGCTGAGCTTTGGGCATGCCCAGGCCTAACCAAACCTCCGTGTTCTCCTCCCCAGACACCTCAACACAGAACATGCACTTGATGACCGGAGCACGGCCCAGTGTCGAGTCCAGATGCAAGTGGTACAGCAGCTGGAGATACAGGTGGGTGTCCCACCCCAGCCCCGTGGAAACAGGGACAAAAAGCCACCTCTCTGTCACCCTGTGCTCCCCTCAGGAGAGGGTGACAAGGCTGGGGACTGTAACTTGTTTAAAGTTACATCCCCTGGGCATGATTCAGGATGATTCTCTTCCCAGACAGGAATCCTGCATCCAGGTGGAATTCAAGCCCTCAATCTCGTTTCCCTCTCATCCCAAAGTGTCCTGTGGATAACAGGAGATGCCACAGATGTGGAAAGCAGGAGGGTTTGTCCCCACATGGGCTGTGCCACCTCTTTGTCACCCTACACTCTCCCCAGTACAGGGTGACAGGGTTGGGGACTGTAACTTGTTTTAAACGCCCTTCCCAAATAGGAATCCTGCATCCAGGTGAAATTCAAGCCCTCAATCTCATTCCCCTCTCATCCCAAAGTGTCCTGTGGATAACAGGAGATGCCACAGATGTGGAAGGCAGGAGGGTTTGTCCCCACATGGGCTGTGCCACCTCTTTGTCACCCTGTGCTCCCCTCAGTACAGGGTGACAGGGTTGGGGACTGTAACCACCCAAGTGGGGACTCATTTTAAACACCCCAGATAGGAATCCTGCATCCAGGTAAAATTCAAGCCCTCAGATTCATTCCCCTCTCATCCCAAAGTGTCCCTGTGGGGGGCAGGAGATGCCACAGATGTGGAAGGCAGGAGGGTTTGTCCCCACATGAGCTGTGCCACTCTCTGGGAGCCACGGGGCTGGTTGAAAACCAGGCCGCTTATTTTTTGTGGTCTTTGGAGCCCAACTTTGGGCTGCTATTTTTGGCCAGGCAGTTCTTTAAATAGTGCTTTTGCCAGCCTCTCTGAGCCCCCAGCGTGCTCTGCATAATTCTGTTAATGGAGAAGGGAGGGGGGGAAAAAGGGGAAGAAATGAGGGGGGTTGAAAATGAGATGGGGCAGGGGGTCAGTGTGATGTGTGTGACACCACAGGGGACACTGGCCCAGGACACAGCAGGACAAGATGTGCAGCACCCTTGGGACCCCCCTACCCAGAATTAGGGTCTTTACAGAGTCTGTGGGATGGGGCAGGGGGTCACCCCCATGGTGGGACAATGCTTGGGGTGGCAGGGGCTCAGTATGGTGTGTGGGACACCACAGGGGACACATCATGACAAGATCTGCAGCACCCTTGGGACCCCCCCCACCCAGAATTAGGGGCCTGAGAGGGGCTGTGGGATGGGGCAGGGAGTCACCCCCATGGTGGGACAACAGGGTCTCAGCATGGTGTCTGCTGTGGCTGTGTGTGACACCACAGGGGTCACATCACGACAAGATCTGCAGCACCCTTGGGACCCCCCCACCCCAAATTAGGGTCTTCACAGGGTCTGTGGGATGGGGGGACACAGCCAGACCTGGGTGGCTGCATCCTCCCAGGCCATCCCTGCCATCCATCCCTCTCCCCACGCCTCACCAAAGCTTGAAAGCAATTACTGGGGCTTAAAGAGGGGAGGGAAAGGAAAAGGGGAGGAGGGAGAAAAAATAATAATAATATAAAAAAAAAAAAAAAAAGAAGAAGAAGCTGAAGGGCGAGAGCAGAGCTGTGTGTGTGCAGAGAGGAACCTGCCACGGAGCCACCAATTAGAAAGTTTGGAGCGCGGAGCTCCCGCTGTGCCGGCTGCATCACGAGGGGAGAGCTGTCAGCTCTAATGAGCGCCGTGGCAGAGAAAGCACCGAGCTGCTCCAAACTTGCTGCAAACTCCTGCTTTTAACCCCTTCCTCGCCCAGCTCTGCCAGGGGGCTTGGCTGGAGCGTGGGGACTCCCCCAGAGCTTGAGGGGTCCCGGTGGAAAGGGAAGGTGACGGGAGGGGAGTGGGGTGTCACATCCCATCGGCTGCGCCCGCCTCAAAATCTCTCCTGGTGCCACAGTGAATATTTCAGCCTCTGCTCAGTGCAGGGAGTAAACAGGCAGGGAGCAATTACAGCGATGTGGGAAGGCTGGGGGATGGATGGACCGATGGACAGGGAGCTGCTGGGGAGGCAGAGGGGACAGGACAGTGACACAGGGACAGGAGCACCCAGGGCTGTTGTGGGTGGCCCTGCTGATGGGTGGCAGCTTGAGGGATGGATGGACTGATGGACAAGGAGCTGCTGGGGAGGCAGAGGGGACAGGACAGTGACACAAGCATGGGGACAAGAGCACCCAGGGCTGTTGTGGGTGGCCCTGCTGGTGGGTGGCAGCTTGGGGGTGGATGGACCGATGGACAGGGAACTGCTGGGGAGGCAGAGGGGACAGGAGGGTGACAACAGGCACGGGGATAAGAGCCCCCAGGGCTGTTGTGGGTGGCCCTGCTGATGGGTGGCAGCTTGTGGATGGATGGACTGATGGACAGGGAAAGTGGAGGGGACAGGAGGGTGATACAGGCACAAGGACAAGAGCACCCAGGGCTGTTGTGGGTGGCCCTGCTGGTGGGGGGGCAGCCTGGGGGCTCTGGGAGTGGCTCTGTGGATCATTCCCAATGCACACACAGAGCTGGAGTGGCCCCTGTGCCCTCCACGGTGGCTGCAGCAGCTCCCACAGGCCACAGCCCCATTGGAGCTCTCAGAAGGTGGCACCTGGGGGGACACCCTGGGCATTGCTGCCTGTCCAGACCAGGTTTGGGGGCTCGTGGCAGCTCCTCCAGGCTGTGAGCACTTCCATGGTGACTTTGGCACTGTGTGACCGTCCCTGTCCTGCTTCCTGCCTCCCCCAGCTGGCCAAGGAGAGCGAGCGTCTCCAAGCAATGATGGCCCATCTCCACATGAGACCTTCAGAGCCAAAGCCTTTCAGCCAGCCTGTAAGCGTGAGTCCCTTCCTGCCCTCTTTGTCCCCTCCCTGATGGCTGCTGTCCCCTCCCTGCCCTGTGCACGGTCACCTGGGTGATGGATGTGCCCTGGCCACCCTCTGGGAAATGCAGCTGCTCCACCAGCTCTGACATGGAGTGGGTGCATCTCCATCCCATGGGTTAATTCCCATCCCATGGGTTCATCCCCATTGCACAAATTCATCCCCATCCCATGAATTCATCTCCATCCCACAGATTCATCTCCATCACATGGGTTAATTCTCATTCTGTGGGTTCATCCCCAGCCCATGGATTACCCCACCATCCCATGAATTAATTCCCATCACATAGATTCATTCCCATACCACAAATTCACCTCCATCCCATGGGTTAATTCCCATCCCACAGGTTCATCCCCATCCCATGAGTTCATTCCCATCTCACAGATTCATCCCAATCCTATGGGTCAATTCCCATCCCACAAATTCACCCCCATCCCATGGGTCAATTCCCATCCCATGAGTTAATTCCCATCCCACAAATTCACCAATCCCATGGGTTAATTCCCATCCCATGGATTCACACCCACCCCATAGATTCATCCCCATTCCATGGATTCACCTCCATCCCATGAGTTAATTCCCATCTTGCAGATTCATCCCAATCTCATGAGTTAATTCCCATCCCACAAATTCACTCCCATCCCATGGGTTAATTCCCATCCCATGGATTCATCCCCATCCCATGGGTTAATTCCCATCCCACATATTCATCCCCATCTCATCGTCCATCCCCATCCCATGAGTTAATTCCCATCCCACAAATTCACCTCCGTCCCATAGATTCACCCCCATCCCATGGATTCACCCCAATTCCATGAGTTAATTCCAATCCCACAAATTCATTCCCATCCCGCAAATTCACCCCCATCCCATGGATTCACCCCAATCCCATGGGTCCATCCCCATCCCATGGATTCAGCCCAATCCCATGGGTCCATCCCCATCCAATGGATTCACCCCAATCCCATGGGTCCATCCCCATCCCGTGGGTTAATCCCCAATCCCATGGATCCATCCCCATCCCATGGGTTAATTCCCATCCCCTGGGTACATCCCCACCCCCTGGCTGCATCCCACCCTTTCCAAGCCCACCAAGCCCCCCCTGCCACCCCCTCCCCGCCTCCTTCGGCACCGCCACCGCTGTTCCCGCTGCTCTCCCAGCCTCCCCAACCCCTTCCCTCCCTGCCTGTCCGTGCAGCTGAACCTGGTCTCCAGCGCCAGCCTCTCCAAGAGCACTTCTGACACATTTCCTGACGGTTTACCTCATCCCCCCACCTCGGCCACGGCGCCCATCACCCCCCTGCGGCAGGGCCCCTCCGTCATCAGCTCTTCCACTTTACACAACGTGGGGCCCATCCGCAGGAGGAACTCGGACAAGTTCTGCACCCCAATCTCTTCAGGTGAGCTCTGGGCTGGGGCTCAGCGCCCTCCTGAGGGGCTCAGAGGGTCCCTTCACTCCAGCCCCTCTCCCCTCTGTTTGTTGTCTCCCTGCAGAGCTTGCACAGAATCACGAGTTTTACAAAAACGCCGACGTCCGGCCGCCCTTCACGTACGCCTCGCTCATCCGGCAGGTGAGAGCCACAGGGGCCAGCTATGCACCCCAAAATCCTCCCTCAGCCCCCTCCCCACCTGCTGAACCCCTTGGGATGGGGTCAAACCCCACAAGTGACAGCCTTGTCCCTTCTCTGGCTGCCCAGGCCATCCTGGAGACCCCCGACAGGCAGCTAACGTTGAATGAAATCTATAACTGGTTCACGCGGATGTTCGCCTACTTCCGGAGGAACACGGCCACCTGGAAGGTGAGAGCAGCTCTGCCTGGCACCCTGGGCTCTCCCTGACCCAGCCTGGGCTCACCCCGTTAACCCCAGGCTCACCCCATTTACCCCAGGCTCACCCCATTAACCCCAGGCTCACTGCATCCCACCTGGGTTCACCCCATTTCCCCCACGCTCACTGCATCCTATCCTGGCTCACCCCATCCCATCTTGGGCTCATCCCAATCCACCCAAACTTCACCTCAACCCACTCTGGGCTCACCTCAACCCACCCTGGATTCTCCCCAACCCACCCTGGGTTCTCCCCAGCCCAGCCTGGGCTCTCCCGATTTCCCCCAGGCTCACCCCAACCCTCTCTGGGCTCAGCCCATCTCAGCCCAGGCTCACTCCATCCTAATCCTGGCTCACCCCATCCCACCTTGGGCTCACCCCAGCTCACCTAGACCTTACCTCAACCCACCCTGGGCTCACTTCAACCCACCCCAGGCTCTCCCCAGGCCAGCCTGGGCTCACCCCATTAACCCCAGGCTCACCCCATTTCACCCAGGCTCACTCCATCCCACCTGGGCTCACCCCATTTCCCTCAGGCTCACCCCATCCCATCTTGGGCTTACCTCAGTCCACCCAGACTTCACCTCAACCCACCCTGGGCTCACCTCAATCCACCCCAGGCTCATCTCATCCCACCTTGGGCTCACCCTATCCCACCTTGAGCTCACCCCATCCCACCCTGGGCTCACCCCATTCCCCCCTTTCCTCACCCCATCCCAGCCAGGCCTGCCTGCTGCAGGAGATGCTCCTGTGCTAAATGACCAATTCACTGCCCAGCCCTAAAATGCTGTAAGAAATTATTTTAGGAACAAATCCCACTTTTTTTGCTCCCCCAAAACGCTTCACTGGGCTGTGGGGATGCATCATCCCTGCACTGGGATACAGCCAAGGGCTGTGTGGTAAAATCCAGGGATTTTCTGTGGAGAACAAGGGCAGAGGCAGGAGAGAGAGAGAGACTGGAAATAGCAAATGAGGTTAATGATAACCTGGGGGCAGGTGACACTGCTGGTGGCTGGGAATGCAGGGGGGGATGAGAGGGGGTGGCAGGGGGACCACCAGCAGGGAAACCCCTCTGCCACCCCCAAACAGCTGCCTGTGCCCTCTCACAGACAAAAGTTTTTGTCACTGAGGAGATTTTGTCACCAGCCTGGCAAAAATGCATTTTGGGGGGTGAATTCTCCCCAAAACTGGAGTGAATTTTGGGGAGAATTCACTGCTGGAGTGACTTCTGGGGCAGCACATGAGTAGCTGGGGCTGCTCCCCCTTTGTTTTTTTAGAAATTAAAGGTGAGAAAAGCCATCTGAGAGGAGCAGGGGGGTGTGGAGGGAGCAGCTCTGTGATTCTGTGATTCACTTCTTGCCTCAACCAGGAAAGATTTATTTATTTATTGTTTCCTGCTGCCCATATTTACTGAGAGGCAGCTTCAACCTCCCTCCTGCTCAGGGCAGCAAGGAGTGAAGAGGCAGAGGGAAACCTGCTAGTTTAAATAAAAATAATTAAAATCAGCAAGGTGCAAGTGAGATGGAGCTTTTGGAGAGGCTTGAGGAGGAGGAATCCATTCTCCAGGAGCTCAGGGCCCCCGTGTGTCGCTGCTGCAGATCCAGGCTTTGCTTCCATGGGAAGCTTTTGGGTGGATATCAGGCATTTTGGAAAACCCCTGGAATGGGGCAGAGCCCTCTGTGCCATCACTGCCCCCAGAGCCTCAGTTTCCCCCTCTGCAATGAGGTGAAATTGCCTTTTTCCTGCCTTTTTGTTGCTGAAAGGAAGAAATATTTGGGGGTTTTTTTTGCAGTTTCCTCATACCTTTTATAGCAAGGGCAGAGCTGGAAAAGGGCATCCCTCAGTTTTCTGCTTGCCTTTTTTTATTCTTTTATTTTTTCCTGTTCTACCACCAAAAAGGGATTAAAAAGAGCTTGAGGGGGGGAGGATAATTCCCTTTACAACTTGCAATGCCCAAGACCAGGCCTCTTTTGGAGGGGGATACACAGTAAAAAATCACATTTTTGGGGTTTTTCCCCTCCTTTCCTGTAGCTCCCCCTGGGATGGGACAGCAGTGCTGGGGACCAAGGTGGGGAAGCCACAGGGAGACCCCAGCAGGGCGCAGGGAGTGGGTGGAGGGTGCAGAGCAAACATCATTAGAGGAGAGAGATGAGAAGCAAACAGAGCAGCTGGGCCTGGCTCTGAGCAAACACTGCCTGGAAACACAAAACCGCCTCAGGCTGAGGCAGGGGACACGTCCCCTCTGTCCCCAAAGCAGGGGCTGGCCTGGCACCTCCTCTGTGACCTGGCAGCAGCACAGGGATGGGGCATGCCAGGCTCCAGGGGTGCAGGATCACACCCTGCCCACTGCCAGGGTTTATTTTATTTTATTTTATTTTATTTTATTTTATTTTATTTATAATTTTGTTTTATTTTATTTATTATTTTATTTTGGTATTTTATTTTATATTTTATTTATTTTATTATTTGATTTTACTTTTTTATTTTATAATTAATTTTATTTTATTTAACTTTATTTTTATGTATTTTATTTTATATTTTATTTTATGTTATTTTATTTTACTTTATTTTATTTTATTTTTATTTTATTTTATTTTATTTTATTTTATTTTATTTTATTTTATTTTATTTTTATGTATATTTTATTTTATTTTATTTTATTGTATTTTATTTTTATTTATATTTTATTTTATTTTATTTTATTTTATCCCCACCTGAGCCTTCCCAGGCCCATCCTCACCATGACTCAGAGCAGGGAATGTCACCAGGGCAAAAAGGGGACACAGGGCAGGGGAGGTTCTGGCTTTGCCACACTCCTGGCTGCAGCCAGGGATTTATTTGGGCAAAAGGAAGGAGGGAGCGTGGGCAGGACCCAACCTGGCAGGGAGGGACATCCTGTGTGTGCTCACAGGGACAGGGACAGTGACAGGGACAGGGACAGTGACAGGGACAGTCCTGGGGTGGGGACAGAGTGGGGGACGAGGGCTTGTCCTGCTCCCTGGGATCCCTCTTGGAATTCCAGGTCCCTGGGATGTCTCTCTGTCCCTGTCTGGGTGATGCCAGAGCAGAGTTTGGGGCCAAGGGGTGCCACAGCCCAGTGCCAGGGCATGGCCCAAATGGAGCACGTCCCTCTGGTGACAGTGACAGTGACAGTGGCCTGGCTTCAGCCACACCAAGTGTCCCCCAAGGAACTGAATCAGGGGTGACCCGGGGGTCCCCCCAAAATCCCATCAGGCAGCCCTGGCTGGGCCTGGAGCTCCCTCCCCAGGGACCCTGGGAGCTGCTCACAGAGTGTCCCCAAGGGGTCACAGGAGCCTGTCCCTGCTGCTTGTCACCCTGGCACCGTGTCATGCTTGGCACCTGGATGGGTGGGTGGATGGATGGATCCAGGGATGGATGGATGGATGGATGGGTGGATGGATGGATGGATGGATGGATCCAGGGATGGATGGAGGGATGGATGGATGGATGGATGGATGGATGGATGGATGGATGGGTGGATGGGTGGATGGATGGATGGATGGATCCAGGGATGGATCCAGGGATGGATGGATGGATGGATCCAGGGATGGATGGATGGATCCAGG
>JAOYNM010000110.1:4109240-4123117 GCA_025769955.1 Setophaga kirtlandii | reverse complement strand
GTGTTTGGGTGTGATTGTGAACATTTGAGTGTGGTTTTGAGTGTGTGTTTGTGCCCTGGCAATGTTTGTGTGTGATTGTGAACATCGGGGTGTATGTTTGTGCCCCGGCAGTGTTTGGGTGTGATTGTGAACATCTGAGTGTGTGTTTGTGCCCCTGGGTGTGTTTGGGTGTGATTGTGAACATTTGAGTGTGGTTTTGCAGGTTGTGAACATCTGAGTGTGTGTTTGTGCCCCGGCTGTGTTTGGGTGTGATTGTGAACATTTGAGTGTGGTTTTGAGTGTGTGTTTGTGCCCCGGCAGTGTTTGGGTGTGAGTTTAGGTGTGTTGATGTGTGATTGTGAACATTTGAGTGTGTTTTTGCAGGTTGTGAACATCTGAGTGTGTGTTTGTGCCCCTGGCAGTGTTTGTGTGTGATTGTGAACATCTGAGTGTGCATTTGTGCCCCTGGTGGTGTTTGGGTGTGATTGTGAGTAATTGTGAACATCTGGGTGTGTGTTTGTGCCCCTGGCAGTGTTTGTGTGTGATTGTGAGCATGACAGGCTGTGCTGGTGCCCTGGCCCTGTTTGGGCGTGAGTTTGAGTGTATTTGTGTGTGATTGTGAACATGTGAGTGTGTGTTTGTGCCCTGGCAGTGTTTGGGTGTGATTGTCAACATTTAAGTGTGTATTCTTGCAGGATTGTGAACATGTGAGTGTGTGCTGGTGCCCCTGGCCATGCTTGGGTGTGTGTTTGGGTGTGATTGTGAACATTGGGGTGTGTGTTTGGGTGTATTTGTGTGTGATTATGAACATTTGAGTGTGCATTTGTGACCCTGGCTGTGTTTGGGTGTGATTGTGAGTAATTGTGAACATTGGGGTGTGTGTTTGTGCCCCTGGCCGTGTTTGTGTGTGATTGTGAGCATGCGAGGCTGTGCTGGTGCCCTGGCCGTGTTTGGGTGTGAGTTTGAGTGTATTTGTGTGTGATTGTGAACATTTGAGTGTGCATTTGTGCCCCTGGCTGTGTTTGTGTGTGATTGTGAACATGTGAGGCTGTGCTGGTGCCCTGGCCGTGTTCTGGTGTGTGATTGTGAACATTTGAGTGTGCATTTGTGCCCCTGGCAGTGTTTGGGTGTGTGTTTGGGTGTATTTGTGTGTGACTGTGAACATCTGAGTGTGTGTTTGTGCAGCACTGTGAACATCGAGCATGTGCTCATGTCCCTGGCAGTGTTTGTGCAGAATTCTGAACATCTGAGTGTGTGTTTGTGCCCCTGGCAGTGTTTGGGTGTGTTTGTGTGTGATTGTGCACACGTGAGGCTGTGCTGGTGCCCTGGCTGTGTTCTGGTGTGTGATTGTGAACATTTGAGTGTGCATTTGTGCCCCTGGCTGTGTTTGTGTGTGATTGTGAGCATGTGAGTGTGTGTTTGTGCCCCTGGCCGTGTTTGTGTGTATTTGTGTGTGATTGTGAGCATGTGAGTGTGTGTTTGTGCCCCTGGCCATGTTTGGGTGTGTGTTTGTGTGTATTTGTGTGTGATTGTGAGCATGTGAGTGTGTGTTTGTGCCCCTGGCCGTGTTTCCCGTGCTGTGTTTGTGTGTGAGCTCAGCAGCTGCCGGGTCCCGCTGGGATTTCAATCCCAAACTCTGCCTCAGTTTCTGTCCCGATGCCAAACTCGGGGAGGGGGATGTGAGTTAAACCCCCCGAGGGATGGGGGCAGCTCTGGGGGGGTTCCAGGGATCAGAAATGGGTGGAAATTTGGGGGGATCCTCACAGCTGAGCCCCCCAGAGCCCCTCTACCCCACCAAGCTTCACGTGCATTAAAAACGGCACTAAAAAGTGCTTAAAATCTGCACTAAAAACTGCATTTAAAACTGCATTAAAACTGCAATAAAAACCCCAGGGAGGGACTAAAACCCCCCCGAGCAGGAGCACACCGTGCTCTGTCAGGCCAGACACAAAAGGAGGCGAATCCAGGCCGGGAGCAGCTCCCAAAATCCCCAAAATCCCCAAAATTCGGCGGCCGGGCTGAACGGCACAGCTGGACCGGCCCCTGCCGGCTCTGGAGAATTCATCCTCCCGTTCTCTCCCCCTGCTCCTGCAGCTGGACGAGCTCTGCTCCAAACTCAGCCCCAAAGAGCCCCTGCAGCAGCTGCATTCCCTGGGGCTGATTTCCCTGCATTTCCTTCCTTTTCCAGGTGGGAAATGGTGAGCTGGGAATGCAAAGAGATTTTTGCAAAGGGTTTGTCCCCAGCTCTGCTCTGCTGAGCTCCTGGACCAGCAGCTGGGAGGGATCTCAAAAAGTTGCTTAAAAATCGGTTAAATGCTTTGGGAGGAATTATTTTGGAGCTTTTCTGCCTTTTCTGTGGCCACACCAGAGCTGTGGGTGGGTAGAGAATGGTTCAGCTCCCAGGTGTGCTGGTGGCATCAATGGGAGCACTGGGACCTGACTGGGGACATCTGTGAGTGCCCAGTTTGGTGTTCTTGAGTTTAAGGGGCATCCATCAGTGCCCAGTTCAGTTTTCCCATATTCCAGGGACATCCTTGACTGCCCAGATTGTTGTTCCCAAATTTAAGGGGCATCCCTGAGTGCCCAGTTTGGTGTTCCCATCTTGGAGGGGCATCAGTGAGTGCCCGCTTGATCTTCCCAAATTTAAGGGGCATCCATCAGTGCCCAATTTTGTTTTCCCATCTTGGAGGGGCATCCCTGAGTGCCCAGTTTGTTGTTCCCTGTTTAAGGCACATCCCTGAGTGCCCAGTTCCATTTTCCCACGTTGATGTGGCCTCACCTCCATCCCAAACCATTCCCAACCGCCTCCTCCTCTTCCTCAGCTCCCCCAGAGCTGAGTGTGAGCTGAGCAGAGCTGGCCCAAGCTTCCCTTCATCCCCCTCTGCCTCCTCCAGAACCTTCATCCCCTCCCTGCTTCCTCCTCCAGAGCCTTCATCCCATCCCTGTCCTCCTCCAGAGCCTTCATCCCCCTCTACCTCCTCCTCCAGAGCCTTCATCCCCCTCTGCTCCTCCTCAGGAGCAGCTCTGTGCTCCCCATCCCAAACCCTCCCTCCTCTCTGTGTGGTTTTGGGGACGAGCTGTGTCACAGCCTGTCCGTCTGTCTGTCTGTCTGTCTGTCCTGTGACACTCAGGAGCAGAGCCCTGGTGGCTTGGGCTGCAGCCAGCAGCTCTGTCACGCAGCTCAGAGCCTGGGAATTCTCCCTGCATTCCCTTTCCCAAGTTTTCCAGACCAGCCTGGTTCATTTGGATCCCCCCCAGGATTGGGGAATAAATGGGGAAACTGAGGCACGGGGCAGGGGGGGGTCCCCAGCTGTTCATGGAGATTTTGGAGCTTTTTTCCCCCCCAAAATTTCATTCCCTGGCATCTCCAGAGATGGGCTGGGTGCCACCACAGCTCCTGCCACCCAGCAGGGACGGGGACATGGCAAAGCAAGGCCTGAAATAGCCACAGGTAGTTTGGGAGAGAAGAGTCTGTGTCTGTCTGTCTGTCTGTCCTGGTGATTATTTTTTAGAGGAATTAGCAGAAAACGGGAGGAAAAAACAAGTTTTTTTTTTTTTTTTTTTTGCTTGGTGAGATGATCCTTCCTTCACAGAGGGGGAGCAGAGACAGCAGGAAGGAGAGGTTCTTTCCTCCTCCTCCTCTTCTTCCTCTTCTTTCTCCTCCTCCTTCTCCTTCTCCTTTTTCTCCTTTTCTCCTTCTTCTTTTCCTTCTTTTCCATCTTCTTCTTCTTCTCCTTCTTCTCCTTCTTCTCCTCATTCTCCTCATTCTCCTCATTCTCCTCCTTCTTTTTTTTCCTTATTTTCCTTCTTTTCCTCTCCTTCTCCTTCTCCTTCTCCTTCTCCTTCTCCTTCTCCTTCTCCTTCTTTCTCCTTCTCCTTCTCTCTCTCCTCCTCCTCCTCCATATGAAGATGGACACAAATCCATCTCCAGCAGCAAAACCTGGGTTTGAAATGATCAGAACCTGCTCATTCCCAGCTCCCTTTTCCCTTCCCACGGGGGACATTTGCCACCCTCGTGTCCCCATCCATGTCCCCCATCCCTGCCTGTGGCCCAGCTGGCCCAGATCAGGGTTTGGCACACACACATTTCCTTTAATTTCCTTAATTTTTTCTGTCTGTTCCCAAGGATTTTGCCCTGAGGTGTAGGAGGAGGCGTGCCCAGCCCCAAACACCAAATATTCAGCCCCAAACACGAAATATTCAGCCCCAAAAATGAAACATTCAGCCCCAAAAATGAAACATTCAGCCTCAGGCATGAAATATTCAGCCCCAAACACCAAATATTCAGCCCCAAACATGAAATATTCAGCCCCAAACATGAAATATTCAGCCCCAAACATGAAATATTCAGCCCCAAACACGAAATATTCAGCCCCAAACATGAAATATTCAGCCCCAAACACAAAATATTCAACCCCAAACACCGAATATTCAGCCCCAAACACCAAATATTCAGCCCCAAGCATGAAATATTCAGCCCCCAACACGAAATATTCAGCCCCAAACACAGAATATTCACCTCCAAACACGAAATATTCAGCCCCAAACATGAAATATTCAGCCCCCAACACGAAATATTCAACCCCAAACATGAAATATTCAGCCCCAAACATGAAATATTCACCCCCAAACATGAAATATTCAGCCCCAAACACAAAATATTCAACCCCAAACATGAAATATTCACCCCCAAACATGAAATATTCACCCCCAAACATGAAATATTTAGCCCCAAACACGAAATATTCAGCCCCAAACATGAAATATTCACCCCCAAACATGAAATATTCACCCCCAAAATAGCCCTGGGGTGCCCCAAGCAGGGAATTCTCATCAGAAATCGAGGCCACCTCACTCAGGAACCAAGAAAAAACCCATCCAAAATCCAAATAAATGGGTTTTTTTTCCTTGTCTCAGCACTGGTTTAAATGCAGGATTGCAGATTGCACACAAAGTGCAAAGAACCCCTCCCGAAAAAAAGCCCTGAAAGAAGCAAAATGTATTTTTTTTACCCCACAGAAAGAGTTTTCCACAACATTTCTGGTTTTTCTTTCCAAGTTTTTTTTCTTGTCAGCTCCCGAAAACGCTTCGCTGGTGTTTGTTCTTTGAGCAATGCAAAACTTACCAAGAAAAAGAAAAGAAACATGAGGAGAAATTTTTTTTAAAAAAGCAGATTTCTGGCTTATTTCAACGTTTCTGGGTTTGAGCAAAACAAAGCTGGGCCTTGGGGCTGTGCTGGCCCTGCTGCTGCTCCAAATCCTGATTGAATTTCCTTGGAAAGCTCCGGCCTGGGAGCTGCAGAAACCCAAACCCTCCTCGGGGTGTTTGCTGCAGTTTTGGTGATTTTTCCCAGATTTTTCCATGCCTGGAGTTCCCTCTGTGGGATGGGCACCAGGAAAGCCCCAAAATCCCTTCCCGTGCCCCAAAAATTGGGGAATTTTTGGGTCTGTGCATGGGACAAACCCCAGCCTGCAGGGAATTCTGTGCTCCATCTCCACAGGATATTTTTTTGGGGAAAATCCCATTTTCCTGCCTCAGTTTCCCCAGGAATTGAGGCAGTTTTTTAAGGAAAATCCCTGGAGCTCAGGGAAGGTGTGATGTGTTTCAATCTGTGCTGGGATGAAAGGAGCTGGAGAAATGCAGATTATTGAGCAGCTCCCCTTGATCCCCTCCTCAATTAACTTTTTTTTTTAAAGACTTAAATTGGGAAGACACAATTTTTCTTTTTTCCCCTGGCAGGACCTGTGCTGGTTTAACCCCCAGGGTTACCCAATTAGCAGCCTGGCTTGGGCCTTAATTACTGCCTCCATCATTCCTCCCTGCTCTGTAATTCCCAGAATCTCCCTGGATCTGATAAGGCCTCACCTCTGCTGCTTTCCAGGCTCCAGGGATAATTGCTTTTCCTTGAGGACACCCTGAATTTCCCAGATTTTCCATTTTTTTGGGGAGTTATCCTGCCCCAGGTGCTCCTCAAACTCGAATTCAATCCCAATCTGGGACTTTTCCCTGTTGTTTTCCCATTGTTTTCCCCCATTCTCTGTCCCCACGCCGTTTTGGGGTGGTTTATGTTGATTTTGGGATGGTTTATGTTGATTTTGGGGTGGTTTATGTTGGTTTTGGGGTGGTTTATGTTGGTTTTGGGATGGTTTATGTTGATTTTGGGATGGTTTATGTTGGTTTTGGGGTGAGAATTGGTATTGGAAGATGAGGAAAGGAACCAGCTTTGTGTC
The DNA here is from genome assembly GCA_025769955.1 of Setophaga kirtlandii. NCBI lineage: Eukaryota > Metazoa > Chordata > Aves > Passeriformes > Parulidae > Setophaga > Setophaga kirtlandii. The sequence goes on along the minus strand of JAOYNM010000110.1, from coordinate 4,116,908 downwards.
CTGGGAAGTTTTGTTGTCCCTGTTTTTCAACCTATGCTTAAAAATTCCTCCTTCCCTTGCAGCTCCACACTGCAATGGTGCCTTAATACCTGTAAAATGTAAATATATTTACATTAGATTGATTTTTGCTGCATAAGGAATAATTATTATAATTATTGATTACTAATTATATATGTATATAAATATATAATTTATGCATAAATATATAATTTAAATATGTTATCTATTGTTAATTAATAATTATATCATTATAATTGGTTCAGTGTGGGAAGAGGCAAAGCTGGAGCTGTGGGTTGGGGTCCAAACTCAAATTCAATCCCAGTCTGGGTTTTTTTCCTGTTGTTTTCCCATTGTTTTCCCCATTCTCTGTGTGTTTGGGATGGTTTATGTTGATTTTGGGATGGTTTATGTTGATTTTGGGATGAGGATTTGTGCTGGGAGATGAGGAAGGGAACCTGCTCCTTCCCACTTCTGGGAACTTTTGTTGTCCCTATTTTCCAATCCAGGCTTTAAGTTTCCTCCTTCCCTTGCAGCTCCACACTGCAATGGTGCCTTAATACCTATAAAATTTAAATTTATTTACATTAAATCGATTTTTGCTGCATAAGGAATCATTCCTCCCAAATTGCTGCTCAAGATCCAGCCCAGCTTTGCTTCCCACCTGGAAAACCTTTGGCCTCACCTGGGCAAAGCTTTGGATAAACAGCAACAACGAGGAATGCAGTCCAAAAACAAAGTGGTTTCCATGAAAAGTGACTTCCTAAATGCACAAAAAGCAAAACAAAGCACAAAAAAATTACCCACAAAAACCCCAAATAGCTCAGCGAGGCTGGGAGTTGTTGTTATTTGTTATTTATAGAATTTGGGTGGGAAGGGAGGGAGGGATTTTGGGGCCAGACAGGCCAGGACCAGCATCCATCCAGTTCATCCCTGCTGGAGATTGACCTGGGTGACAAAACCCCAATTCCAGGTGGGTCCCCACAAATCCCATCCCTGCAAGGTCCTCGTGGCTCCAACCAGCTCCTGCCAAACTGAATTCATGGAGAAATGTTCCTGCAAGGGGTTTCAGGAAAGACAAAACATCAATTCCCTGCAGGAAGCACCTCTGGCACTGCAGCAATTTGGGAGGAATTATTCCTTATGCAGCAAAAATCGATTTAATGTAAATATATTTACATTTTATAGGTATTAAGGCACCATTGCAGTGTGGAGCTGCAAGGGAAGGAGGAATTTTTAAGCCTGGAGTGGAAAAAAGGGACAACAAAACTTCCCGAAAGTGGGAAGGAGCAGGTTCCTTTCCTCGTCCTCATCCTCAGCACAAATCCTCATCCCAAATCCAACATAAACCATCCAAAAACCAACATAAACCATCTCAAACACACTGTGGGGACAGGGAATTGGGAAAAACAATGGGAAAACAACAGGAAAAAGACCCAGGCTGAGACTGAATTTGAGTTTGGACCCCAACCCACAGCTCCAGCTTTGCCTCTCCCCACACTGCAGCAGTTTGGGAGGAATTATTCCTTATGCAGCAAAAACCGATTTAATGTAAATAAATTTACATTTTCTAGGTATTAAGGCACCATTGCAGTGTGGAGCTGCAAGGGAAGGAGGAATTTTGAAGGGACAACAAAACTTCCCAGGACACAAAGCTGGGAAGGAGCAGGTTCCTTTCCTCAGCCTCAGCACCAATCTTCACCCCAAAACCAGCATAAACCATCCCAAAACCAACATAAACCATCCCAAAACCAACATAAACCATCCCAAACACACTGTGGGGACAGGGAATTGGGAAAAACAATGGGAAAACAACAGGAAAAAGACCCAGACTGAGACTGAATTTGAGTTTGGACCCCAACTCACAGCTCCAGCTTTGCCTCTTCCCACACTGCAGCAATTTAGGAGGAATTATTCCTCATGCAGCAAGAACTGATTTAATGTAAATAAATTTACATTTTATGGGTATTAAGGCACCATTGCAGTGTGGAGCTGCAAGGGAAGGAGGAATTTTTAAGGGACAACAAAACTTCCCAGGACACAAAGCTGGGAAGGAGCAGGTTCCTTTCCTCAGCCTCAGCACCCCAAAACCAGTATAAACCAGCCCAAAACCAACATAAACCACCCCAAAACCAACATAAACCATCCCAAACACACTGTGGGGACAGAGAATGGGGGAAACAATGGGAAAACAACAGGAAAAAGACCCAGACTGGGATTGAATTTGAGTTTGAGGACCCCAAACCACAGCTCCAGCTTTGCCTCTGGGGTCTGGGCAGCGCAGGAAGGGAGAGGGGAACCCACAGGTTTTTGGGAGCTGTGGCTCCTGTTTGTGCTCCCTCCAGGATGTGCTCCCTCCTGCCTTTTGTTTTCCCAGCTTTTTGGGAATGCTGAGCTCAGCCCATCAAGAATTCCCACTGGGAGCACGAAGATCTTTTCCACAGAAGCTCCTGCATCCCCCAGAGGGATGTTGGAACTTTGGAATTTGCAGGAATTTTGCAGTTCCAGCCATGAACTTCCAGGGTTTTCCATCTCTCCTCTCTCCTGTCCTGTTTTCCCACCCCTCTGATGGATTTTGGAGCTCCCTGAGGTCTCAGGACTCCCATGACCGATGGATTTGGACTTTGGGATGGGGGAGAATAATCAGAAAATCGGCTCCATGTGCATGTCCTGGGCTCGGCAAGAGAAATCAGCCCCACATTTATCACTTTGCTGATCTCTGGTGCCTTGGGGCAGCGCTGTGATTTATTGAAGTGATTGTTTTTGGAATGCCTCGTTAGCTCTGCTCCCAAAATCCAGAGCTCTGAGCTGCTCCTCCCAGGCTCTGAGGAGGATTTGCCCTGCCCAGGAAGGGTTTGAGGTGCAGGAGTTTTGGGGAGAAGTGAGAGATGTCCCAGCCCAAGGCTGGCTGGCCGCAGGGTTTGGCCCAGGCTCACAATTGGGTTTAAATCTGATGGATTCAGGTCAAGCCTGGTCCTGCTCGGGGGGCAGCAGGGAGGAGGGGTCCAGGGGGGATCAGCAGGGCAGGGGTTGGGGAGTTTGAAGGGGAGGGAGCTGTGGGATGAGCCTGTGCCAGCGGTGGAAGGGTCTGCTCAGCTCCTCCTGTGCCAGCAGAGCTGCTGCCTCTGCCTGGGGGCGTTTGGGGGCTCCAGCATTTCCCAGGGCATTGCCTTGTGCACTTCCCAGGGCATTTCCCCTGGCATTTCTCAGGGCATTCTCTCTGCATTTCCCAGGGCATTTCCCAGAGCATTCCCTGTGCATTTCCCAGGGCATTTCCCTTGGCATTTCTCAAGGCATTCCCTCTGCACTTCCCAGGGCATTCCCTGTGCCTTACCCAGAGCATTCCCTGTCTGTGCATTTCCCAGAGCGTTGCCTCTGTACTTCCAATTCCCTCTGCCTTTCCCAGAGCATTCCCTCATCATTTTCCTGAATATTCCCTCTGCATTTCCCTGGGCATTCTCTCTGCAGTTCCCTTGGCATTCCCTGTGCCCTTCCCAGAGCATTCCCTCTGCATTTCCCATTCCCTCTGCATTTCCCTGAATATTCCTTCTGCCTTTCCCAGAGCGTTCCCCCTTCATTTTCCTGAATATTCCCTCTCCTTTTCCCAGAGCATTCCCTCTGCATTTCTCATCTCCCCTGCCCTTCCCAGAGCATTCCCTCTACATTTCCCTTAACATTCCCTCTCCTTTTCCCTGAAAATTCCCTCTGCATTTCCCATTCCCCCTGCCCTTCCCAGAGCATTCTCTCTCCTTTTTCCTGAACATTCCCTCTGCATTTCCCAGGACATTCCCTTTCCTTTTCCCAGGGCATTGCCTCTACACTTCCCATTCTCTCTGCATTTCCCAGAGCATTCCCTCTTCATTTTCCTGAACATTCCCTCTGCACTTCCCATTCCCTGTGCCCTTCCCTGAGCATTGCCCCTGCACTTCCCATTCCCTGTGCCCATCCCAGAGCATTCCCTCTCCTTTCCCCTGGACATTCCCTCTGCATTTTCCATGCCCTCTACATTTCCCTGATCATTCCCTCTCATTTTTCCTGAATATTCCCTCTGCATTTCCCATTCCCTCTGCATTTCCTATTCCCTCTCCTTTTCCCTGAACATTCCCTCTGCATTTCCTATTCTCTCTCCTTTTCCCTGAACATTCCCTGTGCATTTCCTATTCCCTCTCCTTTTCCCTGAACATTCCCTCTGCATTTCCCCGTGGATCCCAATGGACAGGGAGCTCTGGGCTCTGTGCTCACCCCACCTTCTCCCACCCCTCCCTGGGTCCTTCCCCACCCCATCCCCACATTCATCCCGTGGGATGTGAGGCTGTGTGAGGCAGGGAAGGATCAGCTCACCCAAACTTCATTCCTGGCTATTTCTGTCCCTCTCCTGGCCAGCTTGTTCCCGGGGGAGTTAATTTAATTGCCACCTTCCTGCCTGCCTGCCTGTGGTTGTGTGTGAGCCCTTGTGCAGGGTAATTACAAGTGTGAAGTGGCACAGCAGGGATGAGCCTGGGCTCCATCCCAGTTGGAGCACAGCCTGGATGTCCCTGTGGATCCACCCAGCCTGTCCTTGTCCCCAGGAACGGGCACAGAGGGGCAGGGACATGTTTGGATCTCTCACTGCTCAGAGTGACCCCGAGAAAAGTTCCAAAGTTTCTTTTCCCAGCCCGATTCTTGAAAAAGGAGTCAGGGCTCATCATTTCTCAAGGTTGTTTATTGTTCCTTATCTGTAAAAAATTTTCTCCTGCCCTGCCCAGGTCCGTCCAGCAGGACAGTTCCAGGCTCTCTGCCTGCTCCAGGGCAGTGTTATGTCTTTATACTAAAAACTACAATGTGTACAATATTTACAATTACTTCCCAATACCCATCACCTATGTTAGACAGTGAGCTTCTACTCTAAACCAACCCAAAAGTGCCACCATCACCCAGAAAATGGAGGCCAAGAAGGAGAAGGAGAAAGGCTGGACACACCCAGTTCCCTCCATTTTGCCCCCTGAACCCCCAAACCAAAAACCCCAAAATCTGCTTTTCCACCCTGTGATAATTTCATTAATATTCTACTTACACTGTTGTGGCTTGCAGATCTTCATCTAAGGTTGGTAATTTGCTCCACAGGTCATAATCAAACCCACAGGGGCATCTTGGGCTCTGTGCCAGGGGCTCTGAGCCCCCTGGCAGGGTCTGGGCTGCCCAGGATGTGCTGGGTCCTGACACTGCACCAGATTTTCCAGCCCTTTTCCCCACAGGGAAGGGGATCTGGGGGTGATGGGGCTCTCTCCTGAGGGGTTTTAAGCCCTGAACACACTCAGGATATCCCACAGCAGGAACCAGAACTCAGGGAGCTCTGTGGGATCTTCAGCTCTGCCTCCACTCAGAGCTCCTCATTTCTGGCATCCTTGGGATGGGAAATCTCTCACTTTTCCCCAAAACTCCTGCGCCCCCAGCCCCTTCCTGGCCAGGGCAATGATCCTCATGATCCATTTCCCACACTGATGATCCATGGATCCATTTCCCACATGATCCATTTCCTCATCATCCATTTCCCACACTGATGATCCATGAATCCATTTCCCACGTGATCCATTTCCTCATGATCCATTTTCCTATGATCCATTTCCTCATGATCCATTTCCCACACTGATGATCCATTGATCCATTTCCCACATGATCCATTTCCCCATGATCCATTTCCCACATGATCCATTTCCTCATGATCCATTTCCCACATGATCCATTTCCCACATGATCCATTTCCTCATGATCCATTTCCCCATGATCCATTTCCTCATGATCCATTTCCCACACTCATGATCCATTGATCCATTTCCCACATGATCCATTTCCCCATGATCCATTTCCCACACTGATGATTCATTGATCCATTTCCCACATGATCCATTTCCCCATGATCCATTTTTCACATGATCCATTTTCCTCATGATCCATTTCCCACACTGATGATCCATTGATCCATTTCCCCATGATCCATTTCCCACACTGAAGATCCATTGATCCATTTCCTCATGATCCATTTCCCCATGATCCATTTCCCACCCTCCTCCATCAGGATTCCACCTCTGCCTTTGGATCAGGCTGGGCCATGCCAGAGGCTGTGGGGGCAGCAAAATGTGGATGTCACTCACCCTGGGCAGGTGACAACCTGCTCTCCTCACCTCTGCATTTTGCTCTGGGCTTTGCAGAGCCGTGGCAATGGTTTCTCTCCCATCTGGGGCTCACACTCCATTGGGATTTGGAGCCAATGCTGTCATGCAAAATTCAGCTGGAGCTTCTGGGTTTCCCTTGGTTGAGCCCCAAAATCTCCTCACCTGTGAGAGCTCTGAGCAGGGCTCTGTGCTGGGATGAGTTTTAATTCCCCAAAAAAACCCAAAACACTGTCTCAGGAGCTCCAGCACCCCAGGCTGGATCTGCACCCTGGGGAGGGCAGGGAGGGGAAACTGAGGCCCGTGGGTGATTTTGGAGGGTGTTGTGGAGCAGAGCAGCATCACCCCAGACTGGCTGCAGCATTCCCAAGCTCCTGCTGACCCCGAGGTGCATCTGGAACCCCCCAACTTCCCTCATTTTCTGCTTTTAATAACATTGATTTTTAATTATCTGTAATTGCCCTCCTTTCCCCCTCAGCTCTGGTGTGTGGGACCCTGGTTTTAGGGAGGTTAATGAAGCATCCCAGGCCTTTTTCCCCCCTCCCCTGCCCTCCCTGGCTGCTTGCAGGGCTCCTGTTCCAGCCAGGGCAATTATGGCTCTGTGCTCTCCCTCCCTCTGCCCAGCCTATAATTTAGTTTTATATAAAGCGTGTTCCAGCCCCTGTTGTGCAAGACTTTGCTATTCTGGGGGTTGGGCAGAGGGCTGGGGTGGCAGGGGGGGCTGGGGCAGGGTGGCACGGCCCTGAGCCCCCCCTGGGCACCCCTGGCACCCCAAATTCCCCATGGGAATTCAGCAGTGCTGAAGGTGGTCCTGCCTCCTCCTGCCTTTCTGCCAGGGGGAGTTTGGCACCGGGATTCCTCCCATGGGGATAACTCAGCTCCTTGCAGGATTTTCCTGCCCCACGGAGGGCTCCTGCAGGGGTTGGTGCTGCCCCAGAGTGCAGGAGGCTGAGGGAGGTGGCAGCCAGCTCCGGCAGGGCAGACAGTGGCTCTTTCATGGGAAGGGGGATGAAAAGCCCAGCTCTGGCTGCCGGGTGTAACCGGATCCCTTGGCTCTTTGGAGAAGGAATGTGAGAGCTCGGGGAGGCGTTTCGGGATGGTGCTGCAGCGGGGGGAGCGGCTGTGGGGTGGTGCAGCCTCCGTGCCCGTCCTGGGCTGCCCAAACCCCGCATGGTGCTTACCTGGGGTGGCATCCCTTGAGTTCATCCCTCGGGTGGCATCCCTTGGGTGGCATCTCTTGAGTTCATGCTTGGGTTCATCCCTCGGGTGGCATCCCTCGGGTTCAGCCCTTGGGTTCATCCCTTGGTGGCATCCCTCGGGTGGCATCCCTTGGGTTCATCCTTGGGTTCATCCTTGGGTTCATCCCTTGGGTTCATCCTTGGGTTCATCCTTGGGTTCATCCCTCGGGTGGCATCCCTTGGGTTCATCCTTGGGTTCATCCTTGGGTTCATCCCCTGGGTTCATCCCTCAGGTGGCTCCTCAAGTTCCTCCCTTCATCCCTTGTGTTCATCCTTGGGTTCAT
>JAOYNM010000110.1:4055074-4066568 GCA_025769955.1 Setophaga kirtlandii | reverse complement strand
GTATGGATCCTGATCCCAGTGATGTGTGGGGCACAGATCCTGATCCCAGTGATGTGTGGGACACGGATCCAACCAATCCCAATGCCCACAGGGAATGTGTGGGGCACAGATCCTGATCCCAGTGCCCACAGGGGATGTGTGGGGTTGGCTCACCCTTCTCAGGCTTTGCTGGGGGCTTTGTTTCCCCATTCCTGCCCCCCCAGATCCTGCAGGACACAGGGAGGACAAACCCCAAGGGGATGGGTTGGGTTGGGCCAAGAGGGACAATCCCATGGGAAAATCAGAGGCTGACCTGCAGTTTAGTCCTCATCCCATCTCCTGGGACACCAGGATCCTGGGATTTATAGAGGATGCTAAACATCCCTGATGAAGAACATGGAGCATCCCGTGGATCCTCCTCTTCCCCTTGGCCCAGCCTGGAAATTCCCCTTTTCCTCCCTGCCTTGTATTTGAGAGAATTTAGGGATGAATCCCTGCTAATTTCCCTCTTTCCTCAAATTTTACAGAGTGGGATTGATTGGATTTGGCCCCAGAATTTTGCAGGAATTCATCAGGGCAATGTGCACCTCATTAATAACCCTGGAGGCCTTTGGAAGGGTCAGGCTGGGGTTTTTTTGGGATAAAATTGGTAAAAATGGCTGCAATTTCTTTAGGATTCAACCTGGAGACCTGAATTGCTCCTTTCCGTCTTAAAAAATAGAAAATTGATGCAGCACCCCCAAAAAAAACCCCCCATAACGTGGCTGTGCTGAGAATTCCAGGGGTGAGGAGGGGACATCCCTCCGTGGGGACACCAGGTTGGGGTCCCACACCCCTGGAGAGGGGATCTGGTGGAATTGGGGTGGCACAAGCACAGGGGTGACCCCGACCCCTTCCTGTGCTGGGAGTTTCCGTGATGCCAGCGCTGTCACCAGCGTGTCACCACCATGCCCTGACCCCGTGGGGACGTTTCCAGATGTTTCCAGAACCCGTTTGTCCTTTGGGGATGGAGAAATCTCCTTCAAGGAGCTGAGGGTGGGTGGAAGATGGACAAACACCCACCTGGTTTGGGGGGACAGCAGGAAATCCCAGCTCCTGCTCATCCCAAAGGATGGAAAGGGGCATTTGGGGTCTGGGGGTCTCTTTGGGATTTTCCATGGGGAAAGGACAAACCAGGCAATTCCCATCCTGCTCCTGCTGCCCCCCGGAGGATCCCCCTCCCCAAATCCCCCGTGGCCACCAAAGATCTTCCATCTCAGGGCGGATTTTGTAGCTTTTCCGGTACCCTGAGCTCTCTTTGGGTTTTTCTGCTGCCGAGGTGTTGAGAACGCAGAGGTGGCAGAGGATGGGGCTGAGCCCAAATTTGGAGCGTTTCCACTGCTGCTTTGTGAGACAACGGGGTGGGGACACAGCCCGGGCAGGGGACATGGGCTCTGAGCAGTGACACGAGGAGCTGTGGCTCTCACGTGCTGCTGGTGCCATTTCTGGGGCTGAAAATGCTCATCCTGTTGTCTTTTAGGGCTAAAAAAATGATTTTTCAGAACGAAAAACCTGTGGCTCTGACATGGTGGTGATGACATTTCTGGAGCTCATCCCTTTTGGGGTTAAAAAATGATTTTTCAGAACCAGCACCTTGGGGACACAGTCCTGTCAGGGGACACGGGCTCTGAGTAGTGACACATGGAGCTGTGGCTCTCAAGTGCTGCTGGTGCCATTTCTGGGGCTGAAAACGTTCATCCTGTTGTCTTTTAGGGCTAAAAAAATGATTTTTCAGAACCAGAAAACCTTGTGACTCTGACATGGTCGCGGTGGCATTTCTCAGTCTAACAACTCTCATCCAGTTATATTTTGAGGTTAAAACCCAAATTTTCAGAACTAGCAAACCCTGTGGCTCTTATGTGATGGTGATGGCATTTCTGGAGCTGAAAACACTCATCCCTTTTGGGGTTAAAAAATGATTTTTCAGAACCAGCACCTTGGGGACACAGTCCTGGCAGGGGACACGGGCTCTGAGCAGTGACACGAGGAGCTGTGGCTCTCACGTGCTGCTGGTGCCATTTCTGAGTCTAAAAACTCTCATCCCATTGCCTTTTGGGGCTAAAAAATAATTTTTCAGAACCAAAAACTTTGTGACTCTGACATGGTGGTGATGGTATTTTTAGGGCTGAAAATTCTCATCCAGTTGCCTTTTCGGGTTAAAAAATGATTTTTCATAAGCTGAAAACCCTGTACCGTGGTGGTGGTGCCATTTCTGGGGCTGAAAACACTCATCCCATTGCCTTTTGGGACTAAAAAATTATTTTTTCAGAACCAGAAAACCTTGTGGTTCTGACATGATGGTGATGACATTTCTGAGGCTGAAAACGCTCATTCTGCTCCCTTTTGGGGTTACAAAGCAAATTTTCAGAACCAGCAAAACCTGTGGCTCTGACGTGGAGCTGGTGGTGGCAATTCTGGGGCTAAAAATTCTCATCCCATTGCCTTTTGGGGTTTAAACCCAAATTTTTCCAAACCATCCAACCCTGGGGTCTTGCATTTCCTCACCCACCTTTCTCCCACCCCCATGCACCGATGTCGCATCCCACCTGCCATTCCCGGGGAACCACCCCAAATCCTGGGATGCTCTGGATCCCCAGGGAAGGGCGAGCAGACCCATGAACTTCCCCCAGCCAGGACCACGGGCCACCCCTGGCCATCCCTGGCCGGGCACGGTGGAGCAAACATCCATTCTTTTCTCTTGGAAGACACCCGGGGCGGAAACGCTTGGAAGCGGCCCCGAAAGGACATTCCAAGTCTGGCAGGAAAGCGGCCCCGCTCGTCTGGCAGGAGATGGGCTATTGTCTGTCCCGGTGGCCGGCCGGGATTCCTCAGGTCCTGCCTGGAAGAGGAAAATCTCCGTGTGTGTCTTTATTTTTTCCTCTGCCCTCTCCCAGGGGTGTCGCGGCTGCTGCTCGTGCCGGCGTTGCTGCTCTGTTGTTTCCTCCTCGGGTTTTTCCCTGTTTTGCCCCGGTTTCCTGGGTTCTGGTGGTGGGATGAGGGTTTTTTTGGGATGATTGGGCATCGTGTTGGGGTCCTGAAGGGAAGAGATGTGGATGGAGAGCTTTGGGAGGGAGGAGAGCGAGAATTCCAGGAGGTGGGAGAACCTGATGGGCTGGAGAAGGTAGTGATCCCAAAAATCTGGGCATGCAGTTCCCCCAGCCAACTCGCCAAGGGTCTCCTTGCTGTTCCTGGGATGGGATTGTCCCAAATTGAGGGGCAGGATGAGCCCTGAGGCAGCAGTGATGGGACACGGGGTGAGGGATCTTGGTGGCTCTTGGATCCCCAAGATCCTGCAGTGCCAGGGTCTCAGCATCTCTTGGTCACCAAGTTCTGGGATCTCGCTGCCCCTTGAATTCCCAGACTCCTGCAGTCCTGGGATCTCAACATCTGGATCCCAAACTCCTTCAATGCCAGGGTCTTGGTGTCTCTTGGATCCCCAAATTCAATTTGTGCTGGAATCCCATTGCTTCTTGGATCTCCAAACTCCTGCAGTGCTGGGATCTCAACATCTGGATCCCAAACTCCTTCAGTGCCAGGTTCTTGGTGTCTCTTGGATCCCAAATCCCTACTGTGCTGGGATCTCTTGGATCCCTAAATTCCATTTGTGCTGGAGTCCCATTGCCTCTTGGATCTCCAAACTCCTGTAGTGCCAGGATCTCAACATCTGGATCCCAAACTCCTGCAGTGCCAGGATCTCAATATCTGGATCCCAGACTCCTGCAGTGCCAGGATCTCAACATCTGGATCCCAAACTCCTGCAGTGTCAGGATCTTCATGTTTCTTGGATCCCAGACTCCTGCAGTGCCAGGATCTCAATATCTGGATCCCAAACTCTTGCAGTGCTGGGATCCCAACATCTCCTCAATTCTCCTGGATCCCAGGCTGTGGGATTTGGGCATCTCTTGGATCTCCAAACTCCTGCAGTACCGGGATTTTGGCATCTCCTGCATCCCAAACTCCTGCAGTGCCGGGATCTCAGCATCTCCTCAATTCTCCTGGATCCCAGGCTGTGGGATTTGGGCATCTCTTGGATTCCCAAACTCCTGCAGTACCGGGATTTTGGCATCTCCTGCATCCCAAACTCCTGCAGTGCCGGGATTTTGGCATCTCCTGGATCCCAAGCTCCTGCAGTGCTGGGATTTTGGCATCTCCTGCATCCCAAACTCCTGCAGTGCTGGGATTTTGGCATCTCCTGCATCCCAAACTCCTCCAGTGCTGTGATTTTGGCATCTCTCGGATCCCCAAACCAGTGCCGAGCAGGGTGGGGGTTTTCTGGCACCTCATCCCCTTTTCCCAGCCCCTGGAGCTGTTCTGCCGATAGGATCAGGCCTGGCTGGCGGGCAGGAAGGGTGGCACGGCCACCGGGAGAATTGCAGGACGTGCCGTTCGCGGCCACAAACCGGGAAACACAAACTGCCACCATCCCCAAAATCTTGGAGCTACCAGGCTGGGATTGGGAGGAAAGGTGAAATGTGGGAATTTCAGGGTTTGTGGCATGAGCCCCCAAAAAGCTGTGAGGGAAGGAAGCATCCCATGAGGATTTGGGATCTGTTTCCATCCTCCGGGCTGGCGCTTTCCATCCCAACCCCACTCCCTCCCTTCCTCCCCACCCTGGATTTAATGGGGAACATTACCATCCAAGAGGATCCTTTCAGCGCCGTGCCAGGGCCGATTGTTCCGTGCCCATTGTGTGCCCCAGGCAGCCCCGGAGCCCACACCTGAGACCCGCCCGCAATGAGATAACCGCGCGTTTTCCCCTTTTCCCCTTTTTTTTTGTTTGCTCGGCGGGGTGGATAACAAACCCTCGAGGAGACCTCTTTCAAACACGGCCCTATTAAAGCCTGGCCCCGTTTTAAGAGTGAACTTCCAGCGGCTGCACCGGGAGGTGAAGCACAATGGGAACGGGACCTGTGGGAGGGCTGGGATGGGATTTTGTGCCTGCCTCAAACCAAAACCATCGTTCCTTACCGTGGTACTGCTGTTGCAGCATCCCAAACCTATAAAATTTGGATTTTTGCGCGGAAAAAAACACCGAAAAAGCTGGAAAAAATGGAGTGTCACGCACACCTGAGGTGCTGTGCATTCCTGCCTCAGTTTCCCCACTTAGAACATCCCCACAAGGCCAATCCTTGCTGGAACGGGCACAGCTTCCCACCGGGGCCGGTCCTTCCCGGTGATGGATTTTGGGGGCCAAGGTGAGCCGGGGCAGGAAGGGGCGCCGCAGGATGCGGCAGCCCCCGGGCAATGCGGGGCCGGGAGGAAACCCGGAGGGTTTGTTCGGCGGAGGGCGAGGGAACCGAGATTAAAAAAAGGCCCGCTAAGATCAGAAAGGCTGGCGAGCACAGTGCCCTATTGTGGAGCTGTCACACTTCCCTTTACTTTATTGCTTTTGTCCAACACCCCATTGTTCCACTTCCTTTTGTCCCCTATTCACAGCCCTGGCTTTTCATTACCCAGCCGGCCTTGTTGTTTTCATTTCTTTTGTTTGAAGTTCCTGAGAGGAAGGTTTTATTTTCAGCCGTTTGATTAATTCGCAGCTTGAGCCGGGCTTTGTTTGTTATGTAATTGCTGCCCCCAAGCCGGGCGGCCCAGCTCAGCCCTCCCCACCCCGCTTTGCACCCCCAAACCGGTTTTAGGGGATCCCGAGGGGGGTCTGGGAGGGGAGAGGGTGCTGGGTTTGGGGTGGCAGCCCCCAGGCAGGTGCTGTTCTTATCACAGAGCAGTCCCACAGCCCAGATCCCGATTCTGGGATAAATCCCTTCCTTAGCTGCCTCCTTTTCCCATTATTCCAGCTGAAAGGCGAGGATAATGATTGTTCCCGTTCTTGCTGTGTGGTGTGAGGCTTGGTGGCCACAGAAGCCAAGTCCTTGTGGGCACCACCGATCCTGGCACTCACTCCTGGCAGCCCTGGCACACAGAGTGAGGGGTGGGACACATTTTTTGGGGACAAACCCCATGGAATGCCAGTACTTGGGGTCCTCTACAGTCCATTCCCTATAAAACTCATGGTCATTCCTGCAGTGCCCTGCTGGCAGCACTGGGATGGGGATTGGCACCCAAAGGGGTTCGTGGGGTCAGGGAGAGCCATTCCTGGGGTCAGCCCCTTGTCCTGGCAAGGCCTTTGTGGTGGTGTGCCAGGGACTCCTGGAGAAGCTGTTCTGGTGGCTGGTCCTGGTCCTGGATCCATTCCATGCTGGGGACTCCTGGAGGAACCATTCTGGTGGCCAGACCCAGGTCCCTCCTGTGCTGGGGACTCCCAGAGGAACCATTCTGGTGTTCAGTCCCAATCCCATTCCATGCTGGAGACATCTGGAGGAACCATTCTGGTGGCCAGTCCCAGGTCCCTCCTGTGCTGGGGACTCCCAGAGGAGCCATTCCGGTGCCAATCCCAGTCCCACTCCACGGCAGGGACTCCCAGAGGAGCTGTTCTGGTGACCAGCCCTGGTCCCAGGTCCCTCCCATGCTGGGGATTCCCACAGGAGCCATTCTGGTGCCCCATCCCAGTCCCATCACATTCCAAGGATTCCTGGAGGACCCATTCTGGTGGCCGGTCCCAGGTCCCTCCTGTACTGGGGACTCCCAGAGGAGCCATTCTGGTGGCCAGTCTCAGTCCCATCGCATTCCAGAGATTCCTGGAGGAACCGTTCTGGTGGTTCGTCCATCCCATGGCAGGGACTTCCACAGGAGCCGTTCTGGTGGCCAGTCCTGGTCCTACATCCATTCCATGCCAGGGTCTCCCAGAGGAGCCATTCTGGTGGCCAGTCCCAGGTCCATCCCATGGCAGGGACTCCCTGAGGAGCCGTTCTGGTGCCCTGTCTCAGTCCCATCACATTCCAGGGATTCCTGGAGGAGCCGTTCTGGTGGCCAGTCCCAGTCCCAGCTCCCTCCCATGCCAGGAACTCCTGGAGGAACAGTTCTAGTGACCAGTCCCAGGTCTATCCCATGGCAGGGACTCTCAGAGGAGCTGTTCTGGTGGCCAGTCCTGGTCCTGCATCCATTCCATGCCAGAGACTCCCAGAGGAGCCATTCTGGTGGCCAGTCCCAGTCTCATCGCATTCCAGGAACTCCTGGAGGAGCTGTTCTGGTGGCCAGTCCTGGTCCTACATCCATCCCATGGCTGGGTACTACCAGAGGAGTTGTTCTGGTGCCCAGTCTCAGTCCCATTGCATTCCAGAGATTCCTGGAAGAACCGTTCTGGTGCCCAGTCTCGGTCCCATCACATTCCAGAGATTCCTGGAGGAGCCATTCTGGTGGCCAGTCCCGGTCCCAGCTCCCTCCAGTGCTGGGGGTTCCTGGAGGAGCTGTTCTGGTGTCATCCCAGCCGTTGTTGGGCAGAGCCAGGATTTCCCCTTCCCGTTGGATCGGGAAACCCACGGCTGCTCCAACGGCTTTCCAGGCACGGCACCTGGAGCAGGGAGGGGACCTGGGGTGCTGGTCCCTGTCACCCTGAGCCTGGGTTTGCTGGATGTGGCATGAAGGTCCCTCAAGGTGTCCTTCAATCCCAATCTCTGGGATCTCCAGGTTGCCTTTAGGAATTTATTCCTCCACCCCAAGGTGTGAAGGGTTGGTTCCCTGAGGATTGAGCCCCGAAAACCTGGAGAACCAGGAACAAGAGTTCCCAGGGTGTGAAGGGTTGGTTTTTCTGAGGATTGAACCCCGAAAACCTGGAGAACCGGGAACAAGATCTCCAAGGTGTGAAGGGTTAGTTTCCCCAAGGTTTGAGCCCCAAAAACCTGGAAGAGCAGGAACTAGAGCTCCCAGGATGTGAAGGGTTGGTTTCCCTGAGGATTGAGCCCCAAAAACCTGGAAAAGCAGGAACAAGAGCTCTAAAGGTGTAAAGGGTTGGTTTTTCTGAGGATTGAGCCCCAAAAACCTGGAGAACTGGGAACAAGATCTCCCAGGTTGTGAATGATTGGTTTCCCTGAGGTTTGAGCCCCAAAAACCTGGAAAATCAGGAACAAGAGCTCCCAGGGTGTGAAGGGTTGGTTTTTCTGAGGATTGAGCCCTGAAAACCTGGAAAAGCAGGAACAAGAGCTCCCAGGGTGTGAGGGGTTGGTTTCTCTGATGACTGAACCCCCAAAACCCGGAGAACCAGGAACAAGAGCTCAACTTTGCCCATGGTAAACCCCAGGGATGCTGTCCTTGCACCGTGGGGCACCCCAGTGTGGCACCAGGCTGGGAGAGGGTTACCCACACCCAGGGGTGGCCGTGGTGACATGCCTGCTGTCCCCAGGATGTCCATGAGGAGCCCCATCTCTCCACCCCCGGAGCTGGATGGAGCGGGCACCATGGTGAACTGCGCCGTCAAGACCGAGGAGAAGAAGGAGGGTGGCCCCGAGACCCCCCCGGGGGCTGCCCCCAGCGCCGACCCCCGGTCCCACGACCCCCCAGGGCCACCTCCCAGGGATGGCACCGACCCCCAGGCCCTGCCACAGGTGGGTGTGACAAAGGTGGTGCTGCCCCCAGCCCTGTTCCAGACCCTCCATCCCGTGGAGGAGGCAGTGGCTGCTTACCCCGGGTGGTTTTTCCCCATCCCAAAGAATTAACACTGAAATTTGAGGCTCTCCCAAGGCTTTTTTTGCTGCTCTTTTGAGCCTAAAACCATAAAAACTGGGAACGAGAGCTCCCAGGGTGTGCAGGGCTGATTTCCCTGAGGACTGAGCCCCAAAAACCTGGAAAACCCAGAACAAGAGCTCCCAGAGTATGAGGAGTTGGCTTCCCTGAGGATTGAGCCCCAAAAATCCGGAAAAGTGGCAACAAGATATCCCAGGGTGTGAAGGGTTGGTTTCCCTGAGGATTGAACCCCAAAAATCTGGAAGAGCAGGAACAAGAGCTCCCAGGGTGTAAAGGCTTGATTTCCCTGAGGATTGAGCCCCAAAAACCTGGAAAAGCAGCAACAAGAGCTCCCAGGGTGTGAAGGTTTGATTTCCCTGAGGATTGAGCCCCAAAAACCTGGAAAATCAGGAACAAGAGCTCCCAAGGTGTGGAGGGTTGGTTTCCCTGAGGATTGAGCCCCAAAAACCTGGAAAAGCAGGAACAAGAGTTCAGCTTTGCCCATGACAAACCTGGAGCTGCTTTGGGGTCATCCTTGGGCTTTGAGGGCTTCACATTCACATTCAGTGTCAAACCCCCAAGAACCCCCTCCAGGTGTTCCCCATCCTTTCAACCTCCCTTTCCCATTGTCCTGGGGTTTTCCCTCTCCCTGCTCTACCCTCAGAGGGGAGAGGAGCTCAGGGGAAAATTCCATGATGCTCTCTAGATGGGATTCAGGGCATGTGCCTGGCAGAGCGTGCTCCATCTCCCAGCATGCCACCAGGCGGGGATGTCCCCTGCTGGGGGTGTCCCTGGGGGTGGCAGTGACATTCTGTGTCCCTCAGGAATCCCGCTCTCCCACCGGGGACGTCCCCGAGCCCCGGCGCTCCGCCTTCGAGCCGGCCGGGAGCGGGCAGGAGAAGCTGGACTTCAACAGGAACCTGAAGGAAGGTGGGAAACGCTCCCAAGGGACCTCTTGGGATCCCTTCCCTGCCCCTTGGGATTTCCCAGAGCTGTGGGATGGACCGAGTTGTGCTGCAGAGCCTTGGGATGTGCTCATGTGGTTGTGCTCTCCTCCCTGTCCCTGTCCCTGTCCCTGTCCCTGTCCCTGTCCTCAGTGATGCCAACCATCGAGAAGCTGCTGGCCAGTGACTGGAAGGAGCGGCTGCTGGGCCGGAGTACGGCTGAATCCAAGGAAGTGAAAGGTGGGATCCATCTCCACCAAGATCCCTCCTGTGTCCCAGCTGGGAGCACCAAAGCAGGAGGGGAAGCGTCCACATTTCATTGGGATTTGTCCCTTTTTTAATTGGGTTTTTTTTTGGAGCATCTTTGCTGCCTCTGACTGGATGGTGGGTGGGGTTCAGCGTGTGGGGATCTTTCCATTTCTCCCAAATCTGCATTCTGTGGTCAATGCTCTGCTCTGGTGGCTTCAGGACTCCTCTGCCTCGCATTTCCCACCCCAAAGTCCTCAATCTCCCCAGTGAACAGAAATGGGGATTACACTCCTTCAACAAAACCACCTCCATCCCACCTTGCGCTTGACCCTCTCCCCATCCCCATCCCCTGACCCTCATCCAGTTGGGTTTTTTTTTTTCCCTCCAGGAACCCAGGAGAGCCTGGCAGAGAAGGAGCTGCAGCTGCTGGTGATGATCAACCAGCTGTCCACGCTGCGGGACCAGCTGCTGACGGCGCACTCGGAGCAGAAGAACATGGCCACCATGCTCTTCGAGAAGCAGCAGCAGCAGATGGAGCTGGCGCGGCAGCAGCAGGAGCAGGTGGGGACTGTCACCCCTCCAGGGCCCCTTTGGGGTCAGCCTGTGGGGATCTTTCTGTTCCTCCCCAGTCTTCACATTCCCTGCTCACCCAGTGGTGGCTCTGGTGGCTTTGGGACTTTTCTGCCCCGCGTTTCACACCCCAAAGTCTTCAATCTCCCCGGTTAGAGGAATAGATCCCTTTGGGATCCATTTGGGGATCTATTATGGCTTTGGGGTCCTGTTTTGTGTTCCTGTCCCAAAGCCCTCAGAGCTGGGAGGACCAAGGGTGGGTGGAGATGGGGATTGAGCCCCCCAAGATGAACAAACCCCCCCAGGTGCCTCCTGCCTGTGCTCACCTGCTCCTTGAACACCAGGCTTTCCTCTCCCAAGGGCAGGGGTGACACCGCTGTCACACCTGGGGTGTGACACACAGCCCTTGTGTCCCTCGAGGTGGCTCAGCCCCTCCTCCTGCCCTTCCCACAGCCCTGGGGACCCCCTGCCACCCTTTTCCTGTGGTGCTGGCCGGGTTCTGCCAGGTCCTGTCCTTGATGTCACCAACGCCACTGTCCCCTCCCCAGATCGCCAAGCAGCAACAGCAGCTCATCCAGCAGCAGCACAAGATCAACCTCCTCCAGCAGCAGATCCAGGTAAGGGCAGGGGACACCTCTGTCCCTGTGCCCAACCGGGGATGGCACTGCCCAGCAGCGCTGATCTGGTGTCCCTGTCCCCTCCAGCAGGTCAACATGCCCTACGTGATGATCCCCGCCTTCACCCCCGGCCACCAGCCTCTCCCAGTGACCCCCGAGTCCCAGCTGGCGCTGCCCATCCAGCCCATCCCCTGCAAACCGGGTGAGTCGGGGCTGTCCCAGCCCGGCGGGGTGGCCTTGTCCCCCAGCCGTGTCCCTGTTGTCCCCAAGCGCTGTCCCTCTGCCCCCGCAGTGGATTACCCGGTGCAGCTCCTGCACAGCCCCCCTCCTGCCACGCTCAAGAGACCCGCGGGCCCGGGACACCTCCAGATGCAGGTATGGCCCCAAAAAAACCCCAAAACCCTGGGACAGCCTCTCCAAATCCTGGTACAGCTCCAAAACCCCAAAAACCCTGGTGCAGCCCCAAAAGCCCCCTTCAAACCCTGGTACAGTCCCCAAAAACCCTGGTATAACCCAAAAACCCCTGGTACAGTCCTCAAAACC
>JAOYNM010000110.1:3966472-3982842 GCA_025769955.1 Setophaga kirtlandii | reverse complement strand
CCCTTTAATTAATTGGATTCTTGTTAATTTATCTCAACCTTTTAATTAAGCAGCTGGATCCAGCTGTGTCCAGCCCTGTGCATGGAAATTTCCCTTCTTTGCTCTTTATCCTCTTGTCCAAACCTTTCAAAAAAACCAAGAAATCCTCAGAAATCTCTGCTCAAAGCCAGGCTCAGGAACATCCCTTTAATTAATTGGATTCTTGTTAATTTATCTCAACCTTTTAATTAAGCAGCTGGATCCAGCTGTGTCCAGCCCTATGCATGGAAATTTCCCTTCTTTGCTCTTTTTCCTCAATGTCCAAACCTTTCCAAAAGAGCAAGAAATCCTCAGAAATTCCCAAAATTTCCCAGTTCACCTTCCAGGTGGGATTCCCTGGAACTGAACAAAAATGGGATTTTTTTAGGGTGGATCTGTTGGATTTTAACATTTCCCCCATGGGATTTCTTGCTGGGACACTCATGAAAATGTCAGAATCAATTTTCCTCATTTTCCACTTTTTTATTCTCTCATTTTGAGGGAGCTCAGGTGGAAAAGCAGAACGTGGGTGTTTGCAGCTGAAATGGGATTGGGGAAATTCCCTGGATGGAAAAAGAGCCTTGGAAACTCCAGGGAAAATCACACAAAGCTGTGGTGGTTTTGAGGCACCCTCAGGAGCAATTCCAAATGAAAAAAAAAAACAAACGTATTATTTTAAATTATATATTAATATATTAATGTATAATATTAATAAATATATACTATATAATATATAATATTAATAAATATATTAATAAGTTAAATAAATTATTCCCTTTGGGAATAATATTCTGTATATTTGGCTGTAGGATTGAGAATTAACTTTTCCCTTTGGGAAGAATATTCTGAATATTTGGTTGCAGGAATAACTTTTCCCTTTGGGAAAAATATTCTGAATTTGGCCATAACAAGAAGAATACTTTTTCCCTTTGGGAAGACTATTCTGAATTTGGCTATAGCAAAAATAATAACTTCTCTCTTTGAGGAGAATTCTGAATTTTACCGTTACAAGAAGAATAATTTTTCCCTTTGGGAAGAATATTTCTGAATTTGGCTATAGCAAAAATAATAACTTCTCCCTTTGAGAAGAATTCTGAATTTTACCATAACAAGAAGAATACTTTTTCACTTTGGGAAGAATATTCTGAATTTAGCCACAGCAAGAAGAATCATTTTTCCCTTAGAGAAGAATTCTGAATTTGGCCATAGCAAGAATAACTTTTCCCTTGGAGAAGAATTCTGAATTTTGCCACAGCAAGAAGAATCCTTTTTTCCTTTGGGAAGAATATTTTGAATTTGACCACAGCAAGAAGAATAATTTTTCCCTTTGGGAAGAATATTTTGAATTTGGCTATAGCAAAAATAATAACTTTTCCCTTAGAGAAGAATTCTGAATTTCGCCGTAACAAGAATAACTTTTCCCTTAGAGAAGAATTCAGAATTTTGCCATAGCAAGAAGAATACTTTTTCCCTTTGGGAAGAATATTCTGAGTTTGGCCATAACAAGAAGAATACTTTTTCCCTTTGGGAAGAATATTCTGAATTTAACCACAGCAAGAAGAATAATTTTTCCCTTTGGGAAGAATTCTGAATTTGGCTGGTTGGTTCATTCCCAGGAGTGCCAGACCTGGCTGGTTGGTTCATTCCCTGAGTGCCAGGCCTGGCTGGTTGGTTCATTCCCTGAGTGCCAGACCTGGCTGGTTGGTTCTTTCCCAGGTGTGCCAGGCCTGGCTGGTTGGTTGCTTGCCCAGGAGTGCCAGGCCTGGCTGGTTGGTTCTTTCCCAGGTGTGCCAGGCCTGGCTGGTTGGTTCTTTCCCAGGAGTGCCAGACCTGGCTGGTTGGTTCTTTCCCTGAGTACCAGGCCTGGCTGGTTGGTTCATTCCCAGGAGTGCCAGGCCTGGCTGGTTGGTTCATTCCCAGGTGAGCCAGGCCTGGCTGGTTGGTTGCTTGCCCAGGCCGTGTGTGTGTGCGAGTGGGGATTTCCAGGGAAGGCTTTTCCTTGTGTTTTGCCTCCTGCCATCTGCAGATGCTGCACAGACTCTCCCAAAGGAGCAGAGCGTCGCTAAGCCCAGCCCAGACCAGCTGCAGGTAAACCCCACTGCCCAGTGGGTTCTTTTCTTGTACAGAGCCGCCCCTTCTCTGTACCTCTGCATGGTGGACTGCCAGAACTTTTTTATTGTTTGTTTTTTTGGTTTTTTTTTTATTATGCTGCTCCTCATCTTTTTCCTCAGAGGAAAAAAAATATCCCCAAAATGTAAAAAAAGTTCTGGAATCCACAGAGCAGGGACAGAGCCACCCTTCTCTGTTCTCCTCCTCGTGACAGAGTGCCAGTCTCTGAGTGTGTTGTTCTGGGGTGCAGCACTTCCAGCCCTCAGCTTCTCCAGCTCTGTTTTCCTGCTTTTTCCCCCTCTTTTATCCCACTAGGAATTGCCAAAGAAATAATTGACTGTGCCTAGGTAGGGTTTGTTTCCAGCAGCTTTCCAGGCAGAGGTGAAAACCCAGGAAAAATCTTGGCGCCTCCAAAATTTTTTCCAGGTGTGGTTTGGGGTGTGAAGGCTGGGAGGTGTCAGAGAGTCACAAAATCAACTTTTACTGCATGAAAAACACCAACTTCAGGATTTTTGCCGAGCTGAAGATTTTTCCTTGGTTGTTCCTACTGATTCCAGAGGCTTTAAAGAGAAATTGTAGTTTTTGTTCTGAATTATTTCCTCTTCCTACCTGCTTGGTCTCATCCTGCAGCTGGTGCCTGGGGATGGAAGTGCTGCATCCCCTTGTCCCTGCAAGCTCTGCTGGGCTCATTCCTGGATTTTCCTTCCTGCAGCTCAGCCAGGAGGAAGGATCTGACTCTGGGATCCTGGAGGGTGACAGCAAAACCTCAGCTCCTGCTACCTCAGAGCCCAAATGTGACACTTGTGAAGGTGAGGGACAAATTTCTGCGTTTTCACAATGTTTGCAAACACGTGTGGCACACACAGCAGCAAAATGCTGGAGGAGGGAGTTGGGAGACTCAAAAAAACCCCTGGTTTGGAATACAATAATTAAAAATCTTGGTGCTAAAGATTGAGACTCTGGGATGGTGGAGAGTGACAGGAAAACCTCAGCTCCTGCTACCTCAGAGCCCAGATGTGACACTTGTGAAGGTGAGGGACAAATTTCTGCATTATCACAGCACTTACAAACCACCTGTGTGGGACACAGAGCAGCAAAATACTGGAGGAGAGACTCAAAAAAACCCTGGTTGGGAATAGAATCATTAAAAATCTTGGTGCTAAAAATTGAGAAATTACAAAGTTCACCACAGGTATTTTCCTAATTTCTGGTAATAAATAAATGCTCTGAATGCAGTGGCAGGTTAAGCCCCAAAATCCCATCTCTCACTGAGTAATGCCATGAGAAAAAACCTTCCAGACCTTGCTGGGGGATGTTTAAAATGCTGGAATTATCTTTGGATCCTTCCCAGGGGAGGCTCCTGAGCTCACAGAACCCAGCCTGGGCTGGCTGCAGTCATTCCCTGCAAACCAAGCAGGGAACTGAACAAAAATGGGAAATTTTGGGTGGATCTGTCATATTTTGACGTTTCCCCCATGGGATTTTTTTGCTGGGTCACTCATGGAGATTTCACAAGTTTTAAAAGCAATTTTCCTGGTTTTCCACTTTTTATTCTCTCTTATCAATGAACCTCAGTTGGAAAAGCAGCTCCTTGTTTCCAGCTAAAATGAGAGAGCTGGAAATTCCCTGAATTTACAAACCAACCTTGGAAACCCTTGGAAAATACCCTGAATTTACAAACCATGGCTGTGCCTTGGAAACTCCATGCACTGGAGGGAGGGAGATCCAAGGTGATCCTGGAATGCTCAGTTTGGGATCCCAGGCTGGAGCATGGGGAGGATGGATCCCACTTCTTGGGAATTCAGGAGCTGCCAACAGAATTCCAACCAGTCCTTTCTACATTTTAAATCACTCCAGAAATCCCCTCAGGGCTGGCTGGGGAAGTGTTTGTGTTTCTGTGGTGAAATTTTAAATTAAACTCAGCCTGTCCCAGCACAGGGGCACTGGGATTTCCTGACTTTTACAGGGATTTTTACCAGATGGGACATCCAAACCCCAGAGCTCTCCTCATGCAAGTAAAAAATTCAGATTTCAACCCATTATTTTTCTGTGGTGGTGTCTCTTACCCAATGACTTGGACTGTGCTTGGCTCTTGCAGACAGTGATTTGATAGAAAACCTCTCCAAAAACAAGAAGCCCAAGCTGGACCTGGTTTTTGAGGAATGGGATGTGGCTGGGCTGCCGTGGTGGTTTTTAGGGAATCTCAGAAGCAATTACAAATCCAGGAGTAACGGATCCACGGATATTCAGACTAACCAGGTGTGTAAAAGGGACCTTGTGTCCATTTCATCTCCTCTTTTGGCTTCCAAGGAAATCAAATATTCTGTTTTTTTCTCCCTTTTCCCTTCCCAATCCAGGATTTTCAGCCTTTTTCCCACTCTGGGCCTTTCCCATTGGGGGGTTGGTGAATTTTAGGGTTTTTAAATTGACCAAGCTCTTTTTTCAAAGCCCTCAGAGGTACCTGGATTTTAGGAGTTGCCCCTTTCTTTTATTGGGATGAACATTGTAGGGTGGTGGCCGAGCTGGAAAAGGTGGAATTTGGAAAAAGGGAAAATGGTGAGGTGGAAATTGGGAAAAGGAAAAAATCTATGAGGTGAAATTTTAAAAATGAAGGCTTGTAAAGTGGAAATTGGGAAAATGGGGCCTGTGGGGTGGAAATTGGGAAAAGATTGGGAAAAGGGGAACTTGTGAGGTGGAAATTGGAAAAGGGGAGAACTTGAGAGGTGGAAATTGGAAAAGGGGGGAACTTGTGAGGTGGAAATTGGAAAAGGGGAGAACTTGAGAGGTGGAAATTGGAAAAAGAGGAGCCTGTGAAGTGGAAGTTGGAAAAAAGGGGAATCTGTGAGGTGAAAATTTTAATAATGGAAGCCTGTGATATGTGAGTTGGGAAAAGGAGGGCCTGTGAGGTGGAAATTGGAAAAAAATGGAATCTGTGAGGGTAAAATTTTAAAAATGGAAGCCTCTGAGGGGGAAATTGGGAAAACCTGAGTTGGTGAGGGGGAAATTGGGAAAAGAGGGAACTTATGAGGTGGAAATTAGGGAAAGGTTGCAAAAGAAGAACCTGTTAGGTGGGAATAGGAAAAAAGGGAATCTGTGAGGTGAAAATTCTAAAAATGGAAGCCTATGAGGTAGAAATTGGGAAAAGAGAAGCTTGTGAGGGGGAAATTGGGAGAAGAGAGAACCAGTGAGGTGGAAAATGGAAAAAAGGAAATCTGTGAGGTGAAAATTTTAAAAATGGACACATGTGAGGTGGAAATTGGGAAGAGGCGAGCCTGTAAGGGAGAAATTGGGAAAAGAGAAGCCTGTGAGGGGAAAATTGGAAAAATGGCAGGCTATGAGATGGAAATTGGGAAAAAACTGAGTTGGTGAAAGGGAAAGAGGGAACTTGTGAGGTGGAAATTGAGGAAAGTTTGGGGAAAGGGGAGCCTGTGAGGTGGGAATTGGAAAAAAGGTAATCTGTGAGGGGAAATTTTTTAAAATGGAGGCCTGTGAGGTGGAAATTGGGGAAAGGTTGGGAAAAGGAGAGCCTGTGAGGGGGAAATTGGGAAAAGATGAGCCTTTGAGGGGGGAATTGCAAAAAAGGGAATCTGTGAGGGGAAAATTTTAAGATTGGAAACCTGTGAGGTGGAAATTGATGAAGAGCCTGTGAGGTGGGAACTGGGGACAGGGGGAATCTGTGAGGGGAAAATTTTAAAAATGGAGGCCTGTGAGGTGGAAATTGGGACAAGTGGGGCCTGTGAGACAGAAATTTCCAAAAGGGGTGAGGTCTGAGGGCAGGGATGTGCCCGGGGCTTTGGAGGTTGTTGGAGAGGAAAACGGGACAGTGCTGGATGTGGAGCTGCTCCTAAATGACTTTTTCTGGTTTTTTCCCCTCAGGACATTGACACTGCCATAGTTTCAGACACCACTGATGACCTGTGGTTCCTCAACGAGTGTCCCCTGGAGCAGGGCACTGCCGGGCTCAAGGTGGAAGTGCTGGACTGTGAGGAGGTCACAGAAGGTGACACCAAGGTACCTCTGGCACAGTTTTCTCTGTTTTAATTCATCCCATGCTGCCCTTGGAAAGGCTGGATGTGTTCCCATCCAGAGGCTAAATCCTGTTTAGAAAAGGCTGTCACCATTCCTCATGTGTTTGATGGTTTTCCTGCTTGGGTTTTGGTTTAAATTCAATTTTTCAAGGCATAAAATCAATTGGAAATGAATTAAACTTCTCGCAGCCACTTAAGTGGGTTTCTAAGCAATATCTGCAAGAGTTATAAATCAAAAATTATGGAATTAAGTTTAGAAAAGGCTTTTAAAAATTGAGTCCTGCTAAAGACTCGAAGAGGAGAATCTGATCATGGTAAACCAGCAGAAGTTACCAACATTCTGCAAAAGAAAAACAGCAAAAACGGGTTTTAATTCACTTTTAGAAGTGATTTAATGAGCAGGGTGATGCTGTAATCCCTTAATTGGGGTGTGCAACACCAGGCAAAGGATAAATAGGGAATATTCCAACATTCCCACCCTCTGACAATGCTTTCCTGGAATTCCAGGTGCCTGAGGATGTGTGCCTGGATGAGCTGGAGGATTCCCAGTGCCTGAGTGATGACACGGACACAGAGGCTGCTTCTGAGGTGGGAATTCCTTGGCATCACCTGGGGCTGGAAGGGCTCGTCCCTCATCTACTGCTCCTTTTGGGGTGGGAAAAGCTGATTTTCGTGTGGGTTTCCAAAAAGAAAAAGTGGCTGGGTGAAGTTACGTTGATACCCAGGCATGGTTTAATAAGATTTTAATTCCATGTTGTCCCCTGGATGGAAATCTGGAGGAAATCTGGAGGATTGTCCTTGGAAGGGACTTAGAAATCTCAGGTAGCACTTTATAATCACTCAAAAACTCAGAATTCTAGTGATTTTTAGCAGAATTTTAATGGTTTTTAGCAGATTTTTAATGGCTTTTAGCAGAATTTTCCAGCCTGGTATAAATGGGGATACCCCTGACTTTGGACAGCTGAGTCCTAGCTCTGCACTTGTGCATCTCCTGCCCTTTTCTGTGAGGTAATTAATTAATTAATCCATTAATTGGGCAGATTCAAAGCTGGCAAGTGATGGATGAGCCTGGAAAACAAATTCCTGCCAGATTTCAGGAGCTGTCCCCTTGAATTTTGAGCAAAATATTGAAAATTCTTTTGAAATTAAATAAAAATAAGCTGCCCCAACTTGGATTCTTCCAGAGGGCTGGGAGAGAGGAAGGAGAGGAATTCATGAGGGACAGATCCGGGATGAATCAATCCCAAGTCACAAAATGTTGATTTTCCAGCTTATAAATCACTCATAAATAAAATTTTTTTAGCAAGGCTTCCTTGCTGCTTTTCCCACACAACTAAAACGAGAAATACCCAAAACCAAATCGATTTTTTTGCTGGAATTTTTACCTTAAATCCCTCAGGATTGCTGGCAATGCTCCAAGTGCAGGAAATTCAACTCTCCAGGAAAAAGGTACTGCTTCCGCTGCTGGGCCCTGCGCAAGGACTGGTACAGAGACTGCCCCAAACTGCCCCATTCCCTGTCCCTCTCCAACATCAATTCCATGGAAAACCAGGAGCAGGATGAAGGGATGGACGTCCCAGACTGCAGGAGGACGATCTCAGCCCCGGCTGGCCAACCCAAACACGTTTTCCTGGGAGAAAACAAACCCCACGTGGATCCAGGCGGCTCCATCGAGTCCTTGGATTTGGCACAGCAGGGGAAAAATGGGGATTTTACCAAGCTGAAGAAAGAGGAGGAGGTGGAGTCTTTGGAGAGCATCAAAACCCTGCTGAATCCCTGCTTCCTGTGCCAGCACAGGCCTCGGGATGGGAATATTGTCCACGGGAGGACTGCTCACCTGGTGGCCTGCTTCAGGTGTGCCAGGATGCTGAAGAAGAAGAGATCGCCGTGTCCCGTGTGCAGGAAGGAGATCAAGATGGTCATCAGGATCTTCATGGGGTAGGGAGGATTTCTGCCCCTAAAGTAACCCCAAAATGTGGAATTTTTGCACTCAGACCTCCATTACAGTGTGTGCAGAAAGGAGATCACGATGGTCATCAGGATCTTCGTAAAATAACCCCAAAATCTGGAATTTTTGCACTCAGACCTCCATTACAGTGTGTGCAGGAGGGAGATCATGATGGTCATCAGGATCTTCATAAAGTAACCCCAAACGAGGATTTTTGCACTCAAATCCTAATTACAGTGTGTGCAGGAGGGAGATCACGATGATCATCAGGATCTTCATAAAGTAACCCCAAAAACTGGATTTTTGCACTCAAATCCTAATTTCAGTGTGTGCAGAAAGGAGATCATGGTGATCATCAGGATCTTCATAAAGTAGCCCCAAAATCTGGAATTTTTGCACTCAGACCCTCATTACAGTGCGTGCAGGAAGGAGATCATGATGGTCATCAGGCTCTTTGTAAAATTACCCCAAAAGAGGATTTCTGCACTCAAATCCTAATTTCAGTGTGTGCAGAAAGGAGATCATGATGGGCATCAGGATCTTCATAAAATAACCCCAAACGAGGATTTTTGCACTCAAATCCTAATTTCAGTGTGTGCAGAAAGGAGATCATGATGGCCATCAGAATCTTCATAAAGTAATCCCAAAATCTGGATTTTTGCACTCAAACCTCCATTACAGCATGTGCAGGAAGGAGATCACGATGGTCATCAGGCTCTTCATAAAATAACCCCAAAAGAGAGTTTTTGCACTCAAATCCCAATTTAAGTGTGTGCAGAAAGGAGATCACGATGATCATCAGGATCTTCATAAAGTAATCCCAAAATCTGGATTTTTGCACTCAAATCTCAATTTCAGTGTGTGCAGAAAGGAGATCACGATGGCCATCAGGATCTTCATAAAATAACTCCAAAATCTGGATTTTTGCACTCAAATCTCAATTTCAGTGTGTGCAGAAAGGGGATCAGGATGCCCATCGGGATCTTCATGGCCTAGCAGGACCTTCTATTACTAAACCTAAAAAAAAGGTTTTTTTGCACAAAAACCCCAATTCCAGAGCTTGGTTTGCAGGATCAGGATGATCATCAGGATCTTTATGGGATAGCAGGACCTTGTGCACCTAAAAGAAACCCAAAATGAAGATTTTTGCACTCAAACCCCAATTCCAGAGCTCAACCAGTGAAACCAAAGAGTACCAAGATTTAATCCCACCAAGAATCCTCTGCAGGATCCACTTTTCCATGGAAATAACCTCAAGATCAAAACCCCAGCTTGGAAATTTTCCCAATTTCTCATCTTCAGCCCCATTTTATCCCTCGGGATTCTTTCTCCTGACCAAGAACAGCAGATTTGGGAAAAAGTGAAACCTTTGGAATGTTTTTTTTTTTTTTTCCATAAATCCCGACTTGTGCAATTCCTTTGGAACTGAGAGTTAAAAACAGAAATAAATATTTATGGTGGGAGGCCAGGGGATTTATTTTGGAGAGAAGAAGAAGAACTTTATTCCTAATTTTTTTATTGTTTAAGGTCAGCAGGGTGAAGAATTCCTTGCTCACAGATGGGAAATAAATCTTAAGTTTTTAATCCACGCCTCTCAGGTCATAAATGAGATGGAATAATAATAATAATAATAATGTTATATTTTTCTTTCTTTTTGGGCTCCTTAATTTCTATTTCCTCTCTTTTTGGTATATTTAAATCTATTCTGTGTCACCTCTGTCCAGCAGAATTCAATTCCAGCAGCTCTGGGATATTTTGAGATGTTCACCTGCCCTCACTTATCCCTTAGGCTAAAACAATCCTCATTTTTGAGTGATTTGAA
Organism: Setophaga kirtlandii; assembly: GCA_025769955.1. Classification (NCBI taxonomy): domain Eukaryota; kingdom Metazoa; phylum Chordata; class Aves; order Passeriformes; family Parulidae; genus Setophaga; species Setophaga kirtlandii. The sequence goes on along the minus strand of JAOYNM010000110.1, from coordinate 3,972,917 downwards.
AAGTGGCTTAAAAATTAAACACATTGTTTTGAGGGATAAAGTAATTCATTTAAAGCCCCATTTGCACCCTTTCCAGGCAGATTTTTCCCCCTTTCCAAGCAATTTTTTTCCCATTTCCACTCAATTTTTTCCCATTTGCAGGCAAAATTGTTCCTCCTTTTCAGGCAGTTTCCCCTTTTCCAATACATTTTTTTCCTCTTTCCAGGCAGATTTTTTCCCTCTTTTCAGACAGATTTTTTTCCCCTTTCGAAGTGCACTTTTCCCCCTTTTTAGGAAATTTTTTCCCATTTCCAGGCAAATTTTTTCCCCATCCAATGTCTGCAAAATCCCTTGGTGCTGGCAAGGATTTGTAAAAAAATCCAGTAAAGCCTCTGGATTTGAACTTTTGTTCTCCAACCCATTCCCAATCCCATTTCCTCTGACATTTTCATGGGATCACCCACCCCACCCCTCCCTGTGGCAATTCCCAGTGCAGTTTTTCTCCCTTTTCCTGCTGTTTTTTGGGATCAGCGCTGCCGGGGAAGGCAGAGCTCACTAGAGGGCACCCACGCCCAGCTCCTGCTGCTCTCCCTCCTTCCAGGATCCACATTCCCGGCTGGAAAAGCTGCTCAGGGACACCCCCACCATGGCTGGGGGTTGGTTTTCCTGATTTCCCAAACCCACAAATCCAAGTTTTCCCCCTGTCCCAGATCCCAGCGATGCCCTTCAGACCTCTCCAGGTACATTTCAATATTCCCAGGTTTTCTTCCTTCTTCCCTCCCCTCTTTTCTTCCCGTTTTTCTTTTTTTTTATTTTTTCCTGATTTACCCTTCATATACAAAAGTTTGGGGATATTTTGGGATCCAGGATCCATCCAGCCCCACGGGGAAGTGTCACCATCACCATTTCCCATTCTATTATCCCATATCCTCCCTTCCTGCTTCCCCCCAGGTGACAGCAGTGACAGAGCAGGGGTGACACTTGGTTTGATGATCCCAACACACCAAAGAACCCCAAAAAATAACCCCAAACCCCACACGGATCCCAAAGGAAAAAAACTTCTTTTTTTGGGTTTTTTAAGTTTTTTCTTGTATTTCCAAAGCAGGGACTGTCCAGCGGGGGAGGTGACACTGGGGTTGCTTTGTTTGATGATCCCAAGGCTCCAAAAAACCCCAAAAAAGAAACCCCAGACCCCACACTGATCCCAAAGGAGGAAGCTTCTTTCTTTTAGGGGTTTTTAGGGAGTTTTTGTATTTCCAAAGCGGGGACTGTCCAGCGAAGGAGGTGACACCTCTGGTGCCAGGGGGACGCAGGTTTGGGGTTCCTTTTATGGCTCTTCACCCACTCGGGGCATTGTCCCCAGGGCATTGTCTGTCCCCTCCCATCTTCCCAGCTGGATTTTTTTGGGATCCACGGCCAAATCCAGCCCTTCCACACAAATCCAGGACCACCAGAGGCCCCCTTCCCATGGATCCTGAGGCTCCTCAAGGTCATGTCCACAAAATCCAATTTTTTCCCAGCATCTGTCTTTTTTTTTGGTAAAAAACCCTTTCCCCCTACCCACCCACCCCAAAACCCCACTGAACCCCCCAAAATCCATCCTCCCTCAGCACTCCAGGGGTGCTGCCTGCACCTCCACGGCCAGGAGGTGTCCCCGGGGCTGCACGGGATAAACCACGCGCACAGCGCCGGCCCCACGGAGCGATTCCCGCCGGGACCCGCTGCTCACCGCCACCCCCAGGAGCAGCAGGCACAGCAGCAGTGCCGTCACCAGCGTCCCCTGTCCCCACGGCATCCCCTGCCTGGCCTCTTTAGTCCTGGTGCTCACACAGGCCACCCTGACCGGCGATGCCAGCAAGGTGACGTGCAGACACGCCCGGTACTCGGTGTTGGGGCGCAGCCGGGTGATGTTGAAGCTGTGGGTGCCCACCGGGATGCGCGCCGAGCCCAGCGCCGAGCCCAGCACCGAGCTGGCCCAGGTGAGGTTGGACGAGACGGCGTTGAGGCACGGCCGCCAGGCCAGCAGGACGTGGTGGGGCTGGACATCCACCACCAGCAGCTCCAACTCGGCCTGGCCCAGCGGGAAGGAGCGGTTGACCAGCACGCGGACGCCGCGGGTGTCGGCGCCCAGCAGGTTGTGAGCCACGCACGTGTAGAGCCCGGCCTCGCGCGCCGCGATCCCGCGGATCTCCAGCGTCCCCTCCGAGTGCACCTTGAACTTCCCGTCGTTCCCGAACGGCAGCAGCTTCACCCCGGCCGGCGTCACCCAGTAAATCTCCGGCTCCGGCTCCGCCAGCGCCCGGCAGTGCAGGGCCACGTCGTCGCCCACCTCGGCCTCCAGGCGCGCCGGGATGCTGCGGGCGGAGATGAGCGGCAGGCACTGCTCCGTCATCTCCCGGAACGGGACGTCGCGGATGTGGCGGCGCTGCAGGTCGGGGGGCTCGGCGCAGAGCGTGGACTGGGGCTCGATGAAGCGCACGCGGGGCCGGGTGCTGTTGACCCAGCGGATGACGCAGTCGCAGCGCAGCGGGTTGCCGTGGATGCTGATCTCCTGCAGGTTGGGCAGCGACTCCACCGTCTGCCGGTGCAAGGCACTTAGGGCGTTGTTGTTGAGCATCAGCGTCTCCAGCTGCGGAAGGTGCTGGAAGGCCTTGGGGTGGATGAAGGACAGCTTGGGGTTGTTGGTGACGTCCAGCTTGGTCAGCTCGGGGAGGTTGATGAGGGCGAACTGGTCGATGGACACCAGCTCGTCCATGTTGTTGAGGCCCAGCTCCTTGAGGTGCAGCATGTTGGTGAAGTCGCTCTGCTTGACCCTCTGCAGCGGGTTCTTGTTCAGATCCAGGAATTTCAGGCCGGGCACCTGCTGCAGAGCCCTCTTGGGGACATCTGCCAGCTTGTTGTCGTAGAAGGACAGGCTCTCCAGGCTCCTCAGCCCTTCCAGGGCGTAATCCGAGATCTCCCGCAGCTGCATCCCGGCCAGCACCAAACTCCTCAGGTTGCCCAGGGGCCGGAAATTCATGTCCAGGATGGCGTCCACCTTGTTTCCCCCGACCATGAGGATCTCCAGGCTGGGCAGCATCTGGAACCAGCGGCTGTCCAGCGTCCTCAGCAGGTTGGAGTTGAGGTGGAGCCGCAGGAGGCTGCCCAGGCCGGCGAAGGCGTGGGGGGCGATGCTGCGGAGCCGGTTGTGGTTCAGGTAGAGCTCCTGAAGGTTCCCCAAGCCCGGGAAGCTGCTGTCGGGCAGATCAGAGAGCTGGTTCTCCTCCAGGTGCAGGCTGAGCAGCTGGGGCATGTTCCTGAGCCCGAAATCCCAGACGTCGGAGAAGCTGTTCTGCGACAGATCCAGCTCCGACAGGTTCCGCAGGTAGCCCAGCTCGCCCTGCTCCAGCCTGGCGATGTTGTTGCTCTGCAGCAGCAGGGTCTGGGTGCCCTCGGGCAGCTCCGGGGGCACCGAGGTGATGAAGAGGTCGTTGCAGTCCACCGTGGCCGCCTCGCGGTAGGCGGAGCGGGGCGTGTACCAGGGCCGGATCTGGCACACGCAGCGCGGGGGACACGCCACCCGCCAGGGCACCGTGGGCATGGCGCTGGCGGCCACCACGCACAGCAGCAGGCAGCTGGGCTGGAGGCCTCTCATTTTGGGCTGCAGAAGGTCACAGGGAGCATCCAGAGCTGGCCACGGGGAGGTGACAGCGGTGACGGTGAGGTGGGGACGGCGCCCGTGGGGGGAGATGCTCCATGCGAGCCCCTGGAAGGGTCGGCCCCTGCCTGGTGCCCCCGAAATGGGAGATCAAAGTGCTGGGGGTGCCTCAGTCAGAGCTGGGCCTCTTCTTCCTCCCCACAGGAGTCGTTCCCGTGCTCAGCTGCATCTTCTGGGCTCCTCCTCGAGGTCATTCCTGGGAAAACAGCAAAGTTGGGTTAGAGGAGGGTTTGGGCTCGTGGGGAACAAGGGACAGGCTGGGGAGGTAAAACCTGAGGATGGCACCACCAGGAGCCTGCCCAGGTCCTTCAGTGCCCTCAAAACTGCCCGGCAAATCCATGAATTCTGTTTTATATCCGTGGCATTCACTGAGCCCTCCCATCCTAGAGAATCTGGGTGGAATTTATCCCATGGAATCATCACAGGATCCCCGAAACAAATGATGAATTCTGCTTCATACCCATGGCATTTTCTGTGCCTTCTCATCCCAGAAAATCTGGCTGGAATTATCCCATGGAATCTGCCCAGCACCCCCAGCAGCCCCTGGATCTGTGGCTGAGCAGACCCAGAGCTGCAAGAGTTGGGAATAATTTTCCATGGGAATAATTATCCATCTTCCTGTGGTCTCTGCTCCCTGCTCCTCATCCTCCCCAGCTCCAAATTCCCCCATCCAGGAACTCCAGCCCCATTTGCATCCCCCAAACATCAGGAATGCTCTGGGAGGTCTGGGATAGGTTTGAACCCCCAGCATCTCCTGCCCCTCTCCCAATCCAGCCTTTGATTCCATTATTTCCTCCAGCTCTCCCACCTCACGCTGACCCCAATCCAACCTTTTCTTCCCTTAAAAGCCTCTCACCCAGCAGGGGGAAAAACAGAAAAAAAACCCAAAAACATTAAAAGAGTGGGCAAAACAAAGTTTCAGTTTTATCCCCGCCGTGCTCTCCCTGGAAAGGGCTCCTGAGCTGAGTTTATTCCACATCAACTCCTCCCGGATCGATCCCAGCTCTTTCCCCTCCTTCCCCGCTGCTTTTAAAGCAACTCCTGCAGAAGCAGCATGAAAGGAAAGGATGGATCCATCGATTCCTGCTTCCCTCTGATGGATCCACACCTTTCCTTTTAAGTGCTCCGGCGTTTGTGGGTCTGTAAAAGTCTCCAGCTGTTCGAATATCTCGGGAAGCTTTTCTACTTAAAATAAATATTACGGAGGAATTTGGGAGGTTGATTTGTTTTCTATGAGGTGTGAAGGAAAGGCTGGAGAAGGTGCCTGGTTCCAACCCTGGTTTTCCAGGGAAAACCCCCCCAGCTCTCCTGGTTTTGTCCATGATTGGATTTTATCCCTTTTTCCCAGCACAGGGCAGGGTTGCAGGGAGAAATCTTGGATATGGGATAATCCAGGGGTTTGTGCGAGTCACGGGATGGGAACTTGTGGGAAAATGGTGGATTTGGGAAAACTTGGGACTAAAATTCACAGAAAGGAGCAAACTGGGAGAAAAGGAAGAGCTTTAGCAGTGAGTGATCCCTGCTGAGGGGGGAAAATCCTGGGAAAGGATGGGGCTGATCCCGCTCTGGCTGGGAAACAGCTCCTGGAATTCCTGCAGGGGTGGTGGCAGCTCCAGCCTGGTGGGGACAGAGTGGCCCTGTCTGCTGTCACTGCTGGTCCTGAGTGTGACATTCCTGAGGGATGGAGGCTCCCAGGGCTTTGCTGGGGGAGATCTTGGAGCGAGCTGAGCTTCTCCAGGTTTTCCAGCTTCTCCATCTTCTCTGGATTCCCTGGATTCCTCAGCTTCTCCATCTTTGGATTCCCCAGCTTCTCCATCTTTTCTGGATTCTCCGTATTTCCCCATTTTCTCCGGCTTCCTCAACTTCCCCAGCTTCTCCATCTTTTCTGGATTCTTCATATTTCCCATTTCCTCCAGCTTCCCCAGGTTCTCCATTTTCCCCAGCTTTCCCATCTTTCCTGGCTTTTCCAGCTACTCCAGCTTCCCCAGATTCTCCATCTCCACATCAAGCAGGGATGCTTCCCATGGTCCCAGGGTGTTCCAGCCTGGCCTGGGACACTCCCAGGGATGGAGCAGCCACGGATTCTCTGGGAATTCCATCCCAGCTCCTCCCAAGGATGGATTTCATCCCAAAATCCAACAGAAAAAAGGAACTGGGACTCCCCAGCATCTCCCAGCTCTGAGCAAAGCCTGGAGTGGGAGCGGTGCCTCCTTCCTGAGAGAATCTCCCAACTGGAACCTCAGCAGGGAAAATGAACGGAGAAAGGAAGAGAAGAAGGAGAAATGAAAAAAGAAATAAAAAGGATGAAGGAGAAATAAATACAGGGAAAGAGGAGAAATACTGGGATAAAGGAGAAATACAAGGAAAAATGAGAAATACAGTGGAAAAGGACAAATACAAGGAAAAACGAGAAAATAAAGGGACGAAAGAGAAACGAAAGGATAAAAATGAGAAATAAACAAGGACAAAGGAGAAAAAGGAAAATGAGAAATAAATAAAAGGATAAAGAAGAAATTAAGGGACAAAGAAGAAATAAATAAGGGGACAAAGAAGAAATAAATAGAGGGGCAAAGAAGAAATAAATAAAGGGACAAAGAAGAAATAAATAGAGGGGCAAAGAAGAAATAAATAAAGGGACAAAGAAGAAATAAATGAAGGGACAAAGAAGAAATAAATAGAGGGACAAAAAAGCGTTAAAAATAGCTTAGAAACTGTTATAAAATAGTTGATAATTGTTAAGCATGTACTGTTCATTTTCTAACCTGTTTT
>JAOYNM010000110.1:3950737-3964818 GCA_025769955.1 Setophaga kirtlandii | reverse complement strand
GGTGTTCCTGGAATATGAAAGTTTTCCTGGGATGGGAGGGTTTTCTTGGGATATGAGGCTATTCCTGGGATGGGAGAGTTTTCCTGGGATGGGAGGATTTTCTTGGGATATGAGGCTATTCCTGGGATGGGAAGGTGTTCCTGGAATATGAAAGTTTTCCCGGGATGGGAAGGTGTTCCTGGAATATGAACGTTTTCCTGGGATGGGAAGGTTTTCCTGGGATACCAGGCTCTTCCTGGAATATGAGAGTTCTTGAAATATGAAGATTTTCCTGGGATACCAGGCCATTCCCACCTGGATGGGAATGGGATGGAAGAGTTTTCCTGGTCTGGGAGGGTTTTCCTGGGATATGAGGTTTTTCCCAGGATGGAAAGATGCTCCTGGAATATGAAAGTTTTCCTGGAATATGAGGGTTTTTCCTGGGATACGAGGCTGTTCCTGGAATATGAGAGTTTCCCTGGAATTGTGAGGGTTTTCCTGGAATTATGAGGCTGTTCCTGGGATGGGAAGGTTTTCCTGGGATACCAGAGTCTTCCTGGAATATGAGAGTTCTTGAAATACGAAGATTTTCCTGGGATACCAGACCATTCCCACCTGGATGGGAATGGGATGGGAGAGTTTTCCTGGGATGGGATGGTTTTCCTGGGATACCAGGCCATTCCCACCCCCTTTCCAGCAGCTTCACCCCTCTAAACCCAACACCACCCCCGAGGGTGACACGATGTCCCCACCCGTGTCCCCATCCTGTGCCACCCTGTGTCCCCTCACAGCAACCTCCAGCTGCCATTTCGGGATGTTATTCCTCAAAAAACCATTTCCACGAGTCGGGGAACACCTGGCAAAGTCCCTGCCGAGGTCTGAGCTGGAATTTTTAATCAGCAAAAGCGGCTTTGGAAGCGTTTGCTTGGAGCTTTTCCCAGCAGAAGGAGGGTGGGTTCAGATGGGATTTTGGGAAGAAATCCTTCCCCACAAGGGTGATGAGGCCCTGGCACAGCTTTCTCCACCCTGGAAGTGTCCACGGCCAGGCTGGACAGGATTTGGAGCCACCAGGATGGGCAGAATCCTCTCCAAATTCTTTTCCAGCGATTTCTCCCCTCACTCAATCCTTTTTTTGTGCACAGGGATGGGATTTCTATTTTTTTCCCCATCTCCGCGGGCAGGGAGAGGGCGATAACGTGATTCCCGTTATTCCTGCTTGTCTGGGAGGCAGCCAGGAGATAAAAACGCAGCCGGGAGCAGCGAAGAGCTCGGCTGGGGCTCGGGAGCCCGGGGGCAGCCGCCGCCTCTTATCTCTTATCTCGGTGCTTCTCTGCCTCTCTCGGCTGGATTTTAATGAGGAGGGCTGGGAAATCAGCCTGGTGTGCTCATCCGGGCGCTCCCAGGCTTGGGATTGTTGTCTTGGCTCTGGAATTGTTGTCTCGATTCTGGAATTGTCTTGGCTCTGGAATTGTTGTCTCCCCTCTGGAATTCTTGTCTCAGCTCTGGAATTGTTGTTTTACTTCTAGAATTGTTGTCTCCCCTCTGGAATTGTTGTCTCCCCTCGGGAATTGTTATTTTACCTCTGGAATTGTTGTTTTACCTCTAGAATTCTTCTCTCGGCTCTGGAATTGTTGTTTTACCTCTGGAATTGTTGTTTTACCTCTAGAATTGTTGTCTCCCCTCTGGAATTGTTGTTTTACCTCTGGAATTGTTGTTTTACCTCTGGAATTGTTGTTTTACCTCTAGAATTGTTCTTTTACCTCTGGAATTCTTGTCTCCCCTCTGGAATTGTTCTGTTTGTGGTTTTCCCCCTCCAAACGCTCCCACAGCTTCCCGTGTCATCCCCAATCCAGGCTCAGATTCCAACCTGGAAAAAGGGGCAGAATTTGGCCCTCCCGGCCTCAAACTGCCCATTCCAGAGGGGTTTGGATACCAAAGTCATTCCCTAAGGATCACACATCCCATCCCAAGGGAACTTTGGAGATGCTCAGATCCCTGGGCTGAGTCCCTTCTCCAAAATTCACCTTTTGGAGTTTGGCTTTCCAAAAGTTCATTCCTGTCGGGATGAATCCCCAGGGATTTTCAGACAAGAAGCCTCAAATCTGTGATTTTCAAGGAGGAAGCCTCAAATCTATGATATTCAGCCCAGAAGCTTTAAATCCGTTATTTTCAACCAGGAAGATTTTCCTGATTTTCAGCCAGAAAGCCTCAAATCCATGATTTTCAGCCAGGAAATCTCAAATCTGGGATTTTAAGACAAGGAGCTTCAAATCCATAATTTCAGCCCAGAAACCTCAAATCCATGATTTTCAGACAAGAATCCTCAAAAGTATGATTTTCAGACAAGCCTCAAATCCATGATTTTCAACCAGGAAATCTCAAATCTGTGATTTTAAGACAAGGAGCTTCAAATCCATAATTTCAGCCCAGAAACCTCAAATCCATGATTTTCAAACAAGAAGCCTCAAAAGTATGATTTTCAGACAAGCCTCAAATCCACGATTTTCAGACAAGAAGCATCAAATCCCTGATTTTCAGCCCAGAAAGTCTCAAATCCCTGATTTTCAGCCCAGAAAGCCTCAAATCCCTGATTTTCAGCCCAGGAAATTTCAAACCCATGATTTTCAGCCCGGGGCCATCTCATTTCATCCCAGAGCCTTCAGGCCATGTTGTTAACCCAGAACATTTGGAATTGTCCAAATTCCATGGGAAAAAATCTGGCTGAGCTCTGCCCCTGGAGAAATCCGTGTCTGTGGAGATGGAATTCCAGCTGGATTGTCCTTCCCTGTGGAAAATCCAGGTTTTTCACCCGCCCTGAGCCACGCTGGGCTGCAGCTCTCTGCATTTTTGGGAGCAGCTCCAGCTCCTGGCAGCGGCTCCGGGCTGCAGCAGGAGCTGAACTCCGGCTGTGCCTGCAGATCCCCGTTCCCAAATCCCACATTTCCAACGGCAAATAAGAACATTCCAGGCAGAAATGGGGTGTGGAAGGAGGAAAAAGCTGATTTTTGCAGTATTTATCACCCTGCCACCTCTTTTTTTTTAGGATTTGCAGAGCCTTGGCTCGTTTTTCCTCCCACACAGAATTCCATGGAATTTCCCGATCCAGCCCTTTCCTATCCAGGCAGGGAGGTCACAGGTGCATTCCCAGAATATCCCAAATATTCCCCTCCTGCCCCACACCTTTCCTGGCTGTTCCTGCCTGGTTTTTCCTGGGCCATTCCCAGGATCTCCTTCCTGAGGGATAATTTAGAGCCCTTCAGCCTCTCGAAGCCGTCGCTGAGGGTTCCAGGGAAAGCTTCCAAATGGAATTTGCTCCCAGATTTTGGGGGATTCTGTGATCAGCGCTGCTCCAGTCACTGCACTGGGAACTGTGGGGAGCTGGGAGCTCCCAGAATCCCAGAGAGATCCAGGATTCCCTGAGAATCCCAGAGAGATCCAGGATTCCCTGAGCATTCCAGAGAGATCCAGGATTCCCTGAGCATCCCAGAGAGATCCAGGATTCCCTGAGCACCCCAGGAAAAGTTTGAGATTCCCTGAACATCCCAGAGAGATCCAGGATTCCCTGAGCATCCCAGAGAGATCCAGGATTCCCTGAGCATTCCAGAAAAGGTTTGGAATTCCCTGAGCATCCCAGAGAGGTTTGGGATGTCCTGAACATCCCAGAAAAAGTTCAGGATTCCCTGAACATCCCAGAAAAAGTTCAGGATTCTCTGAGCATCCCAGAGAGATCCAGGATTCCCTGAGCATCCCAGAGAGATCCAGGATTCCCTGAGTATTCCAGAGAAATCCGGGATTCCCTGAGCATCTCAGAGAGATCCAGGATTCCCTGAGGATCCTGGAAAAGGTTTGGAATTCCCTGAGCATCCCAGAGAGCTGAGCATCCCAGAAAAACTTCAGGATTCCCTGAGCATCCCAGAGAGATCCAGGATTCCCTGAGCATCCCAGAGAGATCCAGGATTCCCTGAGCATCCCAGAGAGATTTGGAATTCCCTGAGCATCCCAGGAAAAGTTTGAGATTCCCTGAACATCCCAGAGAGATCCAGAATTCCCTGAGGATCCCAGAAAAGGTTTGGAATTCCCTGAGCATCCCAGAGAGGTTTGGGATGTCCTGAGAATCCCAGAGAAAGTTCAGGATTCCCTGAGCATCCCAGAGAGATCCAGAATTCCCTGAGCATCCCAGAGAGATCCAGGATTCCCTGAGCACCCCAGGGAGGTTTGGGATTCCCTGAGAATCCCAGGAAAAGTTTGAGATTCCCTGAACATCCCAGAGAGATCCAGAATTCCCTGAGCATCCCAGAGAGATCCAGGATTCCCTGAACATCTCAGAGAGGTTTGGGATTCCCTGAACATCCCAGGAAAACTTCAGGGTTCCCTGAGCATCCCAGAGAGATCCAGGATCCCCTGAGCATCCCAGGAAAGGTTTGGAATTCCCTGAGCATCCCAGAGAGATCCAGGATCCCCTGAGCATCCCAGAGAGATCCAGGATTCCCACGGAGGAATCCCAAAAAAGTTCAGGATTCCCTGGACACCCCAGGGAGGTTTGGTGGCACAGGGCAGCCAGGCTGTGACACGCACAGACACAACCCTTCAATTAAACTTTTATCAGCGCTGGGATCCGGAACCCGCCGGGAATTCCCGGCGAAATTCCCGGGAAAAGGGCCGGGGATGCCAGAGGGGCCTCGGGAGCAGGAGCACCACGGAGTCGCTCAGCCTTCATTAGGGTAAATTAAAATCGGAGCGAGATGACAATTGCAATTAGTGAGAGTTAATTGTTCTGATGGCTCCGCAGATTGGGGGAGTTAATTGTGCTGAGTCCCAGGTGGGGGCTGGATCGGGAATGGATCGGGATGGATTGGGAATGGATCAGGAATGGGAATGGATCAGGAATGGATTGGGAATGGATCGGGGATGGATCAGGAATGGACTGGGAATGGATCGGGAATGGATCGGGAATGGATCAGGAATAGATTGGGGATGGATCAGGAATGGATTGGGAATGGATCAGGAATAGAATGGGAATGGATTGAGGATGGATCAGGAATGGATCAGGAATAGATTGGGGATGGATCAGGAATGGATCGGGAATGGATCAGGTATGGGAATGGATCAGGAATGGATTGGGAATGAATTGGGAATGGATCAGGGAAGGATCAGGAATGGATCAGGAATGGATCAGGAATGGATCAGGAATGGACTGGGAATGGATTGGGAATGGATCGGGAATGGATCAGGGATGGATTGGGAATGGATCAGGAATGGATTGGGAATGGATCGGGAATGGATCAGAGATGGATTGGGAATGGATCAGGGATGGATTGGGAATGGATCAGGAATGGATCGGGAATGGATCAGACAATGGATCCCACCTGCTGGGAAATACCAGCATCCCCATCCCCTGGGTGCAGCAGGAATGCTCAGGATCCACATCCCGCTGGAAAATCCCTCTGTGGGATCCCAGGGAAGGGCTCAGCCCCACAAAATTCCATAAAACCAGTACTGCTCCATGCAGGGCACAGCAGGGATGCTGCTGTGTCATTCCCAGTGACCTTCCCAGCGGATCGGGAACGATCGATAATTAATTCCTCATTAACACCGCCTCATTTGCAGAGCAGCTCCCCCCAGACCTCCCCCTTTTCCCTTCCCCCTCCAAGGGCAGCGGGATGGGAACAGGAACGTCCGGGAATGTCACAGGATTTGAGTTCCTGGGAATGTCACAGGATTTGAACTCCAGGGAATGTCAAAGGATTTGAACTCCAGGGAATGTCAAAGGATTTGAGTTCCTGGGAATGTCAGAGGATTTGAGTTCCTGGGAATGTCAAAGGATTTGAGTTTCTGGGAATGTCAAAAGATTTGAGTTCCTGGGAATGTCAAAGGATTTGAGTTCCTGGGAATGTCACAGGATTTGAGTTCCTGGGAATGTCAAAGGATTTGAGTTCCTGGGAATGTCAGAGGATTTGAACTCCAGGGAATGTCAAAAGATTTGAGTTCCTGGGAATGTCAAAGGATTTGAGTTCCTGGGAATGTCAGAGGATTTGAACTCCCAAATCCCTGTGGTTTTCCCTGAGTTGTTGGAGCCAAAGGACAGAGGAATGGGGAGTGCATCCCAAGCAATTTTCCAGCTGGAGAAGGCACTCTCGGCATTCCAGGATCCTGGATTGGGTGGAAAACTCCCAGCCCCCAGATCCAGAGGCTGGGAATGGCTGGGAGTGTGGCCCCTCTGGGTTTTTTGGGAAGAAATATTCCTGCAGCCTGGTGTTGGTGTGGGATTCCCTCCGGAGGGATAAATCCAGGCTCCTTCAGCTTCCCCAGGCAGGGAGGGAGGATCAGGAGCAGAAATCCAGGTTATTGAAAGTGAAGAAAAATGGGAATGGTTCCCTGGGTGTGATTAAAATGGAACCTGTGGAGGGAACGCTCCTGTGGTTTCTCCAGAGGTTCCTGTGGTTGGCAGAAATATTCCTGTGGTTGGGAAAATATTTTTGTCATTTGGGAAAAATATTCCTGCGGCTCAGTGTTGTTGCTGCAGGTGAGAATGCTGCACAAGAAAGGGGCTGGAGAGGGCTGGAGAACTGGGAATCTCACTGGAGAACAGGGAATTTTGCTGGAGAACCAGGAAACGCCTTGGAGAATTGGGAATTCTGCTGAAGAACTGGAAATCTCACTGGAGAACAAGAAATCTCACTGGAGAATGGGGAATTTTGCTGGAGAACCAGGAAAATCCTTGGAGAACTGGGAATTCTGCTGAAGAACTGGAAATCTCACTGGAGAACAAGGAATCTCACTGGAGAACTGGGAATTCTGCTGGAGAAGAGGGAATCTCACTGGAGAACAGGGAATCTCACTGGAGAACTGGGAATTCTGCTGAAGAACTGGAAATCTCACTGGAGAACTTGGAATCTGGCTGGAGAACAGAGAATATCACTGGAGAACAGACAATCTCACTGGAGAACCAGGAATCTCACAGGAGAACTGGGAATTCTGCTGGAGAAGAGGGAATCTTGCTGGAGAAACAGGAATCTGGCTGGAGAACTGGGAATCTGACTGGGAAAATTCCCAGGAATTTTGCTGGAGAACCAGGAATCTCCCTGGAGAACTGGGAATTCTGCTGAAGAACTGGAAATCTCACTGGAGAATGGGGAATTCTGCTGGAAGACAGGGAATCTCGCTGGAGAACTGGGAATCTCACTGGAGAACTGGGAATTCTGCTGGAGAAGAGGGAATCCCACTGGAGAACCGGGAATTTTGCTCCTCCAGGCCTTTCCCACTTCCAGTTTTTTGTGGATGAATCTGCTCCTCCTGGAGGAAGGGGAGGCAGGGATGGGGCAGCGATTCCAGGGAATTACAGAGTTGGGAATGGGTGCTGGGATGGGGTCACAAAGATCAGGGAGACCCCTAGGGCTGCTCCCACGGAATTCCAGCCCAGGTTGGCACCTGTGGGAGCACCGTGGGATCAGAGCCATTCCCAAACCCTGGGAAGCCTCTCCCTGGTTTTCTCCTGGAGCATTCCGGCCTCCTTGGATGCCAGAAAGGCCTGGAATGACCAAAGCCCTTGGAATCACATCCCAGACGTGTCTGCAGGATCTGGGATTCTCCTGGGGGAGCCGATCCTGCCCTGGGGATCCCTGGATCCTGCAGCCTTCAGGGCCTCTGGAATTCCACAGGGCCTCTGGAATTCCACAAGGACTCTGGAATTCCACAGGGACTCTGGAATTCCACAAGGACACGAGGTCCTGGTGCCAGGGAACAATGGATCAGGAATGGATTGGAAATGGATCAGGAATGGATTGGGAATGGATCAGGAATGGGGATGGATCAGGCTTGAATTGAGAATGGATCTGACATGGATTGGAGATGGATCAGGAATGGATTGGGAATGGATCAGGAATGGGAATGGTGGCCTCGGTGGCCCAGCTCTCAATTCCCAACAAATTCCAAGTGTGGAATCACTGGCCACAGGTCGGGGCGGAAAGGAGGGAAGCTCCAGCAGTAAAAAACAAAAAAACCAGGAAAATATCAAATCCAGGCTTTTCCAGCGGATCCAGCCCCGCCAAGGAAGGGGAACAACCCCCAGCATCCCAAAAAAAAGCCGTGGATGGGCGCGGGTGCCAAGGAGTCATTAGGAATCCTAAGGAAAACCTACGGTTGCCACGGCAACTGCCAGGCGCGGCTCCGGGGCTGCCTCGCCCCCTCCCCGGGCACGGAGCGGATCCGTGGGATGGAGGCGAATCCCTCTGGAGCCGGGGAGGGGATGGAGCAGCGCTGCTTTTATGGAATTTTGGGGGCTGAGCCTCTCCCGGCGCTCCCCGAGAGGGATTTTCCAGCGGGATGTGGATCCTGCGCATCCCCCCTGCGCCCACCGGGTGGAAAATCCCTCCCTGATTCCCGGCAAATTCCATTTCCAGCTTGTCTGGAATGAAATCGTCCCACTGAGAGCTGGGAGAGGAGGGAAAGGGGGATTAATCCATGGAGGAAAAACTGGGATGAGCCAGGGTGAGCTCAAACACTGCTGGGTTTGGAGCTGGAGCAGGAAGGAAAAGGTTTGGAGAGCCAAGGAACATCCCAGCTGCTCATCCCCCTCATTCCCATGGAAAAATCCCTCAGTGTCCAGGGATTCTGCAACAGGGAATGGGAAAACCTGGAAAAAGCAGCAGGAAAAGCTGATCCCTGTCCCCATAGACCTTGAGGGCTGCTGATGGAACCAAATCCATTTCCCAAATCCATCTCCCAATCCATCTCCCAATCCATTTCCCAATCCATTTCCCAATCCATTTCCCAATCCATTTTCCAAATCCATTCCCCAGTCCATCTCCCAATCCATTTCCCAAATCCCTTTTCCAAATCCATTTCCCAAATCCATTTCCCAAATCCCTTTTCCAATCAATTTCCCAAATCCATGTCCCAAATCCATCTCCCAATCCATTTCCCAAATCCATTTCCCAATCCATTTCCCAAATCCCTTTTCCAAATCCATTTCCCAAATCCCTTTTCCAAATCCCTTTTCCAAATCCATCTCCCATTCCATTTCCCAACACGAGTGTGGGCACAGCAGGAGAAATTCCTGCTCTCCCATCTTTTCAGCACCTTGGGAATTCCAGGGAAACTGGGAAAATCCACGGCCAAGCCGAGGAGGACAACCCTGCCCAAGGAAGCAGCACTTCCCAAGAGGATTTTACTGGGAAAAAAAGAGCCAAGGAATTGTTTAAAAACCATAAACACAGCTGGAAAATGCCCCTGAAATCCCATTTATTTAAACAAGAATTCCATGGAAAGGGAATTCCGGCATGGATGGAAATTCAGGGACCTGGAATTCTGAAGGACTGACCCTGATCCTGCCTCCAAAGGGATGAATCCCACTAAATTCCAGGAATTCGGGAATGCCGGAGCTTCCCAGAGCCAGGATTGGGACAAGCAATCCCGGGAGCTCGTGGGAGTTGGGAAAAGTGACTCAGAAATGGGACCGAGCTCAAAATTTTCCATGGGAATCCAAACATTCCTGGGGAAAATGGGCTCTGCAGGAATTTGCAAATTGGGATCAAAGCCTTCACCCCATTTCCTTTTTTTGGTGGGATTTCAAGGAGAGGGAGAGGCTTTGATGAGGCATCAAATGCTGCTTGGAGCAGCCAAAATATTCCTTGAAATTTAAGGATCATCCTGGAAAGGGCAACAGCCACACGCTGGAAAAGCTTTGGAAAAGCTTCTCCTGGCACAAACCAAATTGATGCATTTTTTAAGGATCATAAATTGGAAAATTCCCCTTTTTTTCCAGGCAGAATTTGTATTTTTAATGCTTTCTCCCCCTCTTTATTCCCAAAGGTCCTGCTGGGAATCAGGGAAGCAGAGCTGCTTCTTTTCCTTCCTAAAAAAGATCTGGAGCTGGCTGCTCTGATCCTTTGGGAAAAGATGGCTAAGATGCAAAACCCCTTTTCCTGCTGATTCCAAATTCCTCATTTAAAATTCCTTATTAAAACCTCTCTCTTCCCAAAAAACCCAATTTTTTCCCAGCCTGGATTCTCCTCATTTTGGCCACCGGGAAGGGCAAAGCACCGACCATCAGTTTTCAGCTGACATTGATTATTTTTGTTAGGATCGTTGTAAATTCCATTAAAAATGGGATTTTTAACAGAGATTTGGGAGACTCTGGCGCCTGGGGAGGGTGGGGAAGATCCAGGATCATTCCTGGAGGGAAAACCCAGCCTTAATTCCAAGCAGAGCTGGCGAATAACCGATCCCGAATAATTTATCCCAAATAATTTATCCTGAATAATTTATGGATCCAGTCTGGGTGAGAAGAGCCCCAGACTTCAGTCCCAATTAAGGCCTTTGTGAATTGTCTGGGAACGGATCCCAATTTTTCCCACATTTATTTGTTACCCGGGATCGCGCTCCAAACGGAGCCGCCGCACAATTCCCGCTTTTCCCGAGTGTTTACAAACAGCTCCCACTGCCAGCATTTGGAGGGGGTTTTCCAACCCCTATCCCACCTTGGAATCTTTGGGAATTTTCATGGGAATGATCCCCAAGAACTCCTGGCTGGATGGGGAAAGGACTGCAAAGTTCTCCCAAGGTGATTTTACCAAAAAATCCTAAAATTCAGCCGCTGGATCCGCCTTTTCCAAAGCCTTCCATAAATAAATGGATGGCCTGGAATGCTGCTGGGAATTCCAGAGGCTGCCAGGGTCCTGCATAAATGGATGCTGGAGGTTGCCAGGTTTATCCAGGTTTATCCCCTGACTCAGGAGCGGTGATCCCAATCCCGATCCCAAAATTCCACCCCAAAATCCAATGCAGGGTTTTATCCACAGGGAATGCCCCCAAATTTCAGGAGTTTTGGACTCATCCCATTTCCCTGCTTATCCTGGTGCCCTGGTGGGAAGCAGCAGCTGGGATTGGGATTCTCCTTCCCGAGCTGAGCTGGGAATTATTCCCTTGGGAATAATCCCATGAAATCATGGTGGGGAGAGAGATCCCAGCCCTCATTCCAGGGGCTGGAGCCTTGGGATTGGGAACAGACAGCAGGAACAGCTCCCTCATGTCCTGGAAAAGAGATTTGGGAGCAAAATGAGGGTGGTGACGAATTTTTGTGTCCTTTTGGGACATCAGGAATGTCATCCCATGGAATCTCCCAGGGAAGGGAAGAGGCGTTAATGGCCAGGGTGATCCAGGAGGAAATCTGGGAATAAAGGGGCAGAGCCTCGTGTTCGGGGCTCACCTGCACAGGTGGAATTCCCAACCTCCCCTGCACCAACTCTGGGCATTCCCAGCATCCCCCCAATCCCTGTGCTAGCCAGGAAATCCAGGATCACGGCCCTAAAAGTCAGGGAAGTGTTTTTCCAGCTGAAAGTAGGAGCAGGGATGATCCCCGGGCTTCAGGAGAAGGAGCCATGGCTGGGCAGGGCGGCAGGAGCGCTGCTCCACCTCTGGGATCGGAATTCCATGGGAATCTGAGATTCCATGGGAATGGGAACGGCTCCTCTGAATCCCCGAGGGGACAATTCCAGCTCAGTGCCCGCGGTTTTGGGAAAAGCGAATTCCTGCAGCACCGTGAGCCTGGATGGGGTCGGGATGGGGCTGGATCGGGGTCCTGCAGAATTCCCGGCCCTTTTCCCTGCGCCAGAGGAATCCCACGGGCTCTGCCGGGGCTCTGGGCACGGCTCAGCTCCCGGTTTTCCTCTGTGGGTGAGAAGAGAGATCCCAGCCAAAGGGAAGGGTTGGGAATGGGAGGAGAGATCCCAGCCAAAGAAAAAGGTTGGGACTGGGAAGAGAGATCCCAGCTAAAGGGAAGGGTTGGGAATGGGAAGAGAGATCCCAGCTAAAGAGAAGGGTTGGGAATGGGAATGGGAAGAGAGATCTCAGACAAAGGGAAAGGCTGGGAATGGGAAGAGAGATCCGAAAGTAAGGACTGGGAATGGGAGGAGAGATCCCAGCCAAAGAAAAGGGTTGGGAGCAGCCTAGGAGCAGAGGCCAAGCCCGACCCTCAGATCCTGATCCTGCTCTGCCACTTCCAGCGGTGCCAGCAGGTGACAAAGGCGCTCCCACTGCCCGCAGAGGGGACACAGAGAGCCGGGAATGCCAGGGAAAGCCTCAGCAGGGCGGGATCAGCATCCTCCGGCACAGGGAGCCGGGGCTGGAGCCGGGAGATGCTGCCCCATGTCCCTGGAGTGACCTGAGGGACATCCCAGGACGCTCCCAGGACAGAGAATCTCGTCCTGAGCCACCGCAGGCTGGGGATGAGGGGGACAGGGATGAGCCATTCCCACCCCAGCTTTTCCAGGGGCTCTGCCCGCGGCCAGGCTGCAGGATCGGGGCTCTGGGAAAGGCAGGGCTGGGTCCTGGCTCGGCACCGGCGAGGAGGCGACAGGGAGGGGACACACAGGGGACACGGGAGGGGACAGAGGTGACACCCGCGCGTGGCTCCGGAGCTGCCACAGCCTCGGCACATCCAGGCTGGAGGAAGCGGATCCCACTGGCAGCGCCCACCTGCAGCTCCAGCCACAGCATCCCCGGGAACGCCGCTCCCGGGGCTCCTCCCGGCCCCCCGCGCCCCTCCGGGCTCTCACCGGGACCGGCCCTGCGTGTCCAGAGCTTCTCCCGCTCCTCCTGGAGCCTCCCACCCCTTTCTTCAGGCTCTGGGAGAAGCCAGGGCCGGGCTGAGAGCCGGGAGAGGCGAGGGCAGCGCTGGCTCAGCCACACACGGGATCCCTGCCGACCTCGAGCCCTTTCCCGGAGCGGCTCCCGGGGTGATCCCCGGGGCTCTCCGGGCTGGTTGGGCACGACACCAGGCTGAGCAGGGCTGGGCATGGCTCCGGGCAGGGCTGGGCGCTGGCACAGGGGCCCGGGCAGGGCTGGCACGGCCCCGGGCTGGACTGGGCTGGGCGCGGCTCCGGACAGGTCTGGACTGGGCACGGCCCCGGGCAGAACTGGGCGCTGGCACAGGGACCCGGGCACTGCGGGCGGGTGCAGCCGCGGCGGGGAGGGGCAGGGTTGGGCAGCGGGGGGAGGTAAACACGGCACCGGCATAGAAAGCAGGAAAATGACATTAAAATGACACCAGAATGACACCAAAATTACACTAGAATGACACCAAAATGACACCAAAATGACAGTTCCCGACGCGTCCTTTGCCATCACCTTTGCTGTCCCCCCTCCTCGGCCGGCTGTCCCCTCCCTGGGGTGGCCGAGCAGGTGAGGGAGGGCTGGCCAGGAGCCCCAAGGACCGCGTTGTTCCTCTATTTCGCGTCCAACGTCCCCTCCCGTCACATTTTCCGCGTCGCTCGGCCACCGAGGGGTTAATGGCCGGGAAGCGCCGCTCCCGCCTGGATCGCATCCTGCCGGCATCCCTGGATCGCAGCCCCGCCGGCGGCTCCGTGACCAGCGCATCACCCCCGGCCCCGCCACCCTCACCGCCCGATCCCACCCGCGCCGGGCCGAGGATCCGCTGGATCCCGGAGGAGTTTCCAGGAGCAGGAATGCAGCTCCCTCCCTCCCCGCGGTACCTGGGAGCCATCCCTGCCTTCCTCCCGTCCCTTCATCCCCTCCCGGAGCGCCGCTCTCCATCCATTCCCTGTTTTTTTTCCCTGTTTTTTTTCCCCCCACCCCGTTTATTTCCAAACGCACCATTTCTCCTCAAATCCAGCACCGAGCAGGGAAAGCAAAGCTCTGGAATGGCAAAAAAACAACCCCGAGCGAGCTGGAGGCGCCGGCTCGGTGCTGCTGCACAGCACAGGAGCCCCCCCAAAGTCACCCCCGGCCCAAAAACCCCCAAACCACGGCGGTGGCCCCCAACTCACCCTCCGAGGCTGTCCCCGTCCCCCGGCGCCGCTGTCACCGCCTGCCACCCCCGGCCACAGCTGCCCGCACATCTGGCAGACAAAAGGCCGGGTGGCTCCGGAGCTGTCACCGCCGGCCGGGTCTGTCCTTGTCGCTGAGGACGGGGACAGGGCCAGCAGGACCCTGCGGCCACGCTGACCCTCAGGGCTGGAGGCGGCGGGGAGAGCTCCTCACCCTTCGCTCGCCCGGCGCCTTCGCAGCCGCACAGTCCCCGCTCCCCCTCCTCCTCTTCCTCCTCCTCCTCCTCCTCCCTCTCCTCCCTTCTCCCCTCCCTCCCT
>JAOYNM010000110.1:3908926-3927921 GCA_025769955.1 Setophaga kirtlandii | reverse complement strand
CTCTCTGCATTCCCAGGAGCCAGTCACCCTTCCTGTTTGTGCCCACAAGGAGCCACAGCCCCAGGGTGGCCAACTCAGCTCCTCCGGGTAAGGACAAACCGCGACGGGGACGCGCCGGGATGCGGGGATCTCCCGGGGGATGCGCACGGAGCGGGGTCCGCGCATCCTCAGCGCGCATTTGGGGGTGCTAAACCTGCTCGGTGACCCCCAGAATCGGCCGGTTTTTGCTGTCAGGACCCCGGGAGGGGGGGAGCTGGGGCATGTGATGGGATTTTGGCTCTTACGTCACGGCTCCGTGTCCCTGCGTGTGACAAAACCCCGCGGTGGCAGTGCGGGGGCACGGGGAGCGCAGCCCGGGTGGGGACCTCGGGGGTGACAGCGCAACTTTGGGGCGCCGGGAGCTGGCGAGGGGGGCGGCGATCGCTCTGCGGGGGGACGCGCCTCGCTCCTCGCCTGTCGCCTTCCCTCCGGAAGAACATCCTGGGCCGGAAAAATCCATCGGGAAAACGCACCTGGGCTCGGGATGGGCCCCGGCGGCGAGCGGTGAGTGGCGGGTGCGGGATCCGCATCCTCCCGCAGCCGCTCCCGGGGATCGATCTCCATCGGGAAGAGCGGGCAAAGTGCTGAATCATTGGGATCCCGGCTCTCCACGGCCGCGAGAAGCTCGGGAATGGGGTGAGGAGGGCGAGGAGGCCGTGGGAGCGCTGGGGCCTGGGGGAGAGGGGGTGTTGGGATGGAGCGGGGATGGAGCAGGGATGGAGCGGGGATGGAGCAGGGTCCTCCCATGGCCTCAGGTGCTCCTTGGAGGGCAGGGAGCAGGGAAAACGCGCATTCCATCCCGGGGAGGCCTCTGGCAACGGCACCCGGAGGAGGTTTGGGTGGGAAAACGGAGGTTTTGCGCAGGAAAATCCCATCCCTGCTCAAACTGGGCACGGCCGGCGCGTCCTGCCCGGGTGGGTTTTGCTTTTCCCTTTGGAATGCTGCCTGTGGGCTCCTTCCTCAAGGTCAGGAAGAAGGCTCCATCCTCCTTGGGACGGCTCTGGAGCACTCCCCAAAGTCACCGCGGGCTGTTCCCGGCCGGGTCCCGGCGCAGGGGCAGTGCCGGGGGCCGGGGGGATGCGGGAATTGCGGGAAAAGCTGGAATTCTGACATGCCCAGCAGAGGCCCGGCTGCTTTAAGATGGATCCTGTGGCGCTGTGGTGTTTCCGGGGTGCTCCTGGCAGCTGCCGAGGACAAAAGCAGGAATCCTGTGACTTTTCCAGGGATGCTGACTCCTTTCTTTCCTGGAAAACCTCCCCCTTCTTTGGCAGACACCGAGGGGTTGCTTTGTTCCAAGAAAACTTTGCTTTCTCTCCTGAAAGAAAACTCAAATTTGGCATTTTCTGCTCGATTTCTATTTTTAATTTTGCTCTTTCTCAATTCGGGGCTGGGCCTTTGCTGCTTTCCCCATTTTTTTTTTTTTTTTGGTGTGGTTGTAACGTGAATCCAACATAAATAATGCATGGAAAAGCACTCGGCTGGCAGGCAGGAGTTGTTTGGTTGGAAAAGTGACTTTGTTTACAGAAGTTAGGACCTGGGCCTGGTTTTGTGTTAATTCTGGCCTTAACAAGGCTCCATCCTCATCCTTGTCCTCATCCCAAGGGATTTGGTTTAAACCCAGCCCAATCCAATCATCCCTTCTCCCAGCTGATGATTAAATGGGGAATATCCCAAGTTTTCCAGATTAATTAATCAGGATTTGTTTTCCTCTCATTCTCTCCAGGGAGTTTTGGGGGGGATAAAACCCCCCAAAATCCGCTGGAAAAACTCCACCACAAAGGGTCCCAAAAATTGGGGGAAAATAGTGAATAAAAATGGGGAAAATGAAGATTTCTATCCGTGTTTTTGCTTCTGGTGGGTGGTTGGGATACTCTGAGTAGGATACTCATGAGATACTCCTGGGTGTAGAGGGGTTGTATCCTCAAATCTCAGGGATGAGCTGGGATGGGGTTGGGGTCAGGTGTGAGGCACAAAGTGAGTCTGGAGCAGAAGGGGAATGGGAATCTGGGAATGAAAATGGGAATCTGGGAGTGGGAATCTGGGAATGGGAATCTGGGAATGAAAATGGGAATCTGGGAGTGGGAATCCGGGAATGAAAATGGGAATCTGGGAATAGGAATCTGGGAATGGGAATCTGGGAATTAAAATGGGAATCCGGGAATGAAAATGGGAATCTGGGAATGGGAATCTGGGAATTCCACCCCAGGAAACTCTTGGAGGTTCCTGAGATTGTGAGGAAAGGGATGGACATGGGCAGCAGGAAAAGGGATTTTTTTTTTGGTGTTTCCTTTGCTGGGAAAAGGGGGAATAAATGGATTTAGGGAAGTTTGGCTTCTCACTGGAGCCATTGTTAATCCCAGTGCTCCATCCCAGCTGGGGTGACCTTGGGAAAAGGAATTATCCATAGCGATCATGGTCCTGGATTGGATCCTCCCTCTGGTCCTGTCACTCTACTGAGAAAAATGGAGAAATTCTGGGACTCTCCAGGGAAATATTCCTTGGATAAAAATGAGTTTTATCCAGAAATCCAGTGATCAGTAGGAATGGAGAAGTTCTGGGGCTCTCCAAAGGAATAGTCCCTGGATATAAATTAGTTTTATCCAGGAATTAAGATTAAAGCAGGAATGGGCCAGTTCTGGGGCTCTCCAAAGAAATAGTCCCTGGAATAAAATGAGTTTTATCCAGAAATCCAGAAATTAGTAGAAATGGAGAAGTTCTGGGATGCTCCAAGGAAATATTCCCTAGATAAAGATGAGTTTTATCCATAAGTGCAGAAATTAGCAGGAATGGAGAAGTTCCGGGGCTCTCCAAAGAAATATTCCCTGGATTAAAATGAGTTTTATCCAGAAATCCAGAAATTAGCAGGAATGGAGAAGTTCTGGGATGCTCCCTGGATAAAGATCAGTGGAGCTCACCTGGGCAGGTGGAACTTGGAACTGGAAATTTTGGAATTTATTGGTTCCATCTGGAGCTTTGGAATTTTTCAGCTCCATCCTGCCCTTGCTCAGGGGAGGAGGAGTCTCCAAGGGAAAAGTTTGGGATTTGTTTGAGGAATCTGGGAAAATGGGGCAGCCCCATCCCCAGGATGTTCCTGGGGCTCTGATTTTATCTGGGAGCGCTCGGCCGGAATTTCTGGATTTGTTTTCCACGTGGGGGTGGATTTTCTGTGGGGTTGTAATTTACTCGTCTGGGAAGCACCAACCTTCCAAATCCCAGCAGAACTTCATTCCCAGGGAGAAAAACCTGGAAGTTCAGGCAGAATTCCTTCATTTCTTTGCTTTCTGGGAGCTGTGGAATTCACTGTTTTTTGCACTTTTTAGGCGCAGCTGAGTTTGGGAGGATTCAAACCCAGTGAGAAAATCAGATTTTCAGATAAGAAATATCAGATTTTATTGTAATTTAAACAGTAAAACCTGTGAGGACACTCCTAAAAAAAAACGGAAAAAACCTCTGACACTTCCTTTTATTCCTCAGGTTTTGTTTGCCCTTCCCAAAATATTCTTAAACCCTGCCAGGATCCATCCAGGGCTTGGATTCCCTTACAATTCTGTCAGATCTTGTCAGGGAGGTCTGGATTCCTTCCTGCCCCGGAGGGAATTCCTTTCCAACCTCGTTTTCCTCATTTCCCATGTTGTTGGATGACTTCTGCTCCATCTTTTCCTTTTTTCCCCTTTTCCTGAAGCCCCTTCATTCCTTTCCAGGATAATTCTTGCGTAATTCCAGGGATTCCAGCTCGGAATGAACTTGCTGGAAGTTTAAATGTTCCATAATCCCCGTCCCCCTCCCTTTCCCTTTTTTTTTTCCCCTTTAATCCTGAGTTGAAAGAAACAGGGCTGGGTTATTACGGATTAAAAAAGAGAAGGATTTATCCCTCGGCTTATCGGGATCACCATTCCCACTTAATGAGATCGAAGGACGAGGATTATCCATGGGGAAAAAACCAGGGATGACTTGGGGTGGACAGAAGTTCCTGACAAAGCCTCCTCCATGAGTTCCTTTGGATCTCATCCTGGAATTTTGAGGTCCAGCTCTGTTTTCCTCCGGGATGCAACTGGGAGGGAGCATCCAAAGGGCACAGGAGAGGGGGAATAGTGGAGATTTTTCCGTAAAATGAGGATTTGGTTGTTTTTTTTGCTTGCATTCCTCTGCATTTGAGCCTTAAGCAAGAGATTTGGTGCATTCCCAGTTTTCTGGAGGAGCATCCAAAGGGCACAGGAGAGGGGGAATAATTGAGATTTTCCTGTAAAATGAGAATTTGGTTGTTTTTTTCCCCTTGCACTCCTCTGCCTGAGAACCTTAAGCAAGAGACTGGCGCATTCCCAGTTTGCTGGAGGAGCATCCAAAGGGAAAAGGGAGCGCTGAGCAATCCAGGCTTGGGAAGAGCTGATGAATCCCTGTCCTGGATTCTGGGCTGCTCCTTTCCCACCTCTGGAAGCAAACCTGGAGCCTCACAGGGAATTGGAGAGCAGGAGCACAACCCCCGGGGTTGGTGAAGGTGAAGCCGGAGGTTCATCACAATTCCTGGCAGGTTTTCCGTCTCTTTCTGCCTCCTTGGCAGAGGAATTTTGCTCCTTTTCCCAGGGACGGTCAGAATCTGATCCTGCGGCTCTGTCAGCCTGAATCCCAAATTCCTCCTGAAATTTCCTGGCATGGATAGGCCGGGCTGGCAGCTCCAGTGGGAGCTGGGAGGGCGGGAAGGTTCTGCTTGGATCTGTGGAAAATGCACCAAAAATTCCCCTTTTTTCCCTCTGAATTGTTCCCTTTTCCTGCTTATCCCGAGTTCTAAGAGCTGCAGAATCATGGAATAATTTAGGTTGGAAAATTAAAGCTCATCCCATTCCACGAGCAGGGACAACTTTCCCTAAACCAGGTAGCTCCAAGTTGACCTTGGACACTTCCAGGAATGGGGCAGCCACAAATTCTCTGGAAAACCTGGGAATGCCGAGGCCGGGAATGTCCGTGGGCAGGAAAATCCTCCTGGATCCGGCCGCTCTCCAGGGTGCTGAAGCCCCTCCTAGGAATTTGGGAACGGCGCGTTGTTCCCTGAGTTCCCATCTCCCTGATCCCGCTGGAATCCAGAATAAAAAGGGAAAACTGGGATACACTGGAACAGCAGAATGCAGGGAATCTGGGAATTCCCCCTTTTCCACCCCCAGCGTGGTTTTTAAGCTGGAATTTGGATGCTGGGTGGTCTCCACAATTTAGGATGAATTTCAAACCCCACCTGGGTAAAGCTTGGCTCAGCTAGGCTGAGCTTAGGGTTGATCCTGCCCCCGATGGTGGAGACCTGAGGTAATTCCAGCTGGAGTTGTTTGGGGATCCGACTGCCTCTGGGATTTTGGGGAGCAGGGAATAAGATCCTCTCCCTCTTTGTGTGGATCTGAGGATTTTTGAGGGATTTTTCTCCTCCTGGACAAAGCTCAGCTGCCCATCCTTGTAGGAGCAGATTTATTGGATATTCCCAGCAGCTTTTAATGGATATTCCCAGCAGTTTTAAATGGATATTCCCAGCAGTTTTTTATTGGATATTCCCAGTAGTTTTTGTTGGATATCCAGAGCGGGTTTTGGTGGATATTCAGAGCACTTTTAAAAAATATTCTCAGCAGTTTTTATTGGCAATTCCCAACAGTTTTTGGTGGAGATTCAGAGCAGGTTTTGTTGGATATTTGTAGTGGGTTTTTTGGATATCCCCAACAGGATTTTTTTTTATATTCCTGGCAAGTTTTATTTGATATTCCCAGCAGTTTTCATAGGATATTCCCCCAACCTCTGGGCAGGGAAAGAATTCCAGCCTTCCCTTTTTCCCCAGGTGAAGATCAGTTAACCCCTCAGGCTCTTCCCAGCCCCTCAGGCTCTTCCCAAGCCCTCAGGCTCTTCCCAGCTCCTCAGGCTCTTCCCAGCTCCTCAGGCTCTTCCCAGCCCCTCAGGCTCTTCCCTAGGGTTTGTTTGCCTTTTCCAAAGTATTCCCTTGGATTTTAAATCTGCCAGGATCCATCCAGTTGGATTCCTTTACAATCTTTCTCAAATCTTGTCAGGAAGGTCTGGATTCCTTCCTGCCCTGGAGAGAATTCCTTTCCAACCTCATTTTCCCTGCTGTTGGACGACTTCTACTCCATTTTTTCCATTTTTTCTCCTCTTCCTGAAGCCTTCTCAGCTATCCAGGACGGTGACACCACCAGCCACTCTGGATGTGCAGACACAGCCCCATTTGTGGGGCCGGGATCGCTCCGTGTGGGATAAAGGCCCCTCTGTGATTCCAGCCGGGGCCGATGGAGTGCGGGGCGCAGGAGAAGCTCCCGTCCCTGCTGTCACCTCGGTGGTGCCACATTCCTGAAATCTGGCTTTGGCATTCCCAGCAGAGCCGGCCACAAAGGCTCCTTGTTGGGGAATCCTTTGGGATGGGGCTGAGGCAATCCCAGCTGGGAGCGGGAGGAGGGCAGGGACAGGACGGGGCTTTGTGCCACCCGCGCGTGCCAGGGCACCCAGGGAGCTCCTCTGGTGGCGCTTCCGACAGCCTGAGGGTGGTGGGAATGGTGGGCCTGGAGAGGGGAATGCTGCGTGGGGAAACTGGGATTGGGTTTAGTAGAGAAACTGGGATTTGGTTTTTGTGGGGATATCAGGATTTGGGTTTTGTGTAGGGAAACTGGGATTTGGATTTTGTGGGGATATCAGGATTTGGTTTGTGTGGGAAACTGGGATTTGGGTTTCGTGGGGAAACTGGGATTTGGTTTGTGTGGGGAACTGGGATTTGGTTTGTGTGCGGATATCAGGATTTGAGTTTTGTGGGGAAACTGCGATTTGTTTTGTGTGGGGAACTGGGATTTGGATTTTGTGGGGAATATTGGGATTTGGTTTGTGTGGGAAACTGGGATTTGGGTTTTGTGGGGATATCAGGATTTGGATTTTGTGGGGAAACTGAGATTTGGTTTGTGTGGGGAATATTGGGATTTGGGTTTTGTGTAGGGAAACTGGGATTTGGGTTTCGTGGGGAAACTTGGATTTGGATTTTGTGGGGAAACTGGGATTTGGGTTTTGTGTAGGGAAACTGGGATTTGGTTTGTGTGGGGAACTGGGGTTTGGATTGTGTGGGGATATCAGGATTTGGTTTGTGTGGGGAAACTGGGATTCAGTTTTGTGGGGAAACTAGGATTTGGGTTTCATGGGTAAACTGGGATTTGGTTTGTGTGGGGATATCGGGATTTGACTTGTGTGGAGACCTCAGGATTTGATTTGTATGGAAACATCAGGATGTGACTTGTGCGGAAACCTCAGGATTTGATTTGTGTGGAAGCCTCAGGATTTAATTTGTGTGGAAACCCAGCATTTAATTTGTGTGGAAACCTTGGAATTTAATTTGTGTGGATTTGATTGGTGTGGAGACCTCAGGATTTGATTGGTGTGGAA
Source organism: Setophaga kirtlandii (assembly GCA_025769955.1). NCBI lineage: Eukaryota > Metazoa > Chordata > Aves > Passeriformes > Parulidae > Setophaga > Setophaga kirtlandii. The sequence continues at coordinate 3,920,478 of JAOYNM010000110.1, read as the reverse complement.
AACTCGGGATTGAAGGGGTTACAAGGAAGAAAAAGGAAATCTGCAGCAGGAATTGGGGTTGTGGGACAAGAGGATGGGTTCTGGGAGATTAGGAAGGAAATTTTTCCCTGTGATGGTGGGGAGGCCCTGGGATGGAATTCCCAGAGAATCCATGGATGGCCCATCCCTGGAAGCAGAGATGTCAGAATCTGATTTGTGTGGTGATTTTAGGATTTGATTTGTATGGAAACCTCGGGATTTGATTTGTGTGGAAACCTCGGGATCTGAAGGAGTTACAAGGAAGGAAAAGGGAATCTGCAGCAGGAATTGGGATGACAAGACAAGGGGATGGGTTCAGGCTGAAAAAGGGGAAAATTAGGTGGAATATTGGGAAGAATTCTTCCCTGTAAGGGTGGGGAAGCCCTGGGATGGAATTCCCAGAGAATCCATGGGTGGCCCAACCCTGCAAATGTCCCAGGCCAGGCTGGAGCCACCTGGAATAGTGGAAGGTGTCCCTGTGGTGGCACTGGGGGACCTTAATCTCCTTCCAAACCCAAACATTCCATGATTCCACCTCAAATCCACACAACAAATGGATCATCCCATTTCCTTCTTCCCCTGTATCTGGAAAATTTCAATTCTAACAGAAAATATCTCAAACTTCCTATCCAAACCCCCTTAATTCCCAGAAAATCTGGAATTTGGCCAAATTCATCCACATATATTTTTTTTTTACACCCAACACCAGAACTGCACATTTTAGAGGGTGGATTTTTTTTTCCCAAATGTCCTTCAAATCCTGATTCTGCACATCCCAGGCTGCCCTTTCCTGCTGACAGCTCCGGGATCCAGCTGCCAGCTCTCCCCAGGGATTTCATTCCTGCCCATCCCAGCAGCTGGGACCAGCCTGGGGATTTTTGGTTGACCTCTTCTGAATCGTGCTGGCCCTGGTGACAGCTGCGAGGCTGAGCTGGCCCCGGCCCAGGACAGCAGGCTGCTCCCCCCGTGTTTGATTCCAGGAATTCTGCCTTCTTTTGTCTCCCTTTTCCAGCCTTTTTGGGCAGGCCTGGGGTTGGGATAGTGGTGGGAATGATTCCTGGGACTGACACAGCTGAGCTGGGGGGGAATTTAAGGTTTTCTAAGTGTTCCTGGCAGGATTTTGACCCTAATCTCAGATTTGGGAATGGACGCTTCTTGGGGATTCCTATCTGTGAATAGTTCTCAGAATTCCTCTTCCACAGCAGAGCAAGGTGAAAAACAGGGATATCCAGGGATGAAACCCTCCAGGAAGCAAAACAAACCCCTTTTTCCCAAGGGAAAAGCAGTTCCTGGGAATTCCTATCTGTGAACAGTTCTCAGAATTCCTCTTCCAAAGCAGAGCGAGGTGAAAAACAGGGATATCCAGGAGTATCCAGGGATGAAACCCTCCAGGAAGCAAAACAAACCCCTTTTTCCCAAAGGAAAAGCAGTTCCTGCCCTATTGTCCGGTGAAAAGGGGCTGGGAATGGCTGGGATTGATCCCAAACAGCTGCTGGGACGTGGGAGGACAGATGGCTCAATTATGTCCAGAATGGGATGGGCAGTGTGGGGTTTGGGAGGCTTTGGGATCCTTTTCCCTGGAAACCTGAGCTGAGAGAGGCTGTGGGGGGATTTGGGAGATTTTTGGATCGTTTTTCCACTAAATCTGAGGTGGGAGATGCCATGGAGGGGCTTTGGGAGATTTTGGGATCCTTTTCCTCTAAATCTGAGCCAGAACAAGCCATGGAGGGGCTTTGGGAGACTTTGGGATCCTTTTTCACTAAATCTGAGCCAGGACAAGCCATGGAGGGGTTTTGGGAGATTTTAGGATTTTTTTGCACCAAATCTGAACCAGGAGAAGCCATGGAGGGGCTTTGGGAAATTTTTGGATCCTTTTCCCACTAAATCTGAGCCAGGACAAGCCATGCAGGTGCTTTGGGAGATTTTAGGATTTTTTTGCACCAAATCTGAGCCAGGAGAGGCCATGAAGGGGCTTTGGGAGATTCTGGGATCCTTTTCCCACTAAGTCTGAGCTGGGACAAGCCATACAGAGTGTTAGGGAGATTTTAGGATCCTTTTGCACCAAATCTGAGCCAGGAGAAGCCATGGAGGGGCTCTGGGAGACTTTGGGATCCTTTTTCACTAAATCTGAGCCAGGACAAACCATGGAGGGGCTTTGGGAAATTTTTGGATCCTTTTCCACTAAATCTGAACCGGGAAAAGCCATGGAGGGGCTTTGGGAAGCTTTGGCACCCTTTTCCCACTAAGGGAGGGTCTTTGGGAATTTTAGGATCTTATTCCCACCAACCTGAGCTGGGAGAGGCTTCGGAGATGCCGTTCCCAGGAGATCCCCCAGGTGCCCGTGGCTGTGCCAATTTGGGATGTGCCAGTTTGGGCTGTGCCAATCCCAAATTGTGCCACCTCGGAGCGCTCCGTGCCACCCTCCTGCTATTTCTGCTCCCGATCTGTGCCACTGCCACAGCTGTCCTTGGGATCGGGCTCCAGAGGCCATAAAACCCCCCAGGATTTGGGATTTGAGCTGCTCAGGGATAATTTTAGCCCCGTGCTCCGCTGGAGGAGAGGGAAGAGCAGGAATGGTGCCCTGGGATGGAGCTGAGCTCTCTGATCCAGGGGTGTGGGATTCACCCGGCTGTTCCAGCCACATCCTTGGAATCTCATCCCAAAATCTCATCTCAGGGGATTTTTGGGGGGAAAAAGACCCAAAGGGTTCCCCTGGGAGCCAGAGGAGGAGTGTGGGATGAGGTTTTAAGCAGGGAAAGATGAAATAGTGATGCGAGAATAACTGGGAATGCTGGAGGAAGAGGAACAGGAAGTTCAAGGTGCACCGAAGTGATAATTGGGATTTCTGAAGTGTTAATTAGGATTTCTGGAGGGTTTTTTACGATTCAGCTTCAAGTGATCATCAGGAAAATTCTTCCCTTTATCCCCTTTAATTCTTCCCTTTATTCCCCCTTGTTCTTTGCTTTATTCCCCCCAGGAGAAATTTTTGGGACATCTCCAGGGTCAGGAGAAGTTTCTGGGGACATTTCCACTCTCCAGAGTCAGGAAAGGTTCTGGGGGTGTCTCCAGAATCAGGAATAATCCTGGAGACATCACCCTCCAGGGTCAGGAGAAATTTCTGGGGACATTTCCACTCTCCAGAGTCAGGGATGTCTCCAGAATCAGGAGTAATCCTGGGGACATCACCCTCAAGGATGAGGAGGAATTCCTGAGGAATTCCAGGAGAATTCCTCCCAGTTCTCCAGGGTCAGGAGAAACTCCCTGTGAACATCTCTGCTCCCCAGGGAAGATCCTGGGGACACCGCCAGGAGATGTCCCAGGGCCACCGCAGCTCCAGCCCCACAGCTCCAGCTCCAAACCCAGGAAATCGGGAAGCTGAGGCTTCTCCAGGTGGGATTTCCTTGTTCTGGGCACTGGGAAATCCCAAAATCCTTGTGGAGAACCAGTCCAGCACTGGGCAGAGTGACCTGCGTGGGTCTGGGAGGTGCCAGCATGGCCAACCTTGGGAATGCTGCTCTTCCCTCCTCCTCCTCCTCCTCCTCTCCCTCGGAAATCATGGAATGGCCAGAACGCCCAGGGCAGGAGCAGATCCTCTTCAAATCCCATTTTCCCTTTGATATCCCAGCAGAACATCCCAGGAGCTGCTTCAGGGAATGAAATTCAAACCCGCTCGGCCCCGCTCAGATCTTGTCTCTCTTTCATGTTCCCTCTCCAAGAGGCTGGAGCGGTTTTTAATCCCAGCAAATCCAGGGAAAACCGGGAGAAGGAGCAAATCCATCGGCAGGGATGGGGTTTGATGGCCTCAAATCCTGAGTTTTGCTCTTCTTGCTGTCCCAGCCCCATTCCGATTTTCCAGCCTTTGGAATACTCCCTGCCGTGCCCGGTGGGCATCACCCAATCCCAGAAAATCCAGGATAACCCAGCCTGGAATTATCCTGGAGGCTCCCAAGGGTTTAATGAGGCTCAAAGTGGAACTGAAAGGGGTTTGTGGTAGGGGAGGGAGGATTTGGGGGTCCTGGAGATGGAGGGAGCTGGAATGGGATTTTGGGAAGCACCAAAACCTCGGGAGCAGCTCCTGGAAGCTCCAAATTCTCAGGATCACCCTAAAGAGGGAATTTTGGTGGTGGAGATAAGAACATTCCCCTTGGCACGGTGTTCATTCGATACTGGGATGGGAGAGCTGGAAAAATTGGAATGTTTCTGCGTTTGTTCCCAAATATCAGGGTTTGGATTCACCCGGACTGGGAAAAAGGCGAATCCTTGGAAAGCACCTTGGGAAGCAGGAAAATGGGAATTCTTGCCCCAAAAGGTGTCCCCAGAGCTCGGGGCCGGCACCGGGGTATCTGCTCCTCCCTGCCTTCCCTACTCCCAGCCGTTTAATCAGGAAAATGGGAATTGCATATTAATGAGATGCTAATGAAGCCGAGGATGGGATCGGGCGAATCCTCATTTAAAGCTACAAAGCGGGGCTTTGTTTTTAAGGCGGGTTTATCGCTGCTGGGCCCGCCTGATTAGTCCTAATCTCCCGCTGCCCTCCGCTGGGAAATTCCCACTTTTATTCTTTGGGAAGTCTCTCCCGAAGTTCCTGCACCACCCTACAGGGAAATCCCGGACAATTATCCCAACAAAGATTCCTCTCCCCACTTCCTCCTTCCTCCATCTATTCCTGAATTTCTGCTGGAGCCGGGAGATGCAGCCAGGCCTTGTCTAGATATTTAATTTTATTTTAATTTTTTTTTTTTAAATTCCCTCTTTTCCCTAGCTGGGTTTGGCTCTTTCCCAGCTGGAAAATCTCAGGATGAGGACGCGGGAAGTTGGGAAATGCGGATCCCTGTGATCCACTCCCCAATTCCCCTGGAATTTTCTCACTGCGCTCCATTGCAGAGGCAAAAACCCAAAAAATTCCGAACCGGAATATCCGTGGGATAGTCAGAAATTCCTGACCGGGAATTCTCAGCGCTGGGGACGTCTCTGCTCTGCTTTTCCACAGGGCCGGGAACAAAAGGAAGCTGCATCTGGGAACAAAACGCTCTGGGAACGTGTCACCCGCTGGGGACACGGGGACAGGCCCAGGCTGGCACTCGGGCACGGGGAGGGCACAGAGTGGGCAGTGTCCTGTGCCCCATTGTTCCCCAGGGAAAGAAGGGAAGGACGGAGAAAGTCGGAATTACGGATCAGGGCTGTGCAGCCTCGGCGCTCCTCCGGGATGGAGGGGTTGGGAAAAGCCAGGGAGAAGGAAAGGGGGATTTTTTTGGGGTGTGGGAGGCTCAGGGAGTCCTCAGGATGTGGGAAATTTTAGGAGGAAATGGGGATTTTTTTGGGATGTGGGGAGGCCAGGGTGTCCTTCTTGGGAAGTGGAAAATCTTAGGGGGAAATGGGGATTTTTTGGGATGTGGGGAAGTCAGGGTGTCCTTCTTGGGATGTGAAAAATCTTATGTGGAAATGGAGATTTTTTGGGATGTGGGGAGCTCAGGGTGTCCTTCCCAGGATGTGGAACATCTTTGAGTTTGGGATAGAGAGAGGGAGAAGCTCAGCCTGAGCTTTGAAGGGGGAAAAGGTGGGAGAGGGAAAGGGAAGTGGCTCCCCATCCTTGGAATAACCTGTGGCAAGGTGGAGATTTCCTGTAAATCCCTGGATTTTAGATATTTTTTGGGGGATAAAGAGAGGGAAAACTGTGCTGGACATGGGAGAGAGAAAGGGAGGAGACTCCCTGCCCTTGGAGGATGAGGAGGAGGAGGAATAAATCAAATCCTTGGATATCCCACACCCCTGCTGTGGGATGGGGACATTCCAGAACAGTGGGAAACACATGGAGAAGGTTTGGAGCTCCTTGCAGCCCCCAGGAATTTGGAGGGAAATGGGATTTTTGGGATGGGGGTAATTCCAGAGCAGCCAAGGTACCTCTCCAAGGGCAGGGATGGAGCAGTGGGAAGCACAGGCAGGAGGTTTGGGAATCCCCACAGCCTCTGGGAATTCAGAGCTGGATCTGATGGAGCAGAATTCCCTCAAGAGCAGGGAATCAGCACCCGGGAATGGGACAATTCCAGGATTATTTAAAGCCAGGCTTTGCCTGCTCTGCTTTCCCAAACTCCCCTCCTGCTCAGATGCTCTGAGCCCTGGAAAACCAGAGGAGCAGGAAAAGGGCTGGGAGCAGGGCTGGGATCACCAAGGATTCCTCCAGGAAGATTTTCCTCCTAATTAAGCTCAACAATAACAACAACAAAAAGGAATTTTTCCCTTTTTAATAATAGATCAGGAGCATTTCCCTGATGGGAGCACCGAGCCTTTTCTCACCAGCTTCCAGAGGGTCTGCTCCGAGCTCTCCCTCATTCCTCATGAATAATTTTCCGGATTCCTCCCCTGTCCTGCATGGATTGGTGTTGCCATGGTCACCAGTGAGGGATGCAATCCTGAGGGATGCGGGAGAGTACCAGGAAAAGGGTTGGGAAAATGGGAAAATCCCAAAAAGGGGCCTGGTATCCTGCAGGGATGCTCCAGATCACCCCACTCTGAGATTTTTGTGGGATTCCCTAAGATCCTAAAGGGGTTTTGTTCCTGAATTTTTTGGGATTCGTCCCTCCCATATGGAAATTCTGTTTTTGTCATGCTCTGAGCGCTCGTTCTGAATTGAGCTTGGAAAAAGAGAGAGAAATCCTTCCCAAAGCCACGTGAGGGAGATTCCCAATTTTCCACATCACCTCAGCCAAGGTGGGACACGCTCCACATTCCCACATTATCCTGGGAAAGGCAGGAAAAACTTGGGATGGTTTTTTTGGGACAGGTCGTGCCTGGATCCTGTGCCTGAGCTGTGCCAGAGGTGGGATCTTTCCTCCTCTCCTGAATTTTTCATGGAAAACCCTCTCAGTATTTTACCAAAGTCGGATTTCACCTCCAATTCCGATGTACAGAATTCAAGGAATTTGCTGATCCAACCCTCAGTCCCAATTCCTGCTCTTTGTTTCACTCAGCTCCGGGGTTTTAATGGATTTTCACGCTTTTCCCATTGAATATTCCCAGCAGGAAACTTTGGTGGATCGGAGATGAGGTGGGAGGAGTTAAATATTGAAATTTCCCTTTCCTTTGTTTTTCTCTCTCGACTTTAAACTCCACGATTTTCCTGTGGATTTTCCCTCCTGCTTCCAGTGGTATCAACAAGGGGAGATTTGTCTTTCCAAGGATTTGCAGGACACAGATTCCACCTTTTCCAGGGATTTTGGAAAGTTTTTGGCTGATAAAAATCCTCACTTCATTCATCCCTGCCTCAATCCATCCTTCGACGTTTTCCAAGCAAACCCTAAATTCCAACCCGGCATTTTAATTCCCCAAAATCCCTTTTATTTTTATGGAATTCTTAACCACGGCATCCCTGGGCTCCCTCCTGAGCTGGGTTTGTGCCAGCTTCATTATCCCAGAGCCAAAAGCTTCTCCCAATTAATTTATTCCCATTCCCGAGGCAGCTCCGGCGGCAGATGGAGAGGTGGTGACACCGGGATTTGATGGTTGAGTGACAAAGGGTGACAATTCCATGGAGAGAGACGGGAAAAGTTGTGAGAAATGCCAGGGAGTGGTGAGAAAAAGAATGGAATAGTGAGAAAAAGCAGGGAATGGTGGGAAATAGCAGGGAAGGGTGTTGCCCTCCTGGGGGAATGAATAAATTTGAAATTTCATCACATTCCTGTGGAAAATGTCCTCGAGGGCTGTCGCAGTTCCTGGGGAAAGAAGTGGGAATGGGATCATCAAAACCTGCCAGGAATGGTGGGGCACACCTGGAGAACATCAACTTTGGGTCACCAGGTGGGTTTTTTGGGAGTGAATTTCCATGGAAGTGTTCGAGGCCAGGTCAGTTCCCACTGGGATCACTCAGTTCCTGCTGGGATCGCTCAGTTCCCACTGGGATCACTCAGTTCCCACTGGGATCACTCAGTTCCCACTGGGATCACTCAGTTCCCACTGGAATCAGTCAGTTCCCGTTGGGATGGATCAATTCCCACCGGAGTAAATTGGTTCCCACTGGGATCACTCAGTTCCCACTGGGATCAGTCGGTTCCTGCTGGGATCAGTTGGATCCTGCTGGGATAAATCAGTTCTTGTTGGGATCAGTCAATTCCCACTGGGATCACTCAGTTCCCACTGGGATGAGTCAATTCCCACTGGGATCACTCAGTTCCAACTGGGATCAGTCAATTCCCACTGGGATCAGTCAATTCCCACTGGGATCACTCAGTTCCCACTGGGATCACTCAGTTCCCACTGGGATCGGTCAATTCCCACTGGGATCACTCACTCCCCACTGGGATCATTCATTTCCCACTGGGATCACCTGTGCCTGATGCCCTTGGCAGGATGGAGATCCAGGTCTGGGATCCCAGGACGGGATCAGGATCTGCTGTTCCTGTGTCCGAGGGTTCCTCTCACCCAGGAGAGGAGTCCCCAGTGTCCCATCTTCCCCGGGTGGATTTTCCCATGGGAACAGACATCCCTGGCACAGACGAGCTGTGGGTGGTGTCCAGCAGGGAAGGGAATTCCAGCCAAACCCTCTCCCAGCTCCGTGTGATCGGAAAAACGCGGATTTTTCCTCTCTCTGAGTGTTGCATCCATCATTTTATCCACAAAACCACGGGACATCCCAAGTGGGAAAGGACTCCCGGGGACTCCAAAAATCCCAACCATTCCCATCCTTGAGGAGGCTCAGGCTGCTCCAAGCCTGGGTGCAGAATCCGGCAGCAGGAGCGGAGGTGGGAGCCGGGAAGCTTTTCCAGAGGCTCCAGCTCCATCCCAGGGCTGTTTTCCCACCTGATTTAACCCTTGGCTGATCCCAGGGCCAGATGCCACCAGGGTGGGGTGGCCTGGGGACACTCTGGGGACAGGCACGGCCCGTGTCCCCCCGTGCCACCACCTCCGTGGGTTTTCTGGGAGCAGCGTGGGATGGATGGCCCTGGAAAGGAGGTGACAATGGCACAGTGTCACCTCCACCTGTCCTGAGCTGCCAGGGGGGTTGGGGTGGGATTTGCTGGGGTGGGATTTGCTGGGATGGGATTTGCTGGAGTGGGATTTGCTGGGACGGAATTTGCTGCTCCATCGGGAACAGGACAAGGTGACTGGAGCGTCCTGAGTCACCACCCCACAGATTCTTTGAGATTTTCTGTTGGGATTCCTGGAAAAATGGTGCTGGAGTAGCCCCAGTGCCTCCCAGCTTTTTTACAGCTTGTTTATGGGTTATGCTTATGGGGTGTTGTTTTAAAGATTAATTGTTTAAAGGTAAAAACCAAGTTTTTATTATTTATTTCTAAAACCATGACACCAACACAAGGGGATTTTCTGCCGGTGGCAAAGCTGCTCCGTGCTCCTCAATCAGCTTTAATGAAGCAATAAACAGAGCTGCCGGAATGTTCCCTGGGAACAGCAATTCCCAAAGTTTTACTGTTCCTCCTGCAGCCATAAATCGGGATAAACTGGGATAAAAATCCAACTGCTGCTGGGAGCATCCTGCTGGTCCTAACGAGCTGATTAAATCAAATCCCTCACTGTTTAATTTTGTTGCATTCCAAGCCCAGGTTCCCTTTGCTTCCCATTTCCTGCTCTGGGAGCTGGAGGTGTTTTCCAGGAGCAGGGGTGTAGGGAAGGGATTTTTCCCATTGTTCTCCCAAAAAATCTCATTTTAAGAAATGGGAATAAATGAATTGCAGCCTGTCCTCAGAGTGGTTTGGGCACCCAGTGGATCCCAGGGGATTGGGGAACATTCCAGGTGCTGCTGTTTTTAGGGATTTTGGGAATTCTGACGAGGAGATGGCTTTGGGACAGATCCCCTGCAGGGGGATCCGTGTCCTGGCTGGTGCCAGAGTGGGATCTCCTGGGAATTTCTGCAGGAAGAGGAGCTGTTCCCATGGGTTGTTATTTCAGATCCTGCCGGGAGAAAAGAGGGAATTCCACGGAATTCTGAGGAGCTGAGCAGGGCTCGGCCTGGTCCTGCTGGTGAGGGACCAACCCCAACCTTCCCCTCTCCCTGCCTCCCTTTGGGATGTAGGGATGAGCCTGATGGATTTTTCCTGCTTTTTGGGCTGCTGTCAGATCCTTTCTATGCCAGAAAAAACGCTGATTTTTGGGAAAAGCTTCTCCCCTGCCATTCCCCTGTCTCCAGCACCCCCAGCTCAGAATGTCCCCGCTCCCTGAGGCAGCTCCAGCCCCTGTGTGACAGGAGAATTCCCCGTTCCCGGCTGGGGAGCAGCCGGGACAATGCGGGGCTGTGTTCTCCAGGAGCCACCTACACGCGCAGGAATTGTTCCCGTGGATTGTTCCCAGGGATTGTTCCCTCTGCCCACATCTGCTCCGGACAAAGGGGCCCTGCAGGAGCCTGGAGGAGCCTGGAGGAGCCTGGAGGAGCCTGGTATTTTCTAGGGGATGAATTCCCTGTGTGGTTTTCCCTGCTCCCAGCCAGCGCTGCTCTGTGCCGTCCTACGGATCGTCCTGGATCATCCCAGCCAGGGCTCTCCTGCAGGATTCTGCCCATGGGTTCAGGCCACAGATTCTATGCTGCTTTTACAGCTCAGGAGTTTTGTTTCTTCCCGATATTCCTGGATTTTTGCGGTGGGGCATAGAGGGATTTGTAGGGAAGATCTGCCCTTGGATCCCTGGAAGTGCCCAATGCCAGGTTGGAGCAATCTGGGATAGGGGAAGGTGCCCTTGTGCTTGGGATGAGCTTCAAATTCCCTTCCCAACCCAAACCATTCCAGGATTCTGTGATTTCCCATCAGAGCTTGGGCTCAGCCCTTTCATATTCCCATATTTACAAATTTCCCCCAGGAATCTGTGCCAGGAACTTCCTCCTTCCCTCTCAGCTATTTCACACCCCCAAATCCAAGGAAAACAAGAAATTCCTCACTTTTCAGCCCCAAACTCTTCCTATTTGGACCCTTTTTAACCCTCTCTGCTTCCCTCCCCTAAAATATCCCTGTTTGAAACGGATTTAGAGCTTTTTGTTGCCCTTTTGGGATCTGTATTTGTTACTGGAGGGTCTGGGTGGAAAATCCTGGGAGATTGGATGGGATTTTGTCACTGTTGAGTAAGAAATGACACAGACTCACCAGAAGGATGGTTTGGACAGCAGGACACAACTTTTGTTCAGATTCCCCTTTTTTAATGCATTCTTCCCATACAGATAGACCTGATTGCTCAATTAATTAATACATTCCACCGGACTGGCTAATTAACAGAGCATCTTTCTTATAAAAAATCTTTGAGAAAAACAGGAAAACAGAGAGTAGGAAAACAACACCTGCAGGCTGTTTATAGTAAAAAGCTGTCGTTGTTTATCTTAAACTCCCTAAAGTCTCAACAGCTGATTCTGGGGAAACTTACCTGGTTTTCTCACTCTCTGGCCAGGCTGTCACATCCACAGCATCTGGCAGCAGTAAGGGGAACATCTGGATCCTGGCTGGGAATGGGATTGTTTGGAGACCAGTTGGGAAAAATCCCAATCCCAGAATCCTGCTGGATCAATGCCAGGATTTTTGGGACAACAGCTCCAGACCCCTGAG
>JAOYNM010000110.1:3886911-3898455 GCA_025769955.1 Setophaga kirtlandii | reverse complement strand
TAATAATAATAATAATAATAATAATAATAATAATAATAATAATAATAATTATTATTATTATTATTATTATTATTATTTCTTCATCTCCTCCTTGCCTTCCTACATCATTGTGCAGCTGTGTCCATCCCATGTGAAAAAGCAGCTGGAACACGGAATTTTCGTAGTAAAAAAACAAAGAAAAAAATCCCCATTTTCCCCTCCAAATTGCTCCGATTTTGGGTTTTCTCAAAGATTCCAGAGAGAAAAACATTCCAAGGAAATATTTGCTCTACAATTCCCACACTTTAAGCTTTTCCCACCCCCTTGGAGAGGGAAATCAGCCCCATTTCCTGCTGCTCCTCCTGTGTTTGTCCTGGAAGGCGCCGCTCTCCGAGTGCTTTTGGATCCCTGCTCCAGCCTGTCCCATCCTTGCTGATTTCTGGGAATTCTCGTGTTCCCTGCCCTGTCCCATCCTTGCTGTTTTTAGGAAATTCCCTGTGTCCCCCATGCTGGCTGGTTTTTTTGAGAATTCCTCATGTCCCCTGTCCTTGTTGTTTTTTGGGATGTTCCCATGTCCCACACCCTGTCCTATCCTTGGTGGCTTTTTGGGAATTCCCCGTGTCCCCATTCTGGCTGTTTTTTGGGATGTCCCCATGTTCCCCACCCTGGCTGTTTTTTGGGATGTCACCACATCCCCTACCCTGTCCCATCTTGCTGGTTTTTGGGAATTCCCATATTCCCCACCCTGTCCCATCCTTGCTGGTTTTTGGAATGTCCCCATGTCGCCTGTCCTTGCTGTTTTTTGGGAATTTCCGTGTACCCTGTCCTTGCTGCTTTTTGGGAATTCCCCGTGTCCCCTGTCCTGGCTGTTGTTTGGGATGTCCCCATGTCCCCTGTCCTTGCTGGTTTTTGGGAATTTCCGTGTACCCTGTCCTTGCTGCTTTTTGGGAAGTCCCCGTGTCCCCATTCGGGCTGTTTTTTGGGATGTCCCCATGTCCCCCATCTTGGCTTTTTTTGGGAATTTCCTTGTCCCCATCCTCGTGGTTTTTTGAATGTCACCATGTCCCCCACCCTGGTTGTTTTTCGGGATGTCCCCGTGTCCCCATCCTGGCTGTTTTTTGGGATGTCTCAGTGTCCCTCACCCTGGCGGTTTTTTGGGATGTCTCAGTGTTGCCCACCCTCTCCCATCCTTGCTAGTTTTTGGGAATTCCCCATGTCCCCTGTCCTGGCTGTTTTTTGGGATGTCCCCATGTCCCCACCCTGGTTGTTTTTTGGGAATTCCCTGTGTCCCCTATCCTGGTTGTTTTTTGGGAATTCCCGTGTCCCCCATCCTGGTTGTTTTTTGGGATGTCCCCATGTCCCCCATCCTGGCTGGTTTTTGGAATGTCCCTCACCCTGGCTGTTTTTTGGGACGTCCCCCATCCTGGCTGTTTTTTGGGATGTCCCCGTGTCCCTCACCCTGGCTGTTTTTTGGGATGTCCCCCACCCTGGCTGTTTTTTGGGATGTCCCCGTGTCCCCATCCTGGCTGTTTTTTGGGATGTCCCTATGTCCCCATCCTGGCTGTTTTTTGGGATGTCCCCGTGTCCCTCACCCTGGCTGTTTTTTGGGATGTCCCTCACCCTGGCTGTTTTTTGGGATGTCCCCGTGTCCCCATCCTGGCTGTTTTTTGGGAATTCCCGTGTCCCCTTCCCACGCTGTCCCCGCCTCCCCGGCGCTGCTCACGGTGTTTTGTTCAATTGCAGAGAAGTCCCATAACGAAACGTCTTTAGGAAATTCCCCCGCCATGTACCGCGGTGAGTCCACGCTGGCTTTGGGAGTCCCGGCTTAACCCAGTCCCGCCTAACCCCACTGACCCCATTCCCTGCCCGTGTCCCTTTTGCTGTCGCCATGTCCCCATCGTGGCCTCAGCTTTGCCAAAATTTATCGGCACAAATCCACCCAAACGACCCCAAAACCCCACAAAGTTCCCCATTTATGCTGTGCGGTGTTTAAGTGAGTTAAAAAGCTTGGGAGGTTTGGGGTTTGTAGGGTCTGCCCCACGTGGCTGAACTGAGTTTGGTCCCTCCTGATCTGAGCAAAGCTCAGGATTTAAATGTCAGATCCTCATCCCTCTTTTCTGTGTCTCCAGAAGAACATTTCCAGCAGGAACGTTCCTGGGATTTCCAGCTGAACTCAGGCAGGGATAAAAAGAGGGAAGAAAAAGAGGAATATTTGGGTTTTCCTGAAATCTGGGTGATTCCTGTGCAGAGAGGTTGGACATGAGCTGGATGCTCCCACAGGCTCCTGCCCTTTGTCAGGCAGGATTCCCTCTGGATTCTGTGCCTGGTGGGATAATCCCATCCCAAAATCCTAAATATGGACCGGGATTTCCCTCTGGATTCTGTGCCTGTTGGGAGAATCCCATCCCAAAATGCTGAATTTGGGCAGGGAATTCCCTCCAGTTTCAGTCCCTGTTGGGAGAATCCCATCCCAAATTCCTAAATTTGGGCAGGGAATTCCCTCTGGATTCTGCCTCTTCTGGGAGAATCCTATCCCAAAATCCTAAATTTGGGCAAGAAATTCCCTCTGGGTTCTGTGCCTGTTGGGACAATCCCATCCCAAATTCCTAAATTTGGGCAGGGAATTCCCTCTGGATTCTGCCTCTTCTGGGAGAATCCCATCCCAAATTCCTAAATCTGGGCAGGGAATTCCCTCTGGTTTCTGCCCTTTTTGGGAGAAGTTCATCCCAAAATCCTAAACGGTGCTTCAATCACAAAAACCCCAGGATGGCTGCCCTGGGAATAAGTTGGAATTGCCAGGGATGTGTTGGGATGACAAGGGCAGCCGTGAGGGATTTTAGGGAATGTGAGATGGGGCAGATTTGGGAATCCTGGGAATGTCACCACCTCTCCAAAGCCACCAGAGATTCCAACCGCTCCCAGATCCAGAGCTGTCCCGGACAGGATTCACTTCCTGCCCTTCCTGCTGCTTTTGGGGCCGGGGTTGTGTGGGGTCAGCTCTGGGAATGTCCCTTGCTGTCCCCACCGTGTGCTGGAGTGAAATCCCTGCGGAACCGGAGCTTCCTCAGGGCCTGGCACAGCCCAGGGCACAATTCCCATCCCACGGGGACTTTTGGGGACAAGGAGGGCATTGCCAGCTGGGAGAGCTGGAGAGGAGCAGGATGTGCCAGGCAGGGCACGGCCAAGGGAATTGGGATCCTGGCATCGGGAGCAGGAGGGTTTGGAGGGAGCTGAGGAGCTGGGAAAGGCTCAGCAGCAGAATCAGCCTGGGAGGAAATGCTGGAATGGGATGGACAGCCTGGGAATATTTGGAAAAATGTCTGGGAAAAGGGATCAGCAGCAAAATCAGCTCTGGTGGGAGCAGCATCAACCACCTGGAAGGGAGGGGACAAGGACAAAGGGGATTCCAGTGAAGAGTTTTCCTGGGCTTTTTTTTTTATTCCCATTGGATATCTTCGTTCAGGGAAAAAGGGTCTTGGGAGTGGATCCACCAGGAAAATGGGATTTTATCCACACAATCCCATTCTATCCCTCATTTCATGGGTGCACAGGAGAAAATTCCTGCTCTTCGTGTTGTAACATTCCATGGAAAACTTCCTGGCTCCAGAGGATTCAGATCCCCCTCTCCCACCCCTGTGCAGACCTGGACTCCAACTCAGGCCTTAATTAACTCAATAATTAATGAGCTGGGGGTAACGATTCTTCCCCTCAGCCCTTTTCCTTGTGGCTGCCCCAGCGTTCCTCCCTGGAATGACCTGGCTGGGAATTCTGGAGCTTTGGGATGTGGAGAGGGACGTGAATCCCAGGGATTTGGGGTGCTGGGAGGATTTGGGGCTCTTGGCTGTTCTTCCTTGGGGTGCAGATCCCCAGGATCTCGGCTCAACTCCAGAGGGAGATGGAAAAGGGGTCTGGAAGGTTGGGAATCCCATTCCCAGGATGTTCCTGAGCTTGGGAATGCAGGATCTGCCGGTGGGGACATGAAGCACGGGAGATTTGTGGGACATTTGTCCCAAATTCCTCTGCAGGGCCGGGATGACCACAGGAAGTGTCACCCACCCCTTGTCCCAGGATTTGGAGTGATGATTCTCAGAATTCTGTGGGCAATTATCAGGGAAAAATGATCCAAAAGGATAAACAGATCATTTAATTTCCCAGCAGAATTTCCCACTTTTTTTTCCCCTTTTCAATGGAATTAAAACCTTGCTTTGTTCCTTTTCCTCTCTTTTTTTTTTTGGCAAACCTGAGGTTGTTTGAGCCTGTGCTGGGCCTGAGCAGCTGGGATGTGTTGGGATGAGCACATCCTTGGAAAACAGAGCTGATGGGGGAATTTTAGATGGGAAAGGGGCAGCTCTGGGATGGGAATCAGAGGTTTCTGGCATGATCCCAGTTCATGGCAAAACTTGGGAGCAGAGCCAATTTTTAAGCCAAAATAAACAGCCCAAGGATATGTTTTTCCATCTTGGAACCATCCAGAGGGATGAGGGAAACCTTGACACTTCCAGCTGGAACTTCCCCATGCTCAGAGCCTCTGGTTCTGAGGGAATTTCTGGATGCTCCCCGTTAGAAACAGCAAAATATTTATTATTTATTAATTGTTATTTATTATTTATTAATAGTACTGTGCTGAGGCAAAAATCAGGGGTTTTTTTCCATGCTGTCCTTAGGTTCATTAAAGCCAGGAGGGTACTAATTAATCTCCCCGATTTTTAATTGCCATCATTAATACAGGCTTGTAAAATCCAGCTTGCTCCGCTTAGCACTTCCAGTTATCCCACAGGATCCAGAGTGGGAATAAATCCTGATCAAAGCCAATCTTGGCCGATAAAATAATTAATTCCCATTTTCTGATTTGCCGGGAGAAGCTCCCGCCTGTGGTGGAGATTTGGGAGCTCTGCCCTGGCATGGGTCGAGCTGTTTTCACCAGGAATGAAAATAAACCAGGAGCAGGGATGCAGACAGACCTGGAGAAGTTGGATTTTTGGAAGAAAGTTGGGATTTTCGGAATAAAGTTGGGATTTTCCTGCCCTGGTAATCCATTAATCCATAACCGACTAACCGGGAGCGTGCGCTGATGGGAGCGTGGAGCCAATCCTGAACATTCCATGGGTGAATCCTGGGGTTGGGTTTTCCTTCCCTAAGGTGGGAATTCCAGGAAGAGCCCCCATCCTCACTCCCCTCCTCCTCCCCCTGCCGCAGCTCTGAAAGTTTCTCAAAATTCCCAAAATCCTCCCACTCACTGAGCCAAGGAAATTTCCATGGATCGCTCCAGGATTTTTTGTCTCCCTGTTCTGATCCCATCCCATCCCTTTCCTAATCCCATAACTCCCATCCTTGCTACTGCTGCTTTCCCGCCCATCTCATCCTGTTTTGTCCTCACTGATCCAGATCTAGGTCAATCATTCCCCTCCTTAATGGAATTTTTTCCATGAATAATTAATTTTTTCCCCCTGCACAGAGGCCTTCGCTGTGTGTGGATCCGTAGGGAATTGTCTCGTGTCTTCCCTTTGTGTTTTTTCCCATTAAACTTCCCTGTCCAGCCCTAAATGGGTCATTTTGGTGGCTGAGCTGTCCCTTTCCAAGGGGAACCATCCTTCCAGGCCTCCATGAATGCTGGAAAACCTCCTTGGTGCTGCTGGAGCCCTGGGAATACTCTGTATCCTGGAGAATTCTGTGGAAAAGCAGCTCTGGGTCTGAATAAACCCTTTCCGTGCCCATTTTTCCTCCTGTTCTTCATTTTATGTTACATCCATCAATATCCCCCAATTCCATCTGATTCCAGCCCATTTTCCAGAGGCAGGGAGGGCAGGAAAAGCAGGAACTGATGGAATGGGGACCATCCCCAATGCTCAGTCCCCTCAGCTGCTCCTTCTCTCCCCTGTCTGCCGAACTTCCTCTCTCTCCCTTTCATTTTTTTCCAATCCCAAATCCATTTGGAGCCCTCCTTCCCTTTCCAGGCACATTCCTGGGTGAGTTCAGAATCCCGGGATGGCCGGGGAGGTGAATTCCCAGAGACTTTTAAAAGACCCGTGTTCTGTTTTTTCTTTCCTTTTTTTTTTTTTTTTTCGGTTTTGTTTTTCTTTGGTTTTATTTTTGGTTTTGTTTCGGTTTTTTTTTTTCCTTCTCTCCCACTGATTCCAGCCCGAGGGATCTCAGAAACCACTCCCAGCTTCATGTATCCCTACGGAACTTCCAGCAGCCAGATGGTGCTCCGAGGGGTGGATCTCCTGCTGGAATGCATCGCCTCCGGAGTGTATGTACCCCATGGAGAGTGATTCCCAGCAATTCCCAGCGGGATCAGCACAAGGAATCACCCCTGGACTGGGAAAAGGGGATCATTCCCTCCTTTTTAGTTGTTAGCAATGCTCCCATAACCTGCACGATGAGCAAACAGGAAATGTTGAGGTTTCCAGGTGTCTTCAGATCCTTGTCCAAGGATAATTCCCCACTGGTTCGTCCTAAAATTTGGGAATTTTCCGGGAACTCCTCACCACACTGTGGGGGAGGACATTTGTGCCCCCCAGAAGTGTCCTGGGCTCGTGGTCCAGCCCACACCATCACACCATGGTCAGGGATGGGCTTTGAGGTGCCTTCCACCCCAAACCATTCCAGAATTCCATGATCCTGCATTCCCAGGAGGATCAGGGGGAGAACAAAGCTCCTGACCCATTGGGAACGCTCAGGGCTGTGGTTTAGAGGTGATGATGGGAAGGAGGGTGATGGGAATGAGGGTGATGGGAATGAGGGTGGCCCACCAGTTAGATCAGACCTTCCCCCTGGGTTTTGGGGTTCCCAGGATGGGAATTCCACTGTTATTTAGGAATCACAAATCTTTACTTGGGAGTCATTCCCTGGCCTTTGGAAAAACTCTGATCTACCCCCCTCTCCTCAGACCAGCGCCGGACATCATGTGGTACAAGAAAGGCGGGGAGCTCCCGGTGGGTAAAACCAAGCTGGAGAACTTCAACAAGGCCCTGCGCATCTCCAACGTGTCCGAGGAGGACTCCGGGGAATATTTCTGCCTGGCCTCCAACAAGATGGGCAGCATCCGCCACACGATCTCGGTGAGAGTGAAGGGTACGTCACCTTTACCTTCCCTCTTCGGGTCCCGGCCGCCTGGAGCCAGGAGGGGACGTTCATGGAATGCTGGGAGGGACAGCGGGGCCTCTCCCTGGGAATGGGTCTGCGTTCTTCAGGGAGTCATGGAATGGGTTGGGTTGGAAGGACGTCAGAGGTCGCCCAGTTCCGGGACACATTCTGTGATCCCAGTTTGCTCCAAGCGCCATCCAACCCGACCTTGGGCACTTCCAGGGATGGAGCAGCCACAGCTTCTCTGGGAATTCCATCCCAGCCCCTCCTCACCCTGATTCCATCCCAATATCCCATCTAAATCTTCCCTTTTTTGAATTAAATCTTGTCCAAACGGCCCCAAAACAGGAGATGGGAACCCTCTGACAGAAGTGGTGGTGGGTTTGTGTGGCCGGGGAGAGTAAAGGGGTTTCTCCTCCTTCACCAAATCCTGGGAAACCCGCTGGGTTTTTCCATCCCCCTGGGAGTGTTGTAGGGGGGAACTCGGGGGTGGTGCCTCTGTCCCCGTGTCACCGGGGTGGGGCTGTTTTCCAGCTGCTCCCTACTGGCTGGATGAGCCGGAGAACCTGATCCTGGCCCCTGGTGAGGACGGCAGGCTCGTGTGCCGGGCCAACGGCAACCCCAAACCGTCCATCCAGTGGCTGGTGAACGGAGAGCCCATCGAATGTGAGTGTGAGAGAGACTGGACCTCCTTCTCCAAAATCCTTGCCAAAATCCCAGCCAAGGATATCCTGGCTGAGCATGAGCCAGAGTAGATTCCTCCTCCAAAATCCTAGCCAAAATCCAACCAAAATCCCAGCCAAGGATCTCGTGGCTAAGCATGAGCCAGAGTGGCTTGCTCCCCAAAATCCCAGTGAAAATCCCACCAAAATCCCAGTAGATTCCTACTCCAAAATCCTAGCCAAAATCCAACCAAAATCCCAGCCATGGACCTCATGGCTGAGCAGGAGTCACAGCTACCTCCTTCTCCAAAATATCAGCCAAAATTCCAGGCAAAATCCTAGCCAAGGATCTCACAGCTGAACATGAGCCAGGGTTGCTTCCTTCTCCAAAATCTCAGCCAAAATCCCACCAAAACCTGAGTCAAGGATCTCACGGCTGAGCATGAGCCAGAGTTGCCTCCTTCTCCAAAATCTCAGCCAAAATCACACCAAAATCCCAGCCAAGGGCCTCAAGGCTGAGCAGGAGCCACAGTTGTCTCCTTCTCCAAAATCCTTGCCAAAATCCCACCCAAGTATATCCTGGCTACGCATGAGCCAGAGTAGACTCCTCCTCCAAAATCCTAGCCAAAATCCAACCAAAATCCCAGCCAAGGATCTTGTGGCTGAGCATGAGCCAGAGTGGCTTGCTCCTCCAAAATCCCAGCCAAAATCCCAGCGAAAATCACACCAAAATCCCAACCATGGACCTCATGGCTGAGCAGGAGTCACAACTGCCTCCTTCTCCAAAATCTCAGCCAAAATTCCAGGCAAAATCCCAACCAAGGATCTCACAGCTGAGCATGAGCCACAGCTGCCTCCTTCTCCAAAATATCAGCCAAAATTCCAGGCAAAATCCCAGACAAGGATCTCATGCCTGAGCATGAACCACAGTTGCCTCCTTCTCCAAAATCCCATCCCAAATCCCCACCCAAGTCCTAGCCTGAGTCCCAACCAAGGATCTCCGGGCTGAGCACAAACCAGAGCTGCTGGGGGGGTCCAACACCCTCATGAACCCCCAGCTTGTCTGGGACGGGCCCAGTTCACCCAGTGGCTCCCAGTTGTGTCTGTGGAGCTCACACACCACCACCAGGCTTGACCTGGGCTGAGCTGGGAGGACACTCCATGAGATTACGGGGTGGATTTTCATTTGGGACCGAATTGAAGGAGCTGTCCTTGTTTTGAAGCGTCTCCGCCCAACCCGAGCCGGGAGGTGGCCGGGGACACCATCGTGTTCCGGGACACGCAGATCGGCAGCAGCGCCGTGTACCAGTGCAACGCGTCCAACGAGCACGGCTACCTGCTGGCCAACGCCTTCGTCAGCGTGCTGGGTGAGTCCGAGGCAAGGGGAGAACTCATCCCAGAACTCAGATTTCCATGGAATCCGAGTTTGGAAAGTACCTCAAAGCTCAGCTCAAAGCTCATCCTAGAAGGGTGGATGTGGCTCTTGGTGCCAAGGTGGTGTTGGGTCATAGGTTGGATTTAATCTTAAAGGTGTTTTTCAGCCTTGCTGGAAACCTTTTCCGATCTTTTTCCAACTGGTTGGTTCTGGGATTCATCTAAAATTCCACCCTTTTGGAAGGGTGGGGCATAGAAACTTCCACTATCCCAGGGTGCTCCAAGCCCTGTCCTACCTGGCTTGGAAACTTCCAGGAATCCAGGGGCAGCCACGGCTTCTCTGGGAATTCCATCTCAACCCCTCCTCACCCTCCTAGCCAGGAACTTCTTCCCAATATCCCACAAAAACTCTCCTATTTTGGTTTAAAATCATTCCCCTTTATCCCATTACCGTATTCCCATGCAAAAGTCACTCTCCTTGGTTTTTCCAAGCCCCCTTTTCCCTCCCGAAGTTTTCCATGAGTTTTCCCCTTTGCTGCTCTGAGGGAAGGCACCCAGGTTTTGGAACAGGAATCCATCGCCATGGATTCAAACCAGGCAAAAGGTTGGGCAAATCCAGGGATATGGGTCACAAAAAAAGACTGGAAGAGAGGGAAGATGAGGTGGGTGGGAGTGGAGAAGCTCTACTGGGTTTTGAAAGCGCCAGTAGAAAAACTGAACCAAAAAAAAGCAACCAGGGAAAAGGCTGGAAAAGAGCAGCAGAACCCATTTTTCCTCCTTCTCCATGGCTGGAATTCTGGTGGTTGGCAGATGTTCCGCCCCGGATCCTGGGCCCCCGGAACCAGCTGATCAGGGTGATCCAGAACAACAGGACGCGCCTGGATTGTCCCTTTTTCGGGTCCCCCATCCCCACCCTGCGCTGGTAAGAGCCGGATCCCACCCCACTCCATCCTGAGGGGTGGGAAAGGGGGGGGTTTCCTCCTTTTCCTTCCCTTCCAACAGCACTTTGTGGTGTTGGGAGGTTTAAGAACGGCCAGGGGAACACGCTGGATGGAGGCAACTACAAAGCCCACGAGAACGGGAGCTTGGAGATGTTCATGGCTCGGAAGGAGGACCAGGGAATCTACACCTGCGTGGCCACCAACATCCTGGGGAAAGCTGAGGCCCAGGTCCGCCTGGAGGTCAAAGGTAGGAGCACGGAGCTGCCAAAATCTTGGATCTTCTGGAAGTTGCAGCAGAAATAATCGAGGCTAAAAATCTGGGAGCTGCATCAGGAATAACCCTTGAGGTGAAGGGGGTTGGTTGTGGGTGATCTGATCTCCCAGCAGGTCAGAGCTGGGAGCCTTGGAATGGTGGAGATTCCATTTTAATGTTGGGAAAAGCCCAGGCTGGGGATGGTGGAAGGGTTTGGGTTGGGTGTCAGGCTGGGAGAAGCCATCAGCAACACCAACACTGACCCCAAGTGTTCCTTGGGGTTAGCTGAGGACAATAAAACAATTTTGGAACTGTTTTTATCCCCCTCAGCAAATCCAACTGCTACCTCCAAAAAATGGGTTTTTTTTTAAAAGGCTCAGCACAAATTAATGACTCGTTAAATTAATTTATTTGTTCAAAGCTGGACAAAAACCCCAAACGTGCTTGTCCTTCTCAAGTAATTCCACTCTCTGTTGAGCCTCTGAGCCAAGCCCCACGGTTTTGGGACATGACCCTTTGTGAGCTCCTGCAGACCCCACCAGGATCGTGAGAGGACCTGAGGAGTTTGGGACATAACCCTTGACCCTGTGCAGACCCCACCAAAGTTTTGAGGGAATCTGAGGGGTCTGGAGACCCCACCAGGATCTTGAGAGGACCTGAGGAGTTTGGGACATAACCCTTGACCCTGCACAGACCCCACCAAAATTTTGAGGGAATCTGAGGGGTCTGGGGTGTGACCCTTTTTTTGTGACCCTGTGCAGACCCCACCAAAGTTTTGAGGGAATCTGAGGGGTCTGTGGTGTGACCCTTTGTTTGTGACCCTGCTCAGACCCCTCCAGGGGTTGTGAGGGAACTCGAGGAGTTTGGGACTTAACCCTTGACCCTGCACGGACCCCACCAGCATCACAGGAGGACACGAGAAGTTTGGGGGATAACCCCTGACTTCATGTGGACCCCACAGGGATCATGAGGGGTCCTGAGGAGTTTGGAACGTGTCCCTTTGTTTGTGACCCCATGCAGACCCCACCAGGATCGTGAGAGGACCTGAGGAGTTTGGGAAATAACCCTTGACCCTGTGCAGACCCCACAAAAGTTTTGAGGGAACCTAAGGGGTCTGGGGTGTGACCCTGTGCAGACCCCACCAAAATTTTGAGGGAACCTGAGGGGTCTGGGGTGTGACCCTTTGTTTGTGACCCTGCTCAGACCCCTCCAGGGGTTGTGAGGGAACTCGAGGAGTTTGGGACTTAAC
>JAOYNM010000110.1:3874510-3886457 GCA_025769955.1 Setophaga kirtlandii | reverse complement strand
GACTTCATGCGGACCCCACAGGGATCATGGGGTGTCCTGAGGAGTTTGGAACGAGTCCCTTTGTTTGTGACCCCATGCAGACCCCACCAGGATCGTGAGGGGCCCCGAGGACCAGGTGGTGAAGAGGGGCACCATGCTCCGGCTCCACTGCCGCGTCAAGCACGACCCCACGCTGCGGCTCATGGTCACCTGGCTCAAGGACGATGCCCCCCTGTACATGGGGAACAGGTCTGTGCCCAAAAACTCCATCCATTTCTCTCCCAGAATTGTTGGGTTTTTAGCAGAACGTTCCAGGAGTCCCCGGGGATAAATATTGAGTTCCCACCTAAGCAACATTTGATGTTTTTGACGCTTTT
The DNA here is from genome assembly GCA_025769955.1 of Setophaga kirtlandii. Classification (NCBI taxonomy): domain Eukaryota; kingdom Metazoa; phylum Chordata; class Aves; order Passeriformes; family Parulidae; genus Setophaga; species Setophaga kirtlandii. Next base: position 3,886,101 of record JAOYNM010000110.1, on the reverse strand, counting down.
AATCTCGTTGGCTCCCTCCAGCAATTCCAGCTGATTTATCAGTAACTCCAGAGTTTGCTGTGGGTTTTATTCCCAGATATTTTAGGACATCTTGATAAAACCTGGGAATTCATAACGAGCCACTCCAGAATTAATGTTTCTCTACTGCGGCTGGCACAGCTTTAATTTCCTTTCCACACCTGACTCCTGCTTCTTGTGAAGCAAGATCTGATCCCAGGGCACGAGCCCAGGGCTGGCTGTCGTCCTAAAAATGTGATTATTCCCCAGATACACCCCAGGGCGCGTGATTCCTTAGGAAATGAGCTTTCCCAGAATAACCCAGCACATCCTCAGCTGACAAAACCTCCAGACCGGAAATGTTCTGCTCTGGTTGGGTTTCCAGCTGGATTTTGTCAGGGATTTTGTCCAGCCTTCAACACTGCTTCCTAAATATGTTGGGGCAGAGAATTTTGGGACGTTGTTTCCTTGAAGGATGAAGAAGGAAGAGGATGGTCTGATGATCTATGGAGTGACTGAGAAGGACGAGGGCGATTACACGTGTGTGGCCAACACGGAGCTGGACAAGGACTTGGCCAAGGCCTATCTCACCGTGCTGGGTAAAGCCCCCCTGACCCCACAGCTGAACAGGACACCCCAAGCTTGAGGTCAGGCTGGAAGGGGGATCTGGGCTCCAAGATTGTCCCCTGGATGCTCAGGGAGGTGCTGGCAGAGCAGGGGTTCTGTTGTGGCAGGATTCGCTGCCTCGTCCTGGATGATGGCACTGAAATGCTGCCAAAAACCTGGGATCTGAGGGTAAAAAACTAAACAGGAATTGTGCCACGCAGCCCAAAATATCCCCAGGTGGATGCTGAAGATCCATGAGAAAAGTCCCAAATTTGGGGGTGAATTTAGTGGGGTGTTGGGGTGCTGAACCAGCTACTCCTGGCCCTGTGTGTCCCCTTTGCAGCACAGGGAGGGACAAACTTCACCCCATTCCCCATTTGTGCCACTGCCAGCTCTGCTTGGCAAACAGGGATAACAGGGATTTATCATCTCCTGGCTCCTTCAGATTCTCGGGAATGCCACAACCTGCCAGTGCCCCTCCACAGCTGGAACAGGAATCCCAAATCCCAAATAATTCCCCTGGGGTTGATTTATTTCCCCTTCTTTCCCCTAATGGCTCATTTCCCCTAATGGCTCATAACCCCCAGGCTGATATTTCCCTTTTGCTGTCAACTATGAGTGGGTAACGCATGGAGGTCTCTGGGGGAAGGATATTCCTGCTCTGCTTCCCAAAACTGGATCAAATCCTGCTGAAATCTGGAACTTTATGTTTGCCAGGTGCTCCTTTGGCCACCCAAGCTTAAACTAACCCGGTTTAACAAGCACTGTCTTACCTTGCAGCCATCCCTGCTAATCGGTTGAGAGATTTACCCAAAGGTAATCATCACTAATTCCTCACCTTCCTCTCATTTCCCACCTTGGTTTTGGTTTTCCCTCGCCAGTAACTCCAAGAGAAATGGGTGGCAGCTGGAAAAACTGGGGGATGATGCTGGGGTTGAAGGAGCTGAAGCTCCAAGTCCTGCCCAAATTTTCCTTGAAGGAGTTGATGCTTCCAGGTTGTCCCTGAAGGAGCTGAAGCTCCAAGTCCTGCCCAAATTTTCCTTGAAGGAGTTGAGGCTTCCAGGTTGTCCCTGAAGGAGCTGAAGCTCCAAGTCCTGCCCAAGCTGTCCTCGAAGCAGCTGGTTTTTCCAAGTTCCATCCAGGTTGTCCTTGAAAACCCATCCAGATGGGTGGAAAGCTCCTGTTCCACCACGTTTTGTATCCCACAGTGGCAGCTCCTGAGTGCAGGAATCACTTCACTTGTGCTTGAAAATCCTGATGGAAAAAAAAACCCCAAAAAAGCACGGAATTCCCTAATTTTTACCTGGAATTTATTCCTGTTGTCGCATGAGCTGACCCTTGTGATCACATTAAAAAAAAAAAGAGGCAAATTTCTATCAAATTTATATTTCCACTAAGATTTTGTGTCCTTTTTCTGCTGTTAATTTACATTTCTGTGTAAGTTTGCAAATCCCCCTAAACCAGCACCTGGTGCTTTCCCCACCATTTTTTGGGGAAAGGCAGGATTTTTCCTGGGAAAGGAGGATTTTTCTTGGGAAAGGCAAGATTTCCAGCCAAGACACTGTCAGAAATGACCACATTTATATTTTAAAAATCACTCTGGTCCCCTAAAGAGCTGCAGGACGTGGATTGTGCCCTGGAGCACATCCTGCCCACGGGACTGGGAGAGGTGATGGGAACTGGGACTTGCTCCTGGGACAATTCCAGCCTCCCATTTATCCCATTCCAACAGCACGACCTGACCAACCCCGGGACTTGGAGCTGTCGGATCAGGCCGAGAGGAGCGTGCGGCTGACGTGGCTCCCTGGTGATGACAACAACAGCCCCATCACAGGTCTGTCCCCGAAATCCCTGTGATGAAAAATCCCTTCCCACCCAAACCCTTCCTGTCAGAACCCAGGAAATTCCTCTGGCTACCCTGGAGGGCTCGAGAGACCGTGGAACAGAGCCCAAGACCCCTGTGCCTTTGGTCTTGACCCGTGGAAAAAATTACCAACCTTTATATGAAGATTTACAAGCCACAAAAGTTTAAGTAGAATGATAGTGAATTTATCACAGGGTGAAAAATAATTTTTTGAGGTTTATGGAATGGGGGCTCAGGGTCCCAAGATGGAGGAATTTGGGTGTGCCCTGTCCTTATTCCTTCTTCTTCCTAGCCTCTATCTTCTGGGTGATGTTGGCATTTTTAGATGGGTTTAGAGTAGAAACTCACTGTCTAACATAGGTGATAGGTATTTGGAAGTTGTGGTAAATAACACATTATTTACCATAACTTTATACTAAAACCAGGTATTTTTTAGTATAAAGAGCTAACACAGACAGAGTGCCTCCGTCTGACCTGCTGAGCAGACCTTGGCAAACCAGGAGAAAGAATTTTATAGATAAAAAAACAACAAACAACTTCAAGAATGAGAACTGAAGAGTTCTGACTCCTTCTTCAACCTCCGGGCTGGGAAAAGAGAGGTTGTAACACATCTCAGAGTCACTGTGACCAGGAGAGCTCCCGAGCCTTCCCTCACCTCTCCCTGCTCTCCCCAGACTACATCGTGCAGTTCGAGGAGGATCGCTTCCAGCCCGGAGTGTGGCACGACCACTCCAGGTACCCCGGGAACGTCCACTCGGTCTTGCTGAACCTGTTCCCGTACGTGAATTACCAATTCCGGGTGATCGCCGTCAACGACGTGGGCAGCAGCGTGCCCAGCGAGCCCTCCGAGCGCTACCAGACCAACGGGGCACGTGAGTTTTGCCCAGGGGTTTTTTGGGTTTTTTTTTTTGACCTTTTCCACCTCTCTCCGTGGAGGTTCCCCCCTCCCATCCCAAGGAATAGGTTGGCAAGGGCGGCGCGGGGAATTTTCCCTGTGGAATTCTCGAACCTGGGGGTGGCGTCCTTTGGGGGCAGCAAAATGCAGAGGTTTATGCAAAATTCAGTGATTTGTTATAGAAAAACCTGGTTTTAATTCTTGCCCCTAAAGGAATCCTTCCAGTCCTTTCAGACTACAGGAAGCTTGGAAATCTGTAGGAAAATCAGACTCGAGTGCAAATATTGTTAATTATTGGCTGCTGTTAAAGCTGGTTGATACCGTGGGGGTGGCGAGGTTCTGGCACAGATTATCCAGAAAAAACTTGGCTGCCCCTGGATCCCTGGAAGTGCCCAAAGCCAGGTTTGATGGGACTTGGAGCAGCCTGGGATAGGGAAAAGTGGAATTGGGTGATTTTAAGATCCCTTCCCACCCAAATTCCACAACAAAAGAACAGAACAAACTCCAATCCACAACCAAGACTTGACTTGTCTGCCCAACACTTTGTAGGGGAATATTTGGGAAAATTCTACACGAGGAATTAATGAGAATCTCAGCAGTTTTGCTGCATTTCTTCCTTTACCCATTCCAGGGTGATTTTTGGAGGATCTGCTGGCATCTAGTGTTGGCTCCCAATAGTGCCCGCCGTGATTCAGGCTCAAAGTGACAAACTCTGCTCCCTCCACAATGGTTCCCTTTCAAAAATTTAGGACATTTAGGGGACAAAAAAGAACCTCCTAAATAAATGACCTGGTTTTTCCAGAGGACTGAGAGTCTCGTGTCCCATTAACCTGAATGGGAACTTCTGGAAAAATCAGGCCATTAACTTCTGCCTTGGAAGGACTTTCAGCTTGCAGGGTTTTAAATTTAACCCCTCAGTGGTTGTTTCTTTGACATTGAAAAATTCCTTGCTTTGGTTTTCAATGTGAATTTCAGGTCCTGAAATAAATCCAACAGGAGTTCAAGGGGTAGGGACTCAAAAAAACAACATGGAGATAACGTGGACCGTGAGTTCTTCTTGGATGCCTTTTGGGATGGAGCTGTGGGGTGAGGGGGAATGGGATCAGAGTGCCAGAGGGCCGGGATAGGTGGGATATTGGGAATAAATCCTTCACCGGGAGGGTGGGGAGAGGCTGGGGTGGAATTCCCAGAAAATCCACAGCTGTCCCATCCGTGGAATTGTCCCAGGTCAGGTTGGAGCAACCTGGGATCATGGGAAGTGTCCCTGCATATGGGGGTGGAATGCAATGGGATTTCAGGTCCCTCCCAACCCAAACCACTCCAGGATTCCATGAAATAAAACACAGGAGGTACAAGAAAGGCCGTTTTCAGTGCTGTGATAAAAAGAATCATTGAAAAAAATTGAAAATAAAATAAATTAAAAGACCTAGCATACAAAGATGCCAAATTCCAGACTCAGCTTCCCGAGGATGCCCCAAAGTCGAGTCCTTGAGCAACTCAGAGGATTTACGGGGCTGCTCCTGCTTTGCTTCCTGCACCAGCAGGTGTCAGCCACAAATCAGGGATGAGCCGTGGGGAGGGCTGCAACGGCAGCGGGAACAGAGGCTGGAATAGGGGGGTAGTAGATGTGGAATATGTATTGTATAATTCGATATTATGTGCACATTTGATTTATTTTATATCATATATCGATAAGGAGTATGGTCTAATGGAAGTGTCTCTGCACGTGGAAGGGGCTTGAAATTTAAATCCCTTTCAACCCAAACCGTTCCAGGAATAAAATCTTGGATTTTGTGAATAAAATTTCCCTCCAAGGAGAGGCACAACAAGTTCTTGCTCTCCAGAGCCATGGTCCTGCCATGGTGCTGCCATGGTCCTGCCATGGTCCTGCCATGGTCCTGCCATGGCTCTAGAGGGCAAGAACTTGCTGTGCCTCTCCTCGAGAGCAAAACCTGCTGAGCAGAACTTTGGGATTTCCTTGACGTAAAACCCCAATATATTTATTTATTTTTAAATTTTTTTTCCCCTCCTTCTAATTTTTCCTTCTGTGTTTCGCCCCGCTGAAGCCTCTGAACGCAACTCAGGCGTACGGGCCCAACCTGAGGTACATCGTGCGGTGGCGGCGGCGGGACCCGCGCGGGAGCTGGTACAACGAGACCGTGCGGGGCGCGCGGCACGTGGTGTGGAACACGCCCATCTTCGTGCCCTACGAGATCAAGGTGCAGGCCGAGAACGACTTCGGCAGAGCCCCCGAGCCCGACACCTACATCGGATACTCCGGGGAGGATTGTGAGTATTCCCTCAGCCGCAGGTGGGATTTGGGGATGGGTTCATCCAAGGGTAAAGCGTGCTCGGGATGTGGGTGAGGCACTGAGGGATTTGGGATAAAAATCTGGTTTTAGTTTGGAGAAGGCTTGGAGGACCTGGGCTGTGGAAGGTGTCCCTATCCATGACCAGCTGGGCTGTGGAAGATCTTCCGGTCTGTGGCCACTTGGGCTATAAAAAGTGTCCCTGTCTGTGGCCACCTCAGCTATGGAGGTGTCCCTGTCCATAACCACCTGGGCTATGGGATTTGTCCCTGTCCATGACCACTCAGGCTATAAAGGTGTCACTGTCTGTGGCCACCTGGACTGTGGAAGGTGTGCCTGTCCATGGCCACCTGGGCTGTGAAGGTTGCTCCTGTCCGTGGACACCTCAGCTATAAAATGTTCCTCTCCATGGCCACCTCAGCTATGGGAGGTGTCCCTGTCTGTGACCACCAGGGCTGTGGAAGTTGTCCTTGCCAGTGGCCACCTAGGCTATAAAAGGTGTCCCTATCCATGGCCACCTGGGCTATCGGATGTGTCCCTGTCCATGGCCACCTGGGCTATACAAGGTGTCCCTGTTTGTGGCCATCTCAGCTATGGAGGTGTCCCTGTCCATGGCCACCTGGGCTATGGGATTTGTTCTTGTCCTTGGCCACCTGGGCTGTGGAAGGTGTCCCTGTATGTGGCCACCTGGGCTATGGGATTTGTCCCTGTCTATGCCCACCCGGGCTATAAAGGTGTCCCTGTCTGTGGCCACCTGGACAGTGAAAGCTGTATCTGTCCATGACCACCTGGGCTGTGGAAGGTGTCCCTGTCCATGGCCACCTGGACTGTGGAAGGTGTCCCTGTCTGTGGTCACCAGGGCTGTGGAAAGTGTCCTTGTCAGCGGCCACCTGGACTACGGAAGGTGTTCCTGTCTGTGACCACCTCAGCTATAAGTCCGTCACCACCAGGGCTGTGGAAGTTGTTCCTCTCTGTGGCCATCTGGGCTGTGGAAGGTGTCCCTGTCCATGGCCACCTGGGCTATGTAAGATCTCCCTGTCTGTGGCCACCTGAGCTATGGGAGGTGTTCCTCTCTGTGACCACCTGGGTTCTCCATGGCCACCTGAGCTATGGAAGTCCCCCTGGCTGTGGGACTTGAGGATTTTTCTAGAAGGAAGGTGGATGAGGCAGGAGATTCCAGGTCCGAAGACAAGGGGACCAAACAAGGTACAAAAACTGGAAGTAAAGCTGGAATTCTGGGATAAACCAGGCGACCATCCATGACCCTGGGTTTGAAGCCAAGGGGCACAAGCAGAGCACAGAAATTGGAAGTAAACTGGAATTTTGGGGTTGGGATGGCGCAGGCAACACCTCCTCCAGCTGGGCATCTCCCAGAAGAGACAGGGCAAGGAAAATCGGGTGAAAAAGTGGGAATCAGGGAACTAGAATGCACTAGGAGCAAACTGGACCCAGTTCAGAGGTTGTTACTGGGAAAGATCCATTTTCTATGCCCTCCCAGGGGAGTTTTTAAATTTCTTCTGGAAATTCCAGCAATAATTTGGAGGTTTGGGAGGATCAGGATGAGCCTCCAAGTGTGTGTGTGTTCTATGGAGGCAAAACAGGGAGATTAAAGCTTCTCCTGCCTCTGTTTGAGGGATGAGTCAAAAATCCCAAAAATCCACAAAAACTGTCCCAAAAATAGTCAAATCTGAGCTCTGCATTCCAGATCCGTCCACATAACAGAAACTGTAGAAAGGAGAAAAAATCCCAACTGGATCAACAGCAAATTGACCAAATTATGATTAAAAATATGGAAATTAGGTTTTTTTGATATTTGGGGTCCAACTTTAGGACAAACGAGGAAGGAGAGGCTTGGACGTGCTGGGATCCCTCACCTGGAGAGGGAGATGAGCCAGACCCTTCCCTGCAGCAGGAATTTCCCCTTTTAGCTGGGTCAGGAATGTTCTCCTGATGGCTGGAGGTGTGAAATCTGATTTACTTTCTTCCCACGGAAGAGGGTGGAGCTGCTGCTCACGGGATTTGTGATGGGGAAAGCACAGCAGGGGGTGTCCAGCTGTCCAGCTATCCATCTGTCCGACCTCCTGGGTCACCCCAGGTTCCTAATGGCCACTCTGCTTTTGTCCCTGCCCACCCAGATCCCAAGGCTGCGCCCACGGATGTCAGGATCAGAGTGTTAAACAGCACTGCCATAGCTCTGACCTGGACCCGGGTGCACCTGGACACCATCCAGGGACAACTCAAGGAGTACCGAGTGAGCAAATCCCAAATCCCTGCCCAGCACTGACCATTAACACAGCTAAACCTCCCGAAATTCCCAGCTGGCTCCCAGGGGATGGAGCTGCTGGATGTGGGGATGACAGAAAACTTCCTCTGGTCACCAGGAACCTTTGGGTTTGGGGCAGCACCAAGGATTTGCTCTTTGGGGTGTCAGGATGAGGTTGGGAGTGTCTCCTGTTGCTTCCTCTGGGCTTGGCTGCAGGATTTGGGATGCTCCAAGAAAACAGGGAGGGATTGGGATGGTCCAGGCCACGGGGCAAAGGGGGTCTGAGGGAGTGACCCCAGCCAGGTCGGGTTTTGTGTCATCCCCAAAATACTGACAGTGTGTTTTACTGATCAACAACCCCTGCAAAGCCTAAACCTGCAGTCAGGACTAACTGAGTGCTAAAGCCAGCGTGGATCCGTGTTTTTCCAGGTTTATATTTAATATTTATCACTCTTTCCAGACTTACATTTAATATTTATTTTTGTTGCTGATGCACAGAGGGTGGAGCCATTCAAACAAAGCCAAACCATGAGCAGGGCCCTCCTCTGGGTGTCAAAACATTCCCAAAACTTCACATCTGGCAAAGAATCCCAGCATTCCCTACCTGATCGTCTGCTGGCTCCACTTTTCCTGATTCTGGGGGATTTTCTGAATGGATTCTTGTTTCTGCATGAAATAGGATTTACAGTCAGGAGCTCGAATGGGAGATTTCCCAAATTCAGGATTTTATTCATGCCTGGGTGTGTCCCACCTTTCCTTGTCCATCGTGAGCAGAAAGGGAGAACCACTCGGATTTTAATCCTTGGGAATTAGGAACAGCTTTAGTCTGAGCTCAGTGGTTTTGCTCCATGTTTTGGGAAGCTCTTAACCCCCTGCTCAGCCTCTTCCTCAGGTAACACCCAGATTTTCCTCATGGAGCTTCACTAACTCCTCTAAAAACTCCCACCCTTAAAGACAAAATTCTGCTTTTTAACATCTAAAAACCCCCCAAAAACCCTTTATTAAAGGGGAAAAAAAAAGCTTCACCTGGCCTGCCTATCTCTTGAAGGCCTATTTCTGGAGAGACAGCAGCTTGCTGAAGAACCTGTGGGTCTCCAAAAAACGGCAGTTTGTGAGTTTTCCTGGAGACCGCAACCGGGGCATCGTGTCCCGGCTGTTCCCTTACAGCAACTACAAACTGGAGATGGTGGTCACCAACGGCCGAGGGGACGGGCCCCGCAGCGAAATGAAGGAATTCCCCACCCCTGAAGGAGGTACGTTCCCACAGGGAATTCTTTGGGATCCCTCTGAGGAAGGATTTTAGCCGAGCGTCACCTGGGCGCTGTCGCCGTCGGTGACATCGTTGAAGGCACAGCTGGAGTTGGCTCCTGACCCCATCAGCATTCCCAAAAATCTCTCAGTTAAGGGGTCTGGACACCTCAACCAAGAAGATTTTGGGCTGAACAAGAGAAATATTTGTAAAACCCTTTCCTAGGCACAGCTCAGCGCCCTCGGTTTGCTGCCTGAGCTGTCCCCGAGCTGCAGTTTGGGGACGTGGCTGTGGTTGGATCCACCCTGGAAAAGGCAGGAAAACCTTCCCAGGACCTTCAGGAATCGCTGCCAGACTTTTAAGGCAAGAACACCTCGTTCTTGAGTCAAGGATGAACCCAAGGGTTTAATTTTGTCACTGGCACAGGAGCTGTTTTTAGACACGCCAATAATTCCGAGTTGGAGCCGCAATTCCAACAGCTGGAAGTGACTTTTCCTACAGCCCAGGAGGGAATTCAGGCACAGAAGGTCACAAAAATGCAAGAAAAGATTTGCAAGTCTCGTCTCAAAATATTTTGGGGTCTCCCTTTTTCTCTTCCTTTCAGCACTGTCCCTTCCTTCACAATTCCTTGGGAAAATCCCAATTTTTTAAGGATTTTCTGTGGATAATTGAGGTTGTTTCAGAAAAAAGAGTTCAATTCCTGGAGGTTTTGCAGGCAGGGGCATTGTAACTTTATTTCTGGGGGATTTGGGGTGGCTGTGGACATTTGAGGTGATGATAATGACATGAGGGAAGTGTTAATTAATAATTATGGATTTTACTCTTATCAAGGGGAAAATGCGGATTTTATATTTTCTTCCACCACCAAGCCCTTTTATCGACTCAAGCTGACATTGAGGAGGCTGAAGAATATCCTGAACAACTAAAAATAAACCCCTGAGCTCTCCCATCTCTCTTCCTCCAATTAAGGCACCGCAATTAGGAGGAAATCAGGAGAATAATTTAACTCCAGGCTGGATAATTCTTTCCTTCCTTCAGCAGTTAAAGCAGCGATAATCCCAAACACTCCTTAGGGTGAGGAGCAGTGGGAAGCAGAGATCTCTGGAATTCCATTTCCCACTGTTTTTTTGGGATAAGAGAAGCCGCTTTTGAGGGTTCTAAGAGAGAAATCTGTGGGATGAAAACTTTGGGATGGGAGTGGGGTGTAAGGAAGGTTGGGAAATTTGTTTCCAGCAGGCAGAAATGGGGTAGGATTTAGGAGAAATTTTTTGGGCTATTTATTGTTCTTCTAAGAGAGAAATCTATGGGATGGAAATTTTTGGGATGCATGGGGGATGTAAGGAAAGTCAGGAAACTTGGGACCAAGTGGAGCTGGAGTTGGAGAAGTTTTTGGGATACTTTTTGTGCTTCTGAGAGAAATCTTTGGGATGGGTGAGGGGTGTAAGGAAGGTAAGGAAATCTGGGTCCAAGAGGAGAAGTAGGGCTGGAATTCTGAGAAGTTTTTGGGATACTTTTTGTGCCTCTAAGGGAGAAATTTTTGGGATGAACATTTCCCAACCTTCAGATGGAACGGGGGTGTAAGGAAGGCCGGGAAGTTCGGGTCCAACAGGATCAACAGGGCTGGAGCCACATTCCAGCTCTGTGGAATCCTCGCTGGAGGATCCCACGGGGTTTTTTCGCCCAAAACCCCACCTGGCTCCTGGTTTTTGGGATAAATCCTTGCGTGATTCATTCGGGGTGTGTCTGTGTGGGGATTTTGGGGTGGCCAGGACGTGGCCGGGCCCGTGGTGGGCACAGCAGCGCCAGGTTCGTTACCCCGTGTGTGTTCTCTCCTCTCTCCCCTCTCCTCTCTCCTCCCCGCTCCCCTCCAAGTGCCCAGCGCCCCCAGGTACCTGCGGATCCGACAGCCCAACCTGGAAATCATCAACCTGGAGTGGGACCACCCCGAGCACCCCAACGGGATCATCACGGGATACACCCTCCAGTACACACCCTGTACGTGCCACGCCTTCCTCCCGCGGATAAATCGTGAAATCCTTCCCTTCCTGCTTTTTGCCAGATCCATGAGGAACTGCAGATTTCCATGGTGGGACAAAATGGTGTTGGGAGAGGTCCTGGCCATCTGTAGAGGGGTGGTGATGGGTGCTCAGCAGTTCCCCAGACTCAGTTTTTGAAAGGGAATTGGTTTTATCTCAGATTTAGGAAGATTTTAGGTGCAACCTGAGGCATTTTTGTGCTCAGCCAACATAAATTGGTTGAGGTGATATCCAGGGTCTGAATGAACCTGAACCTTCTCTGCCCAGGTTTATAGTTAATATTTATCAGTCTTTCTAGACTTATAGTTAATATTTATTTTTATATATTTATATATATTTATATATTATTTTTATATATTTATATATTATTAT
>JAOYNM010000110.1:3862690-3874410 GCA_025769955.1 Setophaga kirtlandii | reverse complement strand
TATTTATATATTATTTTTATATATTTATATATTATTATTATTTATATTTTTATAAATGTTTATATTTATATATATTTATATATTATTGATATATATTTATATATTATTATTATTTATATTTTTGTATTTTTTATGTATTTATATATATTTAATATTTTATATTTAATATTTATTTATTTTTGCTGCTGATGCACAGAGGATGGAGCTGTTCAGACCAAGCCAAACCTGAATGTCCCCCTCAGCAGGTCCCCAAGCACCTCAAAGTATTTAATAGCTCTGAGCCCCACAGTGACCCCACAGAACCTCTCCTGGGTGAGAGGACAAGCTGGAAACATCTCAACTTAATCAAGGATGGGGTGGGTGCTCAGAAACTCCCCAGACTCAGTTTTTGAAGGAAAAACAGCTGGATCTTGAATTTAGGAAGATTTTAGGTGCAACCAGAGTAGTTTTGGCACTCATCCAAACACAAGATTTAGGAAGTGATTCCCCAGAACCTGAGACAGTAGGGAGCACCTGAAGGTCCCCATCAGCAGGTCCCCAAGCCAGGATGTCACCAAGTGCCCCAACCTGGCCACGTTCAAGAGCAACAACAGCTCTGAGCCCCTCAGTGACCCCACAGACCCTCTGAGGGGTGAGGGATGAACTGGACCCCCCAAAATTCCCGACCCAGGCTGAGCCCAACCTGCTCTGCCTTCCCTCTGCAGTTAACGGGTCCCGGATGGGCAGGACGGTGGTGGAGAACCTGTCCCCCAACCAGACGAGGTTCACCCTGCAGAGGTCAGACCCCATCTCCCGCTACCGCTTCAGGCTCCGCGCCCGCACCCAGGTGGGAGAGGGAGAGATCCTGATGGAGGATTCAGCAGCGCTGCTGGATGAAGGTAAGGGCGGCACCCGGCTCGGCCGAGGAGACAGGGATGTGTCAAACCCAAAAATGGCATCGTGGCAGGATGTGGCAAACACCAAAATTGGTGTTGTGACAGGCTATGGAATGGCCCAAAAATTACACCGTGGCAGGATGTGGCAAACTCCAAAAATGTTGTTGTGGCAAGCCATGGAACGGCCCAAAAATGGCATCGTGGCAGGATGTGGCAAATCCCAAAAATGATGTCGTGACAGGCCATGGAACGACCAAAAAATGGCACCATGACAGGATGTGGCAAACTCCAAAAAAGTTGTTGTGGCAAGCCATGGTACAGCCCAAAAATGGCACCGTGGCAGGATGTGGCAACCCCAAAAATCATATTGTGACAGGCCATGGAACGGCCAAAAAATGGCACCATGACAGGATGTGGCGAGACCAAAAATATTATTGTGGCAAGCCATGGAACAGCCAAAAAAATTACATTGTGGCAGGATGTGGCAATCCCAAAAATGTTATCATGGTAGGTCATGGAACAGCCAAAAAATGACATTGTGACAGGATGTGGCAACCCCAAAAAATTGCATAAAGACAGGCCTTAAAAAATTGCAAAAATATCTTTGTGGCAGGTCATGGAACAGCCAAAAAATGGCATTGTGACAGGAAATGGCAACCCCAAAATGACATAAAGACAGGCCTTAAAAAATTGCAAAAATATCTTTGTGGCAGGCCATGGAACAGCCAAAAAAATGCCACCGTGGCAGGATGAGGCAACCCCAAAAGTGGTATTGTGACAGGCCTTGAGAAATTGCAAAAATGTCTTCATGACAGGCCATGGAACAGCCCAAAAATGGTATTGTGACAGGATGTGGCAACCCCAAAATGACATAGACAGGCCTTGACAAATCTCAAAAAATATCATCATGATAGGTCATGGAATAGCCAAAAAAGAGCATTGTGACAGGATGTGGCAAACCCCAAAAAATGAAATTACGACAGGCCATGGAACAACCCAAAAAAGTTATCATGACAGGTCATGGAATAGCCAAAAATGGCATTGTGGCAGGCCATGGTGAACCCAAAAATGGCATCACAACGGGCCATAGAACAGCCCAAAAAATGAATCAGGGAACCCCAAATACCAGGAGTGCAGGACAGTGATTTTCTTCCAGAGGTGGAAGCGGCCAAATGCTGCAGTAAAATCCCAGCTGAGGTGACCTGGGGACTGTCCAAGGAACCTCCTGACTGTCCCCAAGGGAGGGACATTCCTTGTGTGCCCTGGAGCAGGAGGATATTTGTAGAATTTATGGTTTTTTACCAAAAGAGGGCAGGGCAAGATGGGATTCAGGAAGGAATTCCTCATTCAGAGTGTTTGGAAGCACTGACAATGAGAGGTTGTGGATACTCCTGCACCCCTGGAAGTGTCCAAGGTCAGCTTGGAACCACCTGGGATGGTGGAAGTGTCCCTGGGTGGGACTGGATCAGATTTAAGGTCCTTTCCAACCCAAACCAATCCGTGATTTTGAGATCTTGCTCCCCTTGTGCTGAGGGTGAAGCTCTGATTTGCTCCTCTGTGTTTCTGTGTGAGCTCAACAGGGGCAGCTTTGGGGGATTTTTGAGTGCAGGGACCTCAGTGCCACCCCCTTGTCACCCCACAGGTGTCACTGACCCTAAAACCCTCCTGAGCCCCATAACCAGATAAAATTCCTCGTGCCACCTCCCTGTCACCCCACAGGTGTCACCCAACCCTAAAATCCTCCAGAGCCCCAATCTCAGCCCCATAACCAGATAAAATTCCCAGTGTCCCCTCCCTGTCACCCCATAGGTGTCACTCGACCCTAAAATCCTCCAGAGACCCAATCTTGGTTCCATAATCAGATGAAATTCCTGGTGCCACCTCCCTGTCACCCCATTGGTGTCACCCAACCCTAAAAGCCTCCAGAGCCCCAATATCAACCCCATAATCAGATAAAAATCCTGGTGTCACCTCCCTGTCTCCCTATGGGTGTCACCTGACCCTAAAAGCCTCCAGAGACCCAATCTCAGCCCCATAATCAGATAAAATTCCTCGTGCCACTTCCCTGTCACCCCATGGATGTCACCTGACCCTAAAATCCTCCAGAGCCCCAATCTTGGCTCCATAATCAGATAAAATTCCCAGTGTCCCCTCCCTTTCACCCCACAGGCGTCACCCAACCCTAAAAGCCTCCAGAGCCCCAGTCTTGGCTCCATAATCAGATAAAATTTCTGGTGCCACCTCCCTGTCTCCCTATGGGTGTCACCTGACCCTAAAAGCCTCCAGAGCCCCAATCTCAGCCCTATAATCAGATAAAACTCCCTTTGTGGAGCATCCATCAAATTTAAGTGGAAGTTCTGGAGCCCTGAGGGAACCAAGGGCGGCTCTCTCCCCTCTTTAGGCTCGGCTGGCAGAGCTGGGATTTGGTTAGAGCTGGGATTTAATGGGGTTTTCTCTCCTTCCCTCCATCCCCCATCCCAGCTAATGGCTCTGAGTGGGGAAAGTGACTCCTGCCCAGATCCATTGGGAATAAAACCATTCCCGACCCCCCTCGGGTGGGATCCGGCAAAATTTATTGGATGGGGGGGAGAGAAAACAGCCAAGGAAAACACGAGAGGGGCCTGGAATTGCTTTAAAGGAATTGTGAGAGTTCAGGGGTTGGATTGAGGCTGAAAATTGAATATTTTAACTGGTTCACACCCGAATTTTGGGCAGTGATAATAGCGAGGTAACAGTCGTGGTGTGTAAATTTTAATTGATTTGGATCAATTTTATGTATTGGAAATATTCAGGTGATGCCCAAACCTGCTGGACAAGATAAGGAACCTTCTCTGCGGGGTTAGGGGTAAGGATGTGGGAGAAAGACAAAATTTTGCTGTCAAAACACAAAAACTTATAAAATTTGAGTAATTTATTCCCGTATTGCGGAAATTTGCCCTCCAAACACGAGGTACAGCATGAAATCGGTGAGTTCTGCTCACTTTGATGGGACTTCCTGCCAAGCAGATTGAGGAAATTAAACCCATTTCTGCACTCCGAGGGGGTTTCCTGCTCACCAGACTCTTCCAGAGTTTAAATCAGGTGGGATGAGCAAGGAAAAACCAAGGAGAAATTCGAAATTAGGTGTCAAAACCAGTTTTTGTTGAGATTAGACCTAAACACCTGCTTAAGTACTTGACTTAACGACACCATTGTCACCTCGATGCCACTGCTGTCACCTCAGTGCCACCTCTGCCCCTTCTGGGGTGTTTAACCTGGATCCTGGCATGGTTTATCCCTGATTCCTGGTTCATCCTTGATTCCCAGTTTATACCAGATTCCCTGACATGATTTATCCCTGAATCCTGGTTTATCTCCGATTTCCTGATTCCTGGATTATCCCTGATTCCCGATTTATCCCTGAATCCCTGACATGGTTTATCCCCGATTCCTGGTTTATCCCAGGTTTCCTGGCATGGTTTATCCCTGATTCCTGGTTTATCCCTCATTCCTGGTTTACTCTAGATTTACTGCTGTGGTTTATCCCTGATTCCTGGTTTATCCCAAATTCCCAGCATGGTTTACCCCACATTCCCCGGTGTGGTTTATCCTTGATTCCCTGACGCGGTTCATCCCAAATTCCTGGTTTATCCCAGGTTTCCTGGCATGGTTTATCCCTGATTCCTGGTTTATCCCTGATTCCTGGTTTACTCCAGATTCCCTGCTGTGGTTTATCCCTGATCCCTGGTTTATCCGAAATTCCCAGCATGGTTTACCCCACATTATCCCTGATTCTCTGGTGTGGTTTATCCCTCATTCCTGGTTTATCCCAGATTCCCTGGCATGGTTTATCCCCGATTCCTGGTTTATCCCAGATTTCCTGGCATGGTTTATCCCCGATTCCTGGTTTATCCCAGATTCCCTGGCATGGTTTATCCCCGATTCCTGGCTTATCCCTGATTCCTGGTTTATCCCCAATTCCTCATTCATCCCAGATTCCTGGATTCCAGGTACTGCCTCACGTTGGATTTAATCTGATTTTCCCCCCTCTCTCTCCGCTCTCTGATGACTCTGAGTGTCCTGGCGGCGCGTTGGGGTTGTTTGATAAATTCCTGTGTTTTTCTCTTCCCTCTTTCTCTCCGTTTTCCCGTTTTTCCCCCTCTCTCTCTCTCTCTTTCTATCCCTGGCGCTGCCTCCGAAGCCACGCCAAGCCCAGGTACCGTACCCGGAGGTAACCGGCATGGGGGCAACGGAGCTTGCCAATTAAGCTGCCAATTAAGCCGAGAAGTTCATTAAAACCCTTCCAATGGCCACGCCAATTGGGCATTTCAATCCTTGCAGGCACAAAGGGGACCAGGGCGGCTCCACAGCGGGGCAGGCGAAGATTAAAAGGTCTCTAAGCCAGGCTTAAAAGCCGCTCAAAAAATCTCGTGAAAACCAAACCACGGTGGCCGTGGGCTGGGCAAGCCCAAAGGAGAGTCAAATTCCCATTAAAATGGGATTTTTCCCTATTAAAGTAGGGTTTTTTCTCTATTTAAGAGATGTTTTTTTTCTGTTTTAAAGTGGGTTTTTCCCATATTAAAGAGGGTTTTTTTCCCTAATAAAATGGGGGTTTTTCCCTATTAAAGAGGGTTTTTTCTCCTGTTAAACAGAGCTTTTTCCTATTAACATGTCTTTTCAATATTTTGGATATTTTTCTTTGTTAAAGAGGGAGTTTTTCATGTTTTAATGGGTTTTTTCCCCCTATTTTAACAGGGATTTTTTTCCCATAATATAGACAGTTTTTTCCCCATTAATGAGGGTTTTCCCCCCTATTTTAGAGGGGGTGTTTTCCCATATTAAAGAGGGGCATTTTTGTCTATTAAAGGACTTTTTTTCATTATTAAAGAGGGTTTTTTCCCTATTAAACAAGTTTTCTACCTATTAAACAGGTTTTCTCCACTTTTAATGAGGATATTTTCAGCTATTTTAGAGGGGGCTTTTTGCCTATTTTAGAGGGGATTTTTCCCACATGAAAGAGAGGTTTTCCCCTATTAAAGACTTTCCCCCTGTTTTAGATGGGATTTTTCCCATATAAAAGAGAGATTTTTTCCCCATTTAAGATATTTTTTCAGCATTAAAGAAGAGGGGATTCCCCCCTATTACAGGAGACTTTCCCCCTATTTTAAAGGGGTTTTTTTTCCCCATATGGAAGAGACGTTTCCCCTTTTAAAGAGAGGTTTTCTGCCCACTAAAGAGGCATTTTTCCTTATTATAGAAAGGGGTTTTTTCCCTATTAAAGAGGGGTTTTCCCTATTAAATTATTTTTTCCCTATTAAAGAGCTTTTCCCCCTCTCACGGAGGATTTTACTCCAGCTCTGCACAAACCCCTCTCCCTTTTTAACCCTCGCCATCCCCACCCCACAAAACCCAGAACATTTCTGGGTTTTATCCCAACACCTGTGGGATCGCAGCTGGAGATTTGGGAATTTTTTTCTGTTTGTTTTTTGGAGATTCCCTGCAGCTCTCCCAGGGCTTTGATCCAGGAGATTCCTCCCATTCCCGGTGTCCATTGGAAGGGTTGAGCGGGAATTCGAGCTGTGCATGTTCTGCATGGAGCCTTCTGCTGGCTTTGCCCTCCTCGCTATTCCCAAAACGTGGGAGCAGGGGAAGAACTTTTCCAGCACCAGGGACAGCTCCTCCTTCTCCTCCTCCTCGTCCTCCTCCTCCTCCACCTCCTACTTCCATGGAAAAGCCGATCCCGGATATCCCAACTCCTCCCTGCATCGCCACAACACAATTCCAACTCCCCCAAACTTGGAAAATTCTGATTTCCCCACACCCAACACACATTTCCCACATTCCAAGCAGCCTTTTCCCAGCTCAGGAAAGCGGGAATTTCCAAGCAGGGAGTGCAGCCAGCCCCAAACTCATCCCAAAAAAAGCTTTTTTGGGAGCAGCAGCAGCTCCCAGGCTCTCAGCAGGTCCTGCTTTGCCTCTGCACATTCCAAGCAGGAACAACTTCCCAGGGAAGGTTTTCCCGAGGGATCCAAGTGCAGGATTTGCTTTCCTGCCTCGTGGATGTTCCTTTTCCTTGGATTTTGCTGCAGCAATGTCTCTTCCTGATATTATTTTGCTTTTTCCCCCTCCATTCCTGAGCAAGTGCAAACTTCTCTCCTTCCTGTCTTTTACTCTTTCCCCCCAAAAAAGAGGAATAACAGATTGGTCAGGTTTAGGTGGTGGAGACTTGAAAATGCACTTAAAAATCCTGGAAATGCACATAAAAATCCTGAAAATTAACATAAAAAATCCTGGAAAAGACCATAAAATCCCTGAAAATCCACATAAAAACCTCAGGATCAGGACCACTCTCTTCTCCATCCAGGGTTTGGCTCAGCCACCAGAATCCGGATTTTTTTTGTGGATCATGATCACCTGAAGTCGTTTTCTGCTTCCAGAGGGTCCTGCTGAACTCTGGAATCACGGCCTGATCTCTTCATCCTCCCAGCCCTGAATCATTTCCAGCTTCATTTCTTGCCCCACTGGAATTATTTGTGATTTCAGGGGTAATCCCCCAATTATCCAGAGCCCATCCCTCCATTTTCCCTTTTCCAAAATGAGAAATGACACTTTGGAGAGTCGGGAAGCGGAGCTGGAGGTCAGGAATTGCTGCCTCATCTTCCTCCCCATTCCAGGCTCCAGGAGGGGATTTAAGGCATGGAAAATTCCCTTTCCCACCCCAGCCCCACTCCAGAGCTGGATCTGTTTCTCCTCAGGCTCCAGAGGATGTTTCCATTCCCAAAAAATCCTTGGAAATACTCCCTGACCTTCCCCATCTCCACAGGCTGACCCAGATCAGGCGGATTTTTATGGAATTTGTCCTGAATTGCAGGAAAATTCTCCTGGTGCTGACAGGGAATGAAAAGTTCATTTTCCAGGGGAAACCTGACACAGGGTCAGGAGGAACCGGAGCAGGTGATGGAATCGAAGTGAAGTGCAGGGATTTTCCCTCAGGAAAGGTTTCACCTTTCCTCAGCCAGGCTTTGGGTGACAGGAGAGGAGATTTGGGAAAAAGAGGAAATTTAAAAAGAGTTTTTATTTATACTCTGAGAGAGAAAAAATCCCAAACTGGATTTTTTCCTTTTTATGGAAAAACTTCATCAGGGAGCATAAAGAAATTTGGTTTAGACTCAAAGGGAAAATCCTGACTTTTCTCTGTCCATAAATGGGAATTTGAGGAGAAAAATCCCATTTTTCATTTTAGAAACAGAAGGAATTGCTGAGCCCTCTCTTTCTGCTTCACCACCTCCTTTTCTTCTCCAATTTCTTCTCTTTCCACGTTGGATTTTCAGCACTTCACAGCCACGGACTCTCCATTTCTTTCTCTTGGTAAAAACCGGGAGAATTAAAAATAAATCTCTGCCAATGTCCTCGGCCCAATCATCAAAAATCATAAAAAATTCATCGCAATTTCTCCAAGCCTCATTATTTTGTAGACACACCCCAGGGAAAGCCGTTGCCACAGCCCAACAACACATTAAAAGCACCTTTAAATAATTAAAAGGCAGCACAGATTGGGATTGTTTTGAAAAAAAAAACCACTTTTCGTGAATTATCCAACCCCGAGCAGGATTTGTGTCTTTTCGTCAGAGCTTCCCTTTAAAAAATCCAGATTTTCCTTTAGGATTCTCCCTCTCTGGGATTTTTCCCCCTAATCTGAGCTTCAAACAGGTTTTTATGGAAGCTTTGGACTCTTTATTATTTTTTTTTTACTGCTCACTGCAGGCTGGGGAGGTAGCGAAGAGCTCAGCATCTCTCATTAGTGAAATTATTAATTTCTGCATCTTCAATCCATCATCTTCCCCCCATCCTTCCCTGAGAGGGTAGTAATGGATCTCGGAGACGGAAAAAGCCTTGAAAGGGAGGCAATTAAAGAGCTGAGTGCTCGTTTGGCGCTTTCCAGGAAGATGGGCTCGGCTGAAATGGGATAAAGAGCTGACAATTGCTGCTGGTGGTTCTTAATCCGAATTTCCCGGGTGATTTCTCCCCCCTTGGAGCAGTTCCCAAGTGCTGCCCAGTCTTGGGTGGGGAATTCGCTGCTCTCTTTCGGAAAATGAGGATTTTCCCCCTGTCCCACAAATTCCAGGTGCTCCATCCTGGCCCCAAACTTTCCCAGGTCCAAGCCCTGGGAATGCAGGAGAACAATTCCAGCTCCTCCAGGAAACTCGGGAATGCCGTGCCTGGAGCACCGCGGTGGTTTTAGGAGGATGGATGGGATTTCCAGCCTTTCCAAAGGTCCGGGAATGCCAGCCTGGGTCTCCTGTCTGCCTTTGGGATCTTTGTCACTCCTGGTGGCAGCCAGAGGGGACCCCAGGAGGGGATTGTAGGATCCCTGAGATCCTTTCTCTTTGGGGGAATAGTGGATCCCTGGGATCCCTGAAATCCCCCTTGATCCCTTTTATCCCTGAGATCCCTCTGATCCCTGAGATCCCTTTTCTTTGGGGGAATAGGAGATCCCTGGGATCCCTGAAAACCCTGAAATCCCCCTTGACCCCTCTGGTCCCCGAAATCCCTTTTCTTTGGGGATATCAGATCTCCAGGATCCCTGGAATCCCTCTGATCTTTGAGATCCCTTTTCTCTGGGGGATATTGGATCCCTGAAATCCCCCTTGATCCCTGTGATCCCTGAAATTTCTTTTCTTTGGGGAATATCAGATCCCTGAAATCCCTCCGATCCCTCTGATCCCTGAGATCCATTTTCTCTGGGGAGATAGTGGATCCGTGGGATCCTTGAAATTCCCCTTGATCCCTGAGATCCCTTTTCTTTGGGGAATATCAGATCCCTGGGATCCCTTAAAACCCTGAAATCCCCCTTGATCCCTGAGATCCATGTGATCCCTGAGATCCCTTTTCTTTGGGGCATATTGGATCCTTGGGATCTCTGTAATCCTCCTTGATCCCTGTGATCCTTTTTCTTTGGGGGATATCAGATCCCTGTGATCCCTGTGATCCCTGGAATCCCCCTTGATTCCTGAGATCCATGAGATCTCTGAGATTCCTTTTCTTTGGGGGACATCAGCTCCATGTAATGTCTGAAATCCCCCTTGATCCCTGAAATCCCTGAGATCCCTTTTCCTTTGGGCCATATCAGCTCCATGGGATGTCTGAAATCCTCCTTGATCCCTGAGATCCCTTTTCTTTGGGGCATATTGGATCCCTGTGATCCCTGTGATCCCTGAAATCCCCCTTGACCCCTCTGATCCCTGAGATCCCTTTTCTCTGGGGGATATCAGATCCATGGGATCCATGAAATCTCCCTTGACCTGTGAGATCCCTGAAATCCCTCTGATCCCTGAGATCCTTTCTCTTTGGGGCATATCAGATCCATGAAATGTCTGAAATCCCCCTTGATCCCTGAGATCCCTTTTCTCTGGGGGATATCAGATCCATGGGATCCCTGCAACCCTCCTTGACCCCTCTGATCCCTGAGATCCCTTTTCTTTGGGGGATATTGGATCCCTGAGATCTTCTCCAACCCTTGGGATGGATTCCAAAGCCCAGCGAACGCCCCCGATCTCCCCCTCCCCAAATCCGAGCTCTCCTCCCGCATCCATTTCACATTTAAACCCAGACGAGGCCTCAGCTCCGGTCCCGGGGCGGTTCAGGATCAAACCCCACCTCTCCCTGTCCATGGGAGCCGCGCTCCCACCCTGCCCTCCCCGAGTTTTCCAGCTCACCCCGTCCCACTCTTCACCTGTCCCCGCTCCTGCCAGGCTGATTTCCATCCCCGCGTCCCCTCCCGGGTGTCGCTCGGATCCGTCCCCGTTATCCTGATGGGAAGTGACGGCTCCGCTGGCGGGGATCGCTTCCCCCAGAGCCAGGCAAGCGGGGCAGGGAGGGCAAACCCCGCCCGGAGCCGCTGGCAGCTCATCCCGCTGCTCCAGGAGGGGCAGAACCCGCAGGATTTAGGGGCGTGAGGGATGCTCAGAGATTTATCCCGCGTAATCTCTTCCCGTCTAAAGTCTGGAGGAGCATTAAAATCTGAATTTCTGCTTCCCCCATGGAAGATGGAAAGCCGTGCCAGGTTTTTCCATCGGCTCCCGCCTTTCCCCAAATTCACTTGGTGCCTTTTGAGGTCTCGTTTTCCTCCGGGGGGAGCCGGGATTCCCATGGGAATGCCCAGCCTGCATTAGCTGAGTGTTCCCAGCCTCCGGCGCGGCTCCATCCCGTTAATGGGGACATTAACCCGGCGACACCAATCTCTTAACCCCAAAACCCCTCCAGCAATCCGCGGAGATGGATGGGGACAAATCCCAGCGCAGGAAAAGCTTTTAGCGGCCTTCAGAACCCGCGGAGCGAACCCAGAAGGGCAAAACGCAAAAATCCCTTTTTGGTTTTGGTTTTTTATTTCTTTTTGGCTCACCGCGAACACGTGAGGGCAAAGCCGAGCCTTTGGATGTGTCCCCTCCCTGTCACCTCCCCCGGGCCGGGGCAGGGACGGGCTGTGCACGGGGGGCTTCGGATCGGGGTGCATGAGATCGGGGGGATGCTGTGGGGTCAGCGCCGAGAGGGGTTTTGGGGTGACTGTGGCTGCTCTTGGGGCTGGACGGGGGTTTTGGGGTGGCTGTGCCTGGTCCTGGGGCCTGATGGGGGTTTTGGGGTGAATGTGCCTGCTCATGGGGCAGAAGGGGGGTTTTGGGGTGACTGTGGCTGCTCCTGTGACTGGATGGGGGTTTTGGGGTGACTGTGGCTGCTCCTGGGGCCGGATGAGGGTTTTGGGGTGGCTGTGGCTGTTCCTGGGGCCAGATGGAGGTTTTGGGGTGATTGTGCCTGCTCTTGGGGCCCAACGGGGGTTTTGGGGTGACTGTGGATGCTCCTGGGGCCTGA
>JAOYNM010000110.1:3835874-3847239 GCA_025769955.1 Setophaga kirtlandii | reverse complement strand
AACGGGGCATGCGCACGTGCACACGGTCACCTAAACACATGCGGACTCCTGTCACCCGAGTGACCCGACTGTCCACTCCTCCTGCCGCCTTCCCGCTGTAATTCCCGAAGGAAACGGCTCCTGGAACGCTGCCGGAGCCGCCAGGTTGTGGGGTTCCACCTCCTCTTCCTGGGATTCTGGAGTTGGAGACCTTGGACAGCTCCCAGCGGGAGTAAACCAACCTTAGTGGAACTTCTGACATATAAAATCCAAAAAAATCACCCCAAAAAAACGGAGTCGTTAGCAGCCTTAGGGTATTTCTGGAGTATCCTAAAGGAGAGATGTCTAAAATTCCATTGGGATCAGGCTGGGCAGAGCTGGGATTCTGGGATCAGCTCCCTGGGATGGCTCCCACCAGGAGGAGAGAGACCTTAATGGAACTTCTAACACATAAAATACCAAAAATCACACCAAAATCCCAAACTTTGTAGCAGCTTGGGTGTATTTCTGAAGCACCCTAAGGAGAATCCATGGGAGAAATGCCCTAAGTTCTGTTGGGATCAGGCTGGGCAGAGCTGGGATTCTGGGATCGGTTCCCACCAGGAGCAGAACAACCTTAATAAAAGTCCTGGCACGTAAAATACCCCCAAAAAACACCAAACCCCAAATTTTGTAGCAGCCTGAGGGTATTTCTGCAGTCTCACCCCACAGCTCAGCCCCTCTCCTTCCCATAAATGAATATCCATGGGACAAATGCCCAAATCTCTGCAGGGATCAGCCCTGGAAGCAGGAAAGGGGAATGATTTGGGATCTGCCTGTGCTCCAGCCCCACACAATCCCACAAAAACCTCCTGAGGGCTCCAGCAGGGATTCAGCTGGAACCTCTCCGACTGCCCCGGCTCCATCCCGCTCTTTGCACGCAAATGTCACCCCTGAAGAGCAGCAGAGCCTTTTTCCCTCCAGGAAATCTCCTGGGATGTGTCAGAAAGGGACAGGAGCTTCCCAAGCATTCCCAGTTCTCTGTGGTCCCCGGGAGCAGGAGCAGGTCCTGCTGTCAGGGCTCACCCAGCAGCCGAGGGGATTTGGGGCATTTTGATTCGAATTCCTTCAGGAATTAAAATTCCTTTTCCCACCTGAGCTGGAGAAAAAACTCAGTGGGAATTTTTTCTCCTTATTTAAACCAGGGGTTGATTGAATCCCGTGTTATTCCCAGCATGGGAAGAATGGGTTTGGGATTTAGGAAGGGATGGAGTAAGAGTGGATTCTGCCAGAGGATTTAGGGAGAATAAATAATTCAGAAACAGAAATGGAACAGAACCAGGCATCACATTTATATCGCCAAAGACACAGAAGCTCCATTTCAGAAGGATTTATTTATTCCAAAGGATTTAATGGAACTCCCCAGACTCCCCAAAAACATGTAATACAAGCAGGATGTTGTAGGGAAAGGCTGGCATTCCTAAATATCCCAAACAACACACAAGGCCAACACCTTCCTCCCCTCCCTGCTGCTCAGCACTTCCAGGAGTGGCCAAAAATTCCTCCTGTGAATTTTTGGGATGCTCCCTTCGGATTCCAGGCTGGGACAGGGAAAACTGCAGAGGAGGAACGAGCCCAGCCCGGTCCTGCTGCAGGTTTGGTGTCAGACCCATCCCCTCCCAAGGCAGGATTTCATGGGGCACTCCTGGCACGGGAATGAGCCTGGCCCCAAATGGTGATTCCAGCCAGGATGGGGAGCCTTGTGCTTCCCAAATTTGTGGGAACCCCCATTTCCACAGGGATTCCCACAGGGATTCCCCCAGACCGAGCTTCTGGCAGCACTCCCGGATTTCCCAGCTCTGCTTCTCCAGAGCCCACAGAGGGAGATCCAGCCACCCCTTCCTGGCCCCATCCACCATTCCTGAGGCAAATCCATGGCCAGGCACCTTCCCACCCCAAAGAGAACCCAAACTCTTGGAATGGCCAGCAGAAATCACCTGGCACCATCCAAGGGCAAGGGGAAGGATTGGGGTGAATCCTTCATCCTTTTGCTCAGCTGGAGTTCTGACTTTTTTGGACAACCCCATTCCCAAAATTTCCAAGGGAAAGGCAGGAGTCAGTGGAAGGACAATAAAAGGACAATAAAATTCTGGGATGGAGTTTTATGGACTAAATAAAGGGGAAAAAAACCCAATCGAATAAGAACGACCAAAAAAAAATCCTAAACCCCACAAATTCTGCCCCCTCCTCCTGAGGAACACCAGGATTGCTGGGAGAATTCCAGGAGGTTTCCCTGCGGGAGGCAGAAGGGAAGGTGAAGCTGGAGGCTGGAGCTGTTGGCCGATGGAGCTCGGGGCTGATTGCGGGGCTGGGCTCCGGGAGGGGCAGCATTCAGGATTTCAGGGAAGGGCAGGAACTGAGCCCGTCCCGGGGAGAGGCAGCATTCAGGATTTCAGGGAAGGGCAGGAACTGAGCCCGCCCCGGGGAGGGCCAGCATTCAGGATTTCAGGGAAGGGCAGGAATCGAGTCCACCCCGAGGACGGGCAGCATTCAGGATTTCAGGGAAGGGCAGGAATTGAGCCCATCCCGGCTCCCGCCCCCTCCTCCCCATGGCATGGCTGCTGTGCCCTCGTCACCCTCACGTCCCCAGCGCCCTGTGCATGCCACTCTCCGTGCTCCTCATCCCAAAATCCCGCCACATCTCTCTGCTCTGATCCCGGGATAATGGTGTTCCCAAGCAGGGAAGCTCTTTCCCAAACCAGGACCATTATCCATGACAACGTTCCATGCCAGTGCCAGTGCCTCATTATACCAAATGTTCCGTGCTGCCCCTGGGGAGGCAGCTGGAAACTCCTGGATGCCAGCAAAGGGGATTTAGGGTCTGGATTCCCAGTCAGGATTTCCAGGACACAGTGCAGGCAGTGCCACTTGAGGAGGGGACATCTCAGCAGGCACAGAACTGTCCCAGGAGCCTCATGAGGAAGGAAAACTCTGGAGAAGCTCTGGGAAGGTGCAGCTTTATCCATAGTGCCGTTCCAAGGAATCCCAGCAGGACCCTGGGGTGAGCCCAGGCACCCCTGTCCTGCTGCAGGTGGCTCCCCAGAGCCACCACTGTCCCCTGGACACCACCCAGCCCTTCTTGTATGGCTCTTTCCATGCTGAGATGGCTTCCAAGGAGGCTGATCCCACCTGGACTGGCTCTCCCAGCTCCATTTGGTATAACGAGGCGACAATTCCCGTTTATTTTTTTAATTTCTTGGGTCGTAGCACTGCCCCTGTGAATGCAGAACCTCCTCATTTCTCTCTCTGATCAGGCTCTTTCTGCTTCTCTCTGTTTTATTCCCATTCCTTCTCCTCCTTTTCACCTGGTCTATCCACATGGACCGTGAAGGTCTCTTGAAAGGTAGGACCTCGTGCTGCCAGAAGTCCGGCACATTCCGCTTTTTTTGGAAATTTTGTTTTCCTTCCTTCCTTCCTTCCTTCCTTCCTTCCTTCCTTCCTTCCTTCCTTCCTTCCTTCCTCCCATTGATTTCTTCACGGCCAAATCTCCCCTGTCCCCATTCCCACATCCCTGCCTAACACATTAAACAAGATCCCTCTAATTCCCACTGCCATTGGGGCTTCTGGAGACTCAGATCCTGCTTGGAATTGTTCCATGGGCTGGGTGTAACCCCAAATCCAGCCAGGCCCCCCAGCTCCAGCTGCTGATCCCTCCTGGTGGAGCAGGGTTGAATTTGGGAATGCACGTGGGATTTTTCAAGAAAAAACCTGTAGATTTTCAAGGGAACACTGGATTTTCAAGGGAAAACTGTGTTTTTTCAAGGAAAAAGTATCGTTTTCCAAGAAAAAGTCCATCCCAGGGAATGGGGACAAGGGACATGAGCCAGAATCGCTGGATCCTGTCCAACTTCCCACTCTTAGTCCTGAAAATCCTCCCTCTGGCTCCAGCCTCCCCTTGTTCCCGATGATTTATGGGATTCAGGAGAGCATTTCCCACGTGATTCCCATCTGGGCACTAACACCTGGTCCAGCTGCACTCCCAGAAATCCATTTTAACAGGGTTAGATCCCATCAGGAGCTGACGGAAAACCGCTGCTCCCTCCTAACACACTAACGGGATAAACGGTCCTGGAGAGAGGTAAAACCAGCAGGAATTCCCTGGGAATGCATTCCCAGTGGGAATTTGGTGCTGCAACCCCTCAGTTAGGGATGATCCAGCTCTGGATTTGAGCTTGAGCTGCCCCCCAAAGTTTGGGAAGGGGCGTTGGGAATCGAGGATTTACGTTTTGCCGCTCTCTACTCCGCGTTTTTGGGGCTTTCTAACCAGTCCTGCTTCCTCACTGAATTATTCCTCCTTTTCCCCCCCCAAAAAAGTTGCTTCCAGAGCTAACAAATTAATTTTTTTTTTGTTGTGATGCCAAGTTAATAGGAAGTCTCAAATACTGGGGTTGTGTTGTCATGGGATTCCCAAAGCGCTGATCCAAGGAAAGGCGCGGTGGGATCCCGAATTCCTCTCCCACTTCAGGGAGCTGATGAATCCCATGGAATGAGGGAGAATTAATCCCGTGGAAGGAGGGAGAATTAATGCCTTGCCCTGCTCAAGAGCCCAAGCAAAGTGAAAAAAAAAAAAATATCCCTTAATTTTCACCAATTTTAAGGAAAATAGAATAATGGAGTGGAGCAAGCCTGGTAGATCCCAAGCTAAAAAGAACAAGTGGACAAAGACAGGAATGGAGAAGGGAGGACAAATATTTCGGGGATATCTTCGGGAATATGACAGAATTTGCATGAACTAAGGAATTGTTGATATAAAAATTAATTTTTATATCAATTTAGAGCAATCCACTCTCATCCTTCCCAAAATATCTCAATTTATGGCATACCAATCCCAGCCCTCCAAGGGAAAACAGCTTTTCCCTGGTTAGATTTTGGTTAAAAGGAATTCTTTAAAGTGATTTTTTTCCCTTTTGAGTCAAACCCTTTAAGTGACATGACTTTTAGTGAAAAGGAGAAAAACCCAGACTGAGCAAGGAAAAATGCCCAGAAATAAACTGGGAAAGGGAAATTCCCGGGAGTTTTGGAAGCTGCACAAAACTTGGCATCCTAAAAGTGTCCCCTCGCAATGCTCCCCATTGCATGTGTTTTTTTCCAAGGAAAAACTGTGGTTTCCAAGAAAAACATTGCATTTTTTCAAGGAAAAAATGCATTTTTTCAAGGAAAAACTCTCTTTTCAAGAAAAAATGTGATTTTTCAAGGGGAACAGTTTTTTCAAGGAAAAACCACTTTTTTTTCAAGGAAAAACCATGTTTTCCAAGGAAAAAAAAGTGGGGTTTTTTCAAGGAAAAACTGTGTTTTCTCAAGGAAATCTGGGAATAAACCACTCAACCAGGTTACCAAGGGGAGTTAAAACACTGAGAGAGAAAGAATCCAAGGGAAAAATATTCCTGATGTTCATTCAGACCAGTTGATCCAAGTTTTGGGTGGAGTATCGAGGTTAAGAAATCCAGAGCAAGAAAACCTGAGATTTAGAAATTGAGATTTAGAAGCTGAGAGTGAGAAACTGAGCTTAATGAATTGAGGTTAAAAAACTTGAGATTTAGAAATTGAGAGTAAGAAATTAAAGTTAAGAAATTGAGGGAGAGAAATTGAAAGTAAGAGTTTGAGAGTAAAAAATTGAGAGTAAGAAATCAAAGTTGAGAAATCGAGGTTAAGAAATTGAGGTTAAGAAATTTAGATTTAGAAATTTATGATTAAGTAATTGAGGGAAAGCAATCGAGATGAGGAAAGCGAGGTTTAAGAAATCTGAGAAGAGGAAAGTGAGGTTAAGAAATTTGATTTCTGAGCTGAAAAAATCACAAAATTGGGTGTTCAGACATCCCAACCACCTCCACCTCCCACACCCTCCAACACCCAGAGGACCCCCCATTATTTAGGGCTCTGCCGAGCCGCGTTCCCGCTGAGGATTGATTTAGGATCTCCATCCCTCGGGGGAAGGTTCTGAGCCCCGTTTCTCAACCCTTGCCGTGTCTGTCTGTCTTCTGCTGCCAGCGATGAAGACAACAAACCTCTTCCCAACAGCCAGACCTCGCTGGACGGGACGATAAAGCAGCAGGAGAGCGACGACAGCTTGGTGGACTACGGAGAAGGGGGCGAGGGCCAGTTCAACGAGGACGGCTCCTTCATCGGCCAGTACACGGTCAAGAAGGACAAAGAGGAGACCGAGGGCAACGAGAGCTCCGAGGCCACGTCCCCCGTCAATGCCATTTATTCCTTGGCATAGCAAAAACGCCGGGAAAAGCACCCACAGCCCGAGGGGTTCGGAGCGGGCGGGGGTTCCGCCGGCAGCCACCGCCGCCGCTGCCTCCGACAGCAAAGGGAATCGAGCGAGGACTGAAAAAACAAACAAAAAAAAAAAAGAGAAAAAAATTAAAAATAGCAAAAAAATACAAAAAAAAAAAAAAAAACCACAAAGGGAAAAAAAAAAGAAAAATATTCCAACCAACGAGGCGGCCCAGGCGGCCGCCAATGCCATTTATCCTTAGCAAACGAGCCAACGGCAAAGGACGCGCGGGGCGGGAGCCGGAACAGGAATCGGGGCTGAGCTGGAGCAGCTGGAGGAGAGGAGATGCTCGAGCTGCTCCCCAGTTTGCGGCTGTTCCCTAGATTTGGGGTGCTCCTAAGTTTGGGGCTGTTTCCCAGCTTTGGGGTTGCTCACCCATTTTGGGGTTGTTCCCCAGTTTGGGGTTGCTCCTCAGTTGCTTTCCAGTTGGGGATTGTTCCCCAGTTTTGGAGTTGCTTCCCAATTTTGGGGTTGCTTCCCAGTTTGGGATTGCTCCTCAGTTTGGGATTGCTCCTCAGTTTGGGATTGCTCCTCAGTTTGGGGCTGCTCCTTATTCTGGGGTTGCTTCCCAGTTTTGGGGTTGCTTCCCAATTTTGGGGTTGCTCCCCACTTTGGGGCTGCCTCAGGGCCAGTCCGGAGGGGCCCCGTGTTGGGCTCGGCTCCCCAAGGCTTTTTTTGTTCTTTTAGGAGGGAGCTCCAACTTTTCGGGTTTAATTTTTCCAGGAAGGTTCTAGATCAGAGGGGAAGGGGGAAAGAAATCAAAGAATTTTTGGGGAGGGAAGAGGGGTGAGAGGGGCCTGGGCAGAGCAAAGGCATGGAAGGAGGAAAGGGGTGGATTTTGGGGTGAAAACACCGGATTATTGAACCGTCCATCCTCACGGCAGCACCTTGCCCATAACCTCTCCCAAAAACCCTCCTTCCTGAAAAAACCTATGCAGGGAAGAGCAGGTCCCCATCACCTCCCTCAGCACCGGGATTTGTCCTTGCTGAGGCTGGGAAAACCCACAGGGAGCTCATCCCCCGTTCCCACTGAGCTGCGGAGCACCCCGGGAGGAGAAGAGGTTGTGGAGGAACTTTTGGGATTTGTGGAAGGACAGGGAGGAGCCTCTCCCCTGCCAAGCCCGGGGTGACAGCGCTGCAGAAAAGCCTTTTTGGGTTTAAATTTGCTTTGTAGGGATTTTGTGGGGAGCTGCCCCCCACCCCACACGCCTGCTTTCTTTCCAAGGCAACTCCATAAATCCAATGTAGCAAAGAGGGCCTGGAAGCAGGAGCAGGATCAGAATAGGACGAGGAGACCAGAATGATGAACGAAAAAATAATCCAAGCGAGCTGCTGAGGATGGAAACAACCCCTGGGATCAGGTGGAGGATTCCCTGAAGGATTCAGGGCCACACCACGAGGAAGGAACACCGGACTGGAACCCACACCTCCACAGGCACCGGGATGAGCTGGATGGACGCTGTTTTTCCCACCAAACCCCCTCCTCCTTTCTGACAGTGGCCTTTTCTCCCCTCCAGCACTCAGCCAAGCCACCGTGGGACCCCCATCCCGCCTGGAGACTCCCAGGATTTCAGTCCCCACCCCGAGCGCTCCCTCACATGCCTTACACAGCTTGGGACTTGCCGGGGAGTCACTCCAAGGATGCTCTTCCCACTCCGCTTCCGCGCCCCCGACGGCCTCGGATCCACCTGAGCAGTGGGAATGGGATGTCCGGGAGCGTTCCCAGCTCTCCCAGCACGGATCAGGGTAGAAGGCAGGGATTCCTGATGGACAGCGTCCCGTGAATCCTCCCACTTCCTGCACTTTTGAAACCAAAGGTACCTTTGCGAGGAGAGAGAGAGAAGTTGGGTTTCCTTCGGAAAAGATGGATTTTTGGATGGATTTTACTTTTGGTTTTTACTTTAGTTTTTTTTTTTTTTTTCTGAGGAGGATGGAGGGGTTTTTTTGATAGGATGCAACAGGATTTGTGCAGTTATTCTTTCTGCTCTGGAGACATGTCAGTGATAGGGATACTCCCACTGCTATGGATTGTGGAGAGGGACTTTGCCACATCCCGATGGATCCCAGGAGGAGCCCAGAGCGGGCCGACAGGAGAGATGGATGCAAATTAATCCAATGCAAATGCCTTCCTTAAAATAATAATTATCATTTATCTTGGTCGTCTTCTCTGATAGGTCAAGGTGGGGTGAAGATGGAGCTCGTGGGGTCGGATTTGGTGACCTTGAAAGGTCCCTTCCCACCCAAATTGTTCCATGAAACCAACGGCAAAGGAATTCCAGGGTTTAGGTCAGGGTCAAGAGCCCTCTCATAGAGCTGGGGGAGCTGTCCCAGGGATGTCCCTCATGTGTCACCCCCTGCCAGGACCCTCCAACCGTGTCCCCTGGCAGGGACAACCCTGTTGTGACCCTCAGTGTGGACACAGCCACGCCCCAATCCCAGTCCTGGCACCCATCCCATTCAGGACAGTGACTCCCAGAATCCCATCCAGATTTCAGGCAAACACCCCCCCAGGTCGAAGGTGACACAGCCCCTGAGATGGGGACAATCCCATTCCCAAAGGTGACACAGCCCCTGGGATGGGGACAACCCCATTCCCAAAGGTGATACTACCCCTGAGATGGGGACAATCCTATTCTCAAAGGTGACAGCACCCCTGGGATGGGGACAGTCCCATTCCCAAACCATTCCCAACTCCCAGCTGAGTTTGGGCAATTCTCTACCAGAAAGTAGGCACTGGATTCACCGTTGAGAATGGGAAACAAATCCAACCTCTGGATCTGGGATCTTCCCAGCACTCCCAGTCCTTGCTGCTGACAGGGACCACAAAACTCCTCCAAACCTCTGGAAATCAGGCCAGGATTGCTGGAAGTGGGTCCGTGTTGGGTACCCATGATGTGCCATTGCTATGAAAACCTGTATTCCTGAACCACCTCATCTTATCCCTGAGGAAATCTCTCAGCATCCCTTTGGAAAAAGGAATGGGAAGGAGCTGGACTCTGCCCAACCTTATCCCAGATTTCCTCATAAAATTCCCCAGGTTACTCTGAGTATTGAGAAGAGGGAGGAGATGCAGAGGTGCACAAACAACTCAGTGTAAGTTACTCACAGCCCTGTCTCAGCTCGGTGTAAAAGTTTCTCAACTTTTCTAAGGTTTAGCAAAAACTCTGACATTTCTTCAAAATTTCTCCCCGAAGTTTTGGAGCCCAAAGAAAATTCAGGCTAAAAACTCATCCCAAGCTTCTCATCTCTTACTCCTTTGAGTAAAGTTCAAGGTTTGCACGAGGAGAAAAACCCTGACCCCAAACCTTCCACAGCACTCCCAGGGTGACCCCACAGCTCCCAAAAAACCAGACAGGGCTGGGATGAACCCACACCGTGTCCTGGGAGCATCCTTGGAGCAGGAGATGGATGGAGGGATGGATCCATAGATAGATGATGGATGGATGGATGGATGGATGGATGGATGGATGGATGGATGGATGATGGATGGATGGATGGATCCATGGATGGATGCATGGATGGATAATGGATGGATGGATGGATGGATGAATGGATGATGGATGGATGGATCCATGGATCCATGGATGCAGAATCCACACAAGGATTTGTGGTACTGAGGGATCTTCCCCATCCTGGTCCCCATCCCATTCCCTGGAGCTGCTCTGCTGCTCCATGCCCTCTCCAGAGGGGCCATCCTGGTCACCTCCTGTGCTGATTCCTGTGGTGGCCCCCAGGGCTATCAGGGATGCTCCCATTCCCATCACAGGGACAACGTTCCCTCCCTGGGATCTGCACAACCTCTCTGGGGCAGGGAACACTTCCAGTTCTCCAGGAGAAAAAACCCTTTCTTCATCAAGGCTTTAAATTAGGAGCCAACTACTCACTCAGAAATAAGAAGGGAAGGGCCAGACCCAAAACTCCAGCACCAGACCCCAAATTCCAGCACCAGACCCCAAATTCCAGAGCCAGACCCCAAATTCCAGCAGTCTCAGGTGCCGAGCTCAACTCCAAATGTGTAGATTTGTCCTGTTCCTACAACATTCCAAGCCAACTCCACATTCATGTCCTGGAGATGAATCCAGGCTCCATCTCAGTTCCAGGGACCTCCCTGGCACCCAGCCCTGGGACAGCTGACAGGAACAACAGGAATTCGGGATACGAGGACATCACTGTGCTTCCCTGATCCGGAGGCTGCTCCCATTGTCCCTGAGGTGACACCACAACTGGAGGCACAAAACCAGCAGGAGAAGCTGGAATTTCCATCCAAACCCCGAAATCCTGCTTGGAGAAACCCAACCCAACAGGAAACGCTGTCCCTGCTGCCAGCATTGCCTTCCTGGAGGTGACAGATCCCAAATCCAGGTGTCACCAACAATCCAGGAGGGAGAAGGGCAGAGCTGGGCAGTGTCACCCAGGGCCACCACAGCGCTCGCTCTGGACATGCCACCACCTTTTCCTGGCACATCCCAGTGCCACCACCCACCCTGGCACATCCCAAAGCCTCTCCTCATCGCACAGGTCCCAGCAGAGCCACGAGTGCCACCTGCGACGTCACCTCCTCGGCCCAGGCTTTCCTGCAGCAACCAAGATTTCAGTTAAGCAATAAAAAAACAAAACCTTATCAAGGGAAAAAAACACAAAAAAAAAGGACAAAAAAAAAGACAAAAAAAAAAAAAAAGAGACACCTCCTATTTCTTGCACTAAAAGCTGTTTTATTAACGAGAATAACGATGCTTTTCTGGTCCTCACAACGCCACCCACGGCATCAGTAGCGCCCCTCGCCTGTGTCTCCGTGTCCTCACATCAGGGTTTGGTTGTTCAATGCTGTCTAAACCCCGTGTCAGACCCTCAAAATTCTGTGTCAACCTCCAAATTTCATGTCAAAACCTGAAATTCATGGTGAACCCCAAAACTTTGTGTCAGACCTCCAAAACTCCGTGTCAAACTCTTAAACTCCATGTCAAACCCTTAAACTCCATGTCAAGTCCTCAAATTCCATGGCAAATCCTTAAACTCCATGTCCAATCCTCAAATTCCATGTCAAATCCTTAAACTCCCTGTCCAATC
>JAOYNM010000110.1:3823904-3835813 GCA_025769955.1 Setophaga kirtlandii | reverse complement strand
TCAAATTCCATGTCAAACCCTTAAACTCCATGTCAAATCCTCAAATTCCATGTCAAACCCTTAAACTCCATGTCAAACCTCCGAAATTCCGTCAGACACACAAATTCTACGTCAAATCCCCAAAATTCTGTGCTAACCCCCCAAAATTCTGTCAGACCCCCCAAATGTCCATGTAAAACCCCCAAAATTCCATGTCAACCCCCTAAATTCTATGTCCACCCTCCAAATTCCATGTCAACCCTCCAAAATTCTGTCAACAACCCAAAATTCCGTGTCAGACCCCCCAAATTCCATGTCAACCCCAAAATCCCATGTCAGATCCCCAGACCAGAGTCCTCCCTCCAAAATATCGTTTTAAATGTCTGTTCCTCCCTCTCACATCAGACAGAAAGTACCGGGACTGTTTTGTTTTAATTTAATTTGTAAATATCTCGTGATCCGTCTGTCCTCTCTGTCCAAGCTCCCGGCTGGTCTCAAGTATCTTGTGTATTCATTTGCCTTTTTTTTAAAGCAAAAAAAAAAATAAAACAAAAACAAAGAAGAGAAAACCACCACCTTTGCGTTAACCCCACCTGTTCCAGTGAGAAATGTAAAGCTGAGACTCTAAAAATTCAGTTTCCAGCGAGATTTATGGACTAGAAGGGAAAAAAAAAGGGTTTAATTTAAGGACTTCTAAACCAACTGCATGAGAGATGAGAGAAGGCCAAACTACTCAGATATCTTCTTTTTTTTTTTTCTTTTTTTTTTTTGAATCACTATAAAAAAAGAAAAGACTGGATTTTTTTGTATAGAGAAAACACTAAACATATAATAAAACATGGTTCAAAACTCATGCTGAGACCGAGAGTCATTCCTGTTGAATTCAAAGAGAGAAAAGCAGAAAAGCCTGGTCCTCAACATTCCAAATATTCCCAAACTGACCAGGAAAGGAGGATATTCTGGATCCCATCCAGAACCAGAGGTTGGATTGTGCCGGTCCTAACATTCCCAAAATTCCCTCCCTGGCCAGGAAAGGTGGATGATCAGGTGAAGCTCTGGATCCAAACCAGAACCAGAGCCTGGATTGTGCCTGTCCTCATAATTCCCAAAATTCCCAGACTAAACAGGAAAGGGGGATACTGGATCAACCGGATCAGCCTTGGATCCCATCCAGAACCAGAGGTTGGATTGTGCCGGTCCTCATAATTCCCAAAATTCCCTTCCTGGCCAGGAAAGGTGGATGATCAGGTGAAGCTCTGGATCCAAACCAGAACCAGAGCCTCGATTGTGCCAGTCCTCAACATTCCCAAAATTCCCTCCCTGGCCATGAAAGGAGGATACTGGATCAGCTGGATCAGCTTTGGATCCCATCCAGAATCAGAGGTTGGATTGTTTTGGTTCTCAGCATTCCCAAAATTCCCTCCCTGGCCAGAAAAGGCAGGTGATCAGGTGAAGCTCTGGATCCAAACCAGAACAAGAGGTTGGGTTTTGCCGGTCCTCAGCATTCCCAAAATTCCCAACCTAAACAGGAAAGGAAGATACTGGATGAGCTGGATCAGCTTTGGGTCCTGTTCAGCGCCAGAAACTGGATTGTGTTGATACTCAGCATTCCCAAAATTCCCTCCCTGGCCAGGAAAGAGGGACACTGGATCAGTTGGATCAGCTCTGGATCCCATCCAGAACCAGAGGTTGGATTGTGCCTGTCCTCAGCATTCCCAAAATTCCCTCCCTGGTCAGGAAAGGAGGACACTCAGGGGCATCCCTGGATCCTCTCCAGCCCCGTTCCCAGCCCCCAAACCCTCCGGGGGCGGAGGGGGAGAAGCTCCCAGAGCTCGGGAAATGCGGGATGGACCCCAGCCCCCCATTCCCGGCAGCCAAGTGCGGCTCCCGCCGGGATCCATCCCTCTCTCCCAGCCCTTCCTGCCCGGGGCTCCAGAGTGCTCCTGGCAGAGGCTCCCCGGGGCGGAGAAGAGGTTGAAAGGAGCGGGAGTAATTTGGTTAATTGAGATGTAATTGCGGCGGGCCCGGCTAAGAGGATGAAGGGCTGAGTGCTTCCTGCTGCAGCGGGGGCTTCTCTCTTCCCGCCCCTTCCCAGCCTTTCCAGGAACAGCAGAGAGGGGAAAAAGCGCTTTTTGCCCAGTGGAGACATTGCCAGCGCGGTGGAGGCACCGACCACGCTCTGTCCGTGCCCCAAGGAAGGATGGAATTGTGGAATTGTGCAATTTTGCAATTGTGGAATTGTGGAATTGTGGAATTGCGGTTGGCTCCTGGTGCAGAAATTCCATCGGGGATTCCTCCAATCCCCCAGTTCCCCATTCCCGCTGCCTGCAGCCGCTGGAAGCACCAAGCCCAAGGTCTGAGGCTCTCCACGGGCTCCTTCCAGCATTCCCATCAGGATTTTATCCCTCCCGGAGAGGCGGTGGGACCGTGCTGATCCTCGGGATGGATCCGGGCCAGACGCGCTCGGTGGCACTTTGATGGCTCAGAGGTGACACCCGCATCGTCCCCAACCTCCGGGGGGACAGGACCGGGCCGATGCCGGGTCCCTGCCTCCTCCTCCTCCTCCGGGAGGCCGCTCCAGCCTGTCGTCCATTCCCATGGCTGAGTTTTCCCTGCTGGAGCTGGGAATATCCAAGGGATTCCTCAGAGTGGCCTCCTCGTTGTTGCTGTCCCGGTGCGTTGGCAGCACACGAGGTGTCACCGCTGTCCTTGTCACCTGTAGAGGCACAGAAGGGACAAAGGGCAGGTCCCTCTCCCTCCTCTAGGACAGGGCTCATCTCCTCCCCTGGATTTCCTTCCATCCATCCATCCATCCATCATCCATCCATCCATCCATCCATCCATCCATCCATCCATCCATCCATCCATCCTTTCTCACCCCCAAACTGCCAGCGGGGGGCCCAAACTGGGACAAACTGGGACAAACTGGGCATGAGGAAGAGACACGCGACCCTCAGGCCCCCTCCTGCCCGCGCACCGCCCGCCCGGCCCGCGGGAGCTTTGCCAATCGATAGAGACACTAATGCCTTAATTACTTTTCTCTAATTGCAGCCCATTAACCTGCGGCCAGCCCCGGCGCCCGCTGATCTCCCGACATCATTAACAGGAGCTGGGAAGGGCCGGAGGGTCCCTGGCACACCCCAAACCCTCTGTTCCCACAATCTGAAGCCCCCCCAGCACGGGCACCCTTCACCCAACACCTCGGGGTGTCCCGGGGTGTCCTTGTCACCTCCCCTCGTGTCACTCCACTGGCACGGAGCTCCCGGGAACAGCCGGGATCGTCCCGGGAAAGGCGTTGGGGGAGCCCCCTGGGACAAACCTGAGCCCCTCTGGGACAGCCACGGCCAAAGGGGGCTCGGGCACACTCAAAAACCCGAGGGTGACCCAAAGGTGACCACGCTCCGTCACTGTGAGGAATCCCCGTCCTCGCCTCAAGGAGGGGCAGGGACAGCCCAGGTCAGCTGGAGCACCCCAAAATTCGGCAGCACCGCGATTTCCTCACGCGAATCCCATCCTGGGCTGTCTGCAGACACAGAAATCCACGGGTACCCACGGGTGGGTTGTGTAATTACGGATCGATTGTGTAATCAGGGATATATTTAGGCACGGGGTGTGCACACACCCGGACCCGCACAGGGATGGGGGGCCCTGGGGCTGCTCCCACCCCACAGCGAGGGGCTCCGACCCCCCCAAACCCCCCGGCCCCACACCTGCTCCGGCCCTGAGGGGGCTCTGCCGGTGGGCGCAGCAGGCGGGAGAGGCTGCGAGATGAATTATGCATCACCACGATGATGATGATGATGATGCTGCCCGAGCCGCTCTGCCTGCCCGCCTTGCGCGGTGGCAAGCGAGGTAAAAGCAAGGAGGAGGGAGAGGGTGGGGGGAGGAAAAAAAAATAAATAAATTAAAACCCCAACAATTCCCCGTCTCCAGGGAGCGGCGTGGTGGTTGGCAGCGAGCGAGGGAGCGCGCACGCAAGGAGGGAGGAGAGGGAGGAGCACATCCTAATGCAGAGATGCTGCAGTGGCTTTGGGCACACACATCCACCCTCGGCCAGCCACCAGGCGAGCGCTGCCTCGCAGCCCAGCCCCCGGCAGCCGCCAGGCCCCGCGGGCCCCCGGCTGATGCCCACGCAGCCCTCCCGCCGCAGGTAAGCGCTCCGTGCCGCTCTGCTGCATCCCGGAGCGATGGAAGGGGCTGCGGGGGGATCGGAGCATCCTCCGGCCGGGGGGACGCTGCGGGGTCCCGGTGAGCTCCGAAGGGACGGGGACAGGAGCCGAGGGTGGTTTGGGTATTCCGGAGAGGAGCCGAGGGTGATTTGGGTATTCCGGAAAGGAGATGAGGGTGGTTTGGGCATTCCGGGGTGGTTTGGGCATTCGGGAGAGGAGCTGAGAGTGGTTTGGGCATTCCGGAAAGGAGCTGAGGGTGCTTTGGGCATCCGGAGAGGAGTCGGGGGTGGTTTGGGCATTCCGGAGTGGATCCGAGGGTGGTTTGGGCATTCCGGGGTGGTTTGGGCATTCCGGAGAGGAGCCGAGGGTGTTTTGAACATTCTGGAGAGGACCTGAGGGTGCTTTGGGCATTCCGGGGTGGTTTGGGCATTCCGGAGAGGAGAGGAGCCGGGGGTGGAGTTGGCAAGAGGCGGTGGCACTTGTGGCAGCGCTGCCTGCGCGGCCGAGGTCAGGGCGGCTGTCAGCAGAAATGTCTCTCTCTCTTACGGGGGAAAAAAAAAAAAAAAATCGGGGAATATTTCGGTTCTCAGCGATTGTCGCGAGGTTTTTCCCCGGCGCGTTCCGGCCCGAGGCACTTCGGGAGAGCGCTGGGTTGGGGCGGATCGGGCATCTCCAATGTGCTGGGGAGGGGGGTCCGCAGGGGGTTCTGCTGCCCAAAACTCCTTCAGTACCCCCGGAAGGGGCTGGCAGAGCCCTGAGCTGCCCCAGGGTCTCCTCTCCAGGGAGGGAGCAGCGGGAGCGCCGTGGTGTCCCAGTTCACCTTCCTGAGGGCAGATCGCAGGCGAGGGTGGGATTTGGGGGTGCTCCTGGGGGGTTTGTGTATCTGGGGCTGTGCCAGGGACACTCGGGGTTGTACCAGGGGCACTCGGGGCTGTGCCAAGCCGTGGATCCATCCCCCCGTGGGCATGGGGGGCACCCCACAATGAGGGCACCCCTCTGTTCCCATTCCCAGAGGGATGAAAGCTGAGGGGATCATCCTGAGGCTCCTTCTCGTGTCTTCAAACCCCCCCAGCTCCCTCCTCACCCCACCCACGCTGACCCCAAGACTCCCCCGGGTGGGCCCCGACCCCCAGCAGCCCCCGGCGTTATCCCCGCGTTCGGAGCGGGGCGGATTCCCGGGAGATCGCGCCTCTCCCGGGAAACACCGGTTGCTGTGAGGATGGGAGGCGGCAGCCTCTGCATCCCGGAGCTGCGAGAAATCCCGAGGCTTTCCCCGAGCTCGGCCCTGCTCCTCCCAGGCAGATCCAGCAGGAATTCTGAGGGCGCAAAGCTGGAGTCGCACAGGAGATTTAGGATCAAGAAATGAACCTCTCCAGGCTGGGTGTTTGGGATTTAGCACAGAGACACAACCCCAAAAACCTCTTGCTTTGCTCAACAGCGGTTCCCAAACTTTCCAGAAATATCTGGGTGGCTCAGAATTCCCAAAAACTCCAGAAAATGGGAGAAGGGGAGGTCCTGTGAGCCCAGCTGCACTTGGACTCAGGTAGAGTGAGACAAAGGATTCCCAAAGCTCCTCTCCACCCCCTGATTAATTCACACAAAACTGAGCGGCCACTTTTATCCCTTTGGAATATTCGCCGAGGATTTGATGGTCTGGCTTAGGATTTTCTCCGAGGATTTACCACAAATAAACCAGAAAAGGGCAGAAAACCCAAACCGTGCCTTTAGGATTTCCCACAGCACGTGGAATTTCCACCCCACGGAAAAAAAATGGGAATCCACGTGGAGCTGAGCCCACGTTAAAGCCGTTAAAGATGCGCTGGAAATTCCCAAAATCCAAATTATAATATTTGAGGAGACGGTGAGCCCTGCCGGGGTTTCTCTCGCCGTGACACCGTGTCCCTGTCGCTGGCAGTGCCACCACCCCCGGAGGGTCACCTGGAGCCCCTGGCACCTCCGGGGGTCTCCCGGCAGCTCCGGGAGCCGCTCCCGGCTCAGCCGCATCCCCGGGATCGGGGCCGGTTCCAGGAGCCCGCACGGAGATCGGGGTGGGATTTCCAGGGAATTTGGGATGGAGCCCCAGGAATTTGGGGTGGGGGTCTCAGGGAGATCGGGATGGGGTTTCCAGGGAGATCGGGATGGGGTTTGCAGGGAGTTTGGGATGGGATTTCCAGGGAAAATTTGAGATGGGGTTTTCAGGGAGATTGGGATGGGGTTTTCAGGCAGTTTGGAATTGGGGTTTCAGGGAGATTTGCATAGGGTCCCAGGGAGATTGGGATGGGGTTTTCATGGTGTTTGGGTGGGGTTTTCAAGCAACTCGGGATGATGATTTCCCCATCTCCCACGGGTCTGCTCAGCGCAGCTCTCCAGCTGCACAAAATCCCTTTCTCCGAACCCAAAATCTCTCATTTTCCGTGAAAAGCGCCCCCGGTCCCGCTGTAAAATCCAGGATCCCACTGGGATGATCCCAGGGAGCACAAGGGACATTCCCTGCCAGAGCCGGCTGTGAGTCCCAACCCCAGCCCTGCCCAGCAACCCTGACCCGAAATTACGGCATTTATTATCTACTGGGCAGCCGTAAAAAACCGGGAAGGACCAGGAAAATCTGTTTAGTGCATATCCCCGACGAGGCTGGGAATATTTGGACCCCAAACCCAGGCGCAGGAGAGAAGGTTGGGCACGGGGCTGGAGCATCCCAAGGAGCAAAAACCCGGCAGCACCGCCGGGAGTAGCTACAGCTTCCCCCGAGGGGCGAATTTAACCCCAGTTCGACCAGCACAAGCACCCAGCGGTGCACTGGGAGAGCCGAGGAGCTCCGGGAACCTTGGGAAGATCCCTGGAGCCAGGCAGGGATCACCAAACCCAAAACCCTCGGAAAGGCGCGTGCTGTTGGATCAGGGCTCCCCTTTCCAACCCCTTCTCCAGGAGATTTCCCGAGCTCCCAGCTCGTCGTTCCCGGCTCCCAGGAGCGCTTCCAGCGGCGA
This sequence comes from Setophaga kirtlandii, assembly GCA_025769955.1. NCBI lineage: Eukaryota > Metazoa > Chordata > Aves > Passeriformes > Parulidae > Setophaga > Setophaga kirtlandii. The sequence goes on along the minus strand of JAOYNM010000110.1, from coordinate 3,828,681 downwards.
GGAGGGGCTGGAGCAGGTGGGAGCTATTAATACCTGAGCCACGGCGCAGCAAAGCGCCGCCGCTCTGACGCCACCGGCGGCGCGGGCGGAGCCCGGGATAGTCCCGGCTTTAGGCTGAGCTTCCCGGAGCTGATCCGGGCCTGGAGAGGGCGGTGGGAAGCGGGAATGGGGGGGTTGTGATGGGGAGGGGGGCTATGGGGGGTTTGTTATGGGGAGGGGGGCTCAGCTCCGTCCTTGCTGCCTGAAATCACTCCCGACCCCAGCACCTCTTCCCGGGAGATCCCGCAGGAGCAGCCGGGACTTCCCGGGAAAAAGGAACAATTCCCGGGAAAATGGAACAGTTCCCGGGAAAACTGAACATTTCCCGGGAAAATTGAACGTTTCCCCAGAGGGGTTGGCAGCAGGGGAATGCGCCTCTGGGAATATCTGTGACTTTAAACCAGGATTTGGGGTCGACGTCGCCTCCTGAATTCCTGCTGGAATCGCCCCTGGGTGGATTTTCAGGCTTCTCATCCCGGCTGCTCTGGGCTGAGCTTTGCGTTGGAACTCGAGTCTGGAGGGCGAGTTTAGAGCGGCAGCCTGGCTTAACACCAGGCCCGTGCCCAGTCTGGGGGGAATTCCCTTCCCGAGCCAAAATTCCCCCATTCCCAGGGTTGGAGATCCATGGAAATTCTCCTGGCTCTTCCCGCTGGTCCCCTTGGCTTTGTCACCTGTCCCCAAGGCCTTGGTACCGAGGAGAGAGATGGGAATGGATTTGTTTGGGGAGGAAAAAGACAATTAAAATATAAATAAATATGAATATAAATAAAAATAACAATATAAATATGAATACAAATAAAATGTAAATATTTTTATAAATACAAATAATATAGTTATACAATTATATAATATAAATATAAATGAAAATATAAATATAAATAATGTATTTATATAATATAAATATAATTTTTAAAGGGGAATGTGCTCACTGCAAAGCTCAGATGTTAAATTCACTCTGCCCAGAGCAGGAAAGTCCCACTCATAATAAAATGCCCCTTTTTTATTTTCACAATTCGATCTTCCCCCCATGCCCACCCCGCCCACTCCCCTTTCCATGTCCGGACCAAAGGCACCTCCCGGCTTTGTCTCCCGCACAAAGGCAGAGTTTGGATCAAAAGGAAACTCCCCCGAGCCCTGGGGACAGCCCAGAACTGCGACCAATTATTCAGGAGAAGCGTTCCCAGGATCAGGATCTGTTTGGGGTGACAAACTCCACCCCAAGCCGCTCTTTTGGTCCTCATTTGGAACCTTCCTTGCTCAGGATGGGTTTGGAGTGGCCCAGAACTCCTGCAGGACCTGGAGCCACCGACAAATCCAACCCAAAAAAGCTCTGGGAAGGCCTGAACGCGGAGTTTTCCTCTCGATCCATCCCTGATTTCCAGGAGGACAAACCCGTGACAATGGAGCCGTTTGTCCCTCCCCAGCTGGGACGGACACGATGTCCCCAACCTTGGGAAGGTTCTGAGAGTCGGAACCCAGGGAACATCACACGCCTGCCCCTTCCAGCTTGAGCCACGATCCCGAATAAAAGAGGCACAGGAGGAACTGTGGCCGGAGCGATCCCTCCCTGGGGAATGCTGCGGCAGAAGGAGCTGCCCCACTTAATCCCGAATGCTCCTCCGGCGGCTGAGTGCAGGGGATGGAATTACACTGATTTATCCCGGTAATGGATAGCGCTGAACGCGGCATCTCCTGCCAAAATCCACCCCTGACCTTCCCAAAATCCCGCTGGAATCGTCCTCCAGAGGATGCAGCTCTGCAGGCAGAGCTGGGGGTGCTGTTCCTCCTCTCCAAATCCCCCCGAGCTCCCCAACTCTGCCTCCCTGCTCAGGGAGCGCTCCCCGATCCCGGCTCCAGAGGGAAGGGATCCTGTGGAGATCTCCATCCCAGAGGGAAGGGATCCTGTGGAGATCTCCATCCCAAAGGGAAGGGATCCTGTGGAGATCTCCATCCTGCCCCACACCTGCAGGGATCCTGTGGAGCTCTCCACCCTGCTCCCAGAGGGAAAGGGTCATGTGGAGCTCTCCACCCCAAAGGGAAGGGATCCTGTGGAGCTCTCCACCCCAAAGGGAAGGGATCCTGTGGAGCTCTCCATCCTGGAGAGGCAGGATCCTGTGGAGCTCTCCATCCTGGAAGAAAGGGATCATGTGGAGCTCTCCATCCCTCCCCATCCCAAACTGAAGGGATCATTTGGAGTTCTCCATCCCTCCCCATCCCAAAGGGAAAGGATCTTGTGGAGCTCTCCATCTTGCTCCCAGAGGGAAGGGGTCCTGTGGAGCTCTCCATCCTGCCCCTGGAGGGAAGGGATCCTACAGAGTTCTCCATCCCAAATGGAAGGGATCATGTGGAGCTCTCCATCCCAAATGGAAGGGATCATGTGGACCTCTCCATCCCAAATGGAAAGGATCATGTGGAGTTCTCCATCCTGCCCCACTCCCAAAGGGATCATGTGGCGCTCTCCATCCCTTGTGGCTCCAGCAGGAAGGGATCATGTGTCGCTCTCCATCCCAAATGGAAGGGATCACATGGAGCTCTCCATCTCAAATGGAAGGGATCACATGGAACTCTCCATCCCAAATGGAAGGGATCACATGGAGCTCTCCATCCCAAAGGGAAGGGATCACATGGAGCTCTCCATCCCAAATGGAAGGGATCACATGGAGCTCTCCATGGCTCCCGGAGGTATCAGTGACAGCCTCCATTAGCAGCGGTGACAAATCCCCTCTCAGGACACCAGCAGGCTCTCGGGTGTTTGTTAAAATACCCTGGGAACAGGGAAAAAACTGCTCCCTGTGGCCCTTGCCTGATTAGGGATGAGAGCAGGGCTCAATGGCCAGTGCAGAATGTTCCTGAGCTTTGGGGGAGCTGGGGGTCAGATACAGGATCAGGAGATTGGAGCTCGATCCAGGATCAGGAGCTCAGGATCAGATCCAGGGTCAGGAGCTCAGGGTCGGGTCCTGGATCCACAGCTCGGGCTCAGATCCAAGATCCACAGCTCGGGATTGGATCCAGGACCAGGAGCTAGGAGCTGGATAAATCCAGGGAATGTCAGAGAAATTCCCTGGATTTCAGAGCTGCCCCAAGGAGCTCTCAACCCCAGGAGGGAGGACAGGTCCAACCCCGACCTCCTCCCACTGCCTCCTCCCTGTGGAAGGGATTTCAGCTGGCAGGGAGTGGGTTTAGATGGGATAATGGGAGGAATTCCTGGTTGTGAGGGTGGCGAGGGGCTGGGATGGAATTCCCAGAGAAGCTGTGGCTGCTCCATCCCTGGAAATGTCCAAGGCCAGGTTGGAGCCACCTGGGATAGTGGAAGATGTCCCTGCCACGGCATGGGGTGGGATGTGATGGGATTTAAGGTCTCTTCCCACTCAAACCCATCCGGAATTCCACAAAAATAACAAAATGCAGCTTTCCCTCTCTCTTCCCTATTTGTTTTCAAAGTGTGAGGGGGAGAGGGAGCAAAGAGAGCAGAGCTGCAGCCGGAGCCCTCCCAGGCAGCTCCCAGGACTCAACAGAGGATTCAGGCTCGGAAAACGGGGCTGGAGCAAAAACTCCCTGAGTTTATTTGCAGCCGCTGGTGTAGGAACAGCTCCCGCCTCTCCCAAGCCCCGGAGCGAGGGAACTGCGGAGATTTGGAAAAGTCAACTCATTAATTAGCGCAGGGCTGGCATCTCCCGGCTCAAAGCTGCCCCTTGTCCCCAGGGCGGAGGGACAGGCCAGGCGAACAAAGGGACAGTGTTGGCCGCAGGGTCGTGGGCTCGGGACACTGTTTGGGGCAGGATTCTCGGTGACATCAAGTGACTCCATGTGACCGAGCCGCTCCGGGGCTGCTGGAACCAGCGGCTCCTGCGTGGGAGCGGCTCCCGCCCCGCTGCGCTCCGTCCCCAAATTCCCTGTCCCTGTCACAGCTCCGGCCTCTCCCGCCTGGAGCTGCCGCCTCCCTCTGGCAGCGCCTCCTCCCTCCCTGGTCAGGAAGGATAAAGGAGCTCCAGATTTATTTTGGGGCCAATAGGGAGCAAAATCCCAGCAGGGCTGAGAGCGGCTGTCCCCGCTCTGTCCTCTCCTGCTTGTCCCCTTTGTCTCCTCTCTGTTCCTCCTCTTGTCCCTTCTCTGTCCCCTCCTACCTGTCCCCTCTGCCCCATCTCTGTCCCCTCCCTGTCCCCTGTCCCGCTCTCGGGGCTGGGCTCTGCTCCAGGCACTGGGGTCCAGCCCTCGAACCCAGACAAGACAAACCCCCGGGATTTTGGGGATGGATTTTGGGATGGATGGATTTTGGGATGGATTTCAGAATGGATTTTGGGGTGGATTTCGGGATGGCTGGATTTTGGGATGGATGGATTTTGGGATGGATTTTGGGATAGATTTTGGGATGGATGGATTTTGGGATGGTTGGATTTTGGGATGGATTTTGGGATGGATGTATTTCGGGATGGATTTTGAGATGAATTTTGGGATGGATTTTGGAATGGATTTTGGGATGGATTTCGGGATGGCTGGATTTTGGGATGGATTTTGGGATAGATTTTGGGATAGATTTCGGGATGGATTTTGGGATGGATTTTGGGACAGATTTTGGGATAGGTTTCGGGATGAATTTTGGGATGGCTGGATTTTGGGATGGATTTCAGGATGGATTTTGGGATAGTATTTGGGATAGGTTTCGGGATGGATTTCGGGATGTATTTTGGGATGGCTGGATTTTGGGATGGATTTCAGGATGGATTTTGGGATAGATTTT
>JAOYNM010000110.1:3793082-3815174 GCA_025769955.1 Setophaga kirtlandii | reverse complement strand
CACCTGGAGGTGGCACTGAGTGCTCAGGGTGGGGATTGGGCACAGCCTGCACTCGATGATCCCACAGGGATTTTCCACTCTCAACAACCCCACAATTCTGAGATGTTCCACCCCTCCCAGGGCACAGCTCAGATCCAAATCCACCTCCAGCTGGAAGCCCAGCCCCATGAGCGTGGCCGTGGCGATTTACCCCTGTCCCTGCCCCGTTTTTTCCATCAGGTGGAAGATGAACGGCACGGAGCTAAAGCTGGAGCCGGATTCCCGCTACAGGCTGGTGGCCGGGGATTTGGTGATCAGCAACCCCGTGAAAGCCAAGGATTCCGGCTCCTACCAGTGCGTGGCATCCAACTCCAGGGGCACCGTGGTGAGCAGGGAGGCCTCACTCCGCTTTGGCTGTAAGTTTGGCACCGCCAGGTAAATTAAACCCAGCCCCAGTTAGGCTGAGCTTAAACGGAGCCTGCCTGGGAAAAGGCTGCAGAGAATCCCTCCAGTGCATCATCCCATGGAGAAATCTCCTGGTACTTCTGTAGAAATTTGGAGAATTTGGAGATTTATGGAGAAAGCCAATGATATTTTTGGATCTCCCACCCAAGGAGGGGCACAGAAAGTGCAGAGGTTCCTCCAGTTGTGTTTTCCTGTCCGGGTTTCACTCTGCCTGTTCAGTTTTGCAGGAATTCTCAGCGGAAGAGAGGGACCCCGTGAAGATCACCGAGGGCAGGGGGGTGATGTTCACCTGCAGTCCCCCGCCCCACTACCCAGGTAAGGGGGAGAGCAGAGCACAGGGTTCCCAGATTTTCTGGGAATTTCATGGAAGGAAATTCGGGGTTAATTTAGAGTTTGTAACACAGCAGAGCAGAGGTGGGACTTGGTGTGTCCATGCAAGGGCCAATTCCAGTTGGGAATCCCACTGGGTCCATCCCAAACAGGAAGACACAACAACCAGAGCAGTCAATTCCATTTTCCTCCCTTGGAAAGACCAATTCCAGCCTGGAATCCCACTGGGTCAATCCCAAACGGGAAGGACACAACAACCAGCACAGTCAATTCCTTTTTCCTCCCATGGAAAGACCAATTCCAGCCTGGAATCCCACTGGGTCCATCCCACCTGGGAGGTCACAATAACCAGTGCAGTCAATTCCATTTTCCTCCCTTGGAAAGGCCAATTCCAGCCTGGAATCCCACTGGGTCCATCCCACCTGGGAGGACAAACCTGTCCAGTTCACTCCTTTCCTTTTTCCCCCCAGGTTTATCCTACCGGTGGCTCCTGAATGAGTTCCCCAATTTCATCCCGGCCGACGGGAGACGTTTCATCTCCCAGACCACGGGCAACCTCTACATTGCCAAGACAGAGGCCTCAGACCTGGGCAACTACTCCTGCTTTGCCACGAGCCACATGGACTTCATCACCAAGAGCGTCTTCAGCAAGTTCTCCCGCCTCAGCCTGGCTGCAGAGGGTCAGTGCTCTTGGATTCTTCCAAAAATGCCAATTCTTATGGGAAAAAATTCAAACCCCCGCAAAGCATTTGGGGACAGTGCCCAAGTCACTCTCCAACCTCTCTTAAGAGCTTAAAAAATATGGATGGGTTGGGATGGGAGGGAAGCAGCTCTCTCTCCAAGATTCCCTGTTTCCACTCCATCCAATTTCTCTATTTTTAAAGAAAAATTCTGGTACAGGCAAAAGGGAATTAAACAGGAGGAAGGCCTGGATGGACACGGACTGGAGCAACCCGGGATAGTGGAAAGTGTTCCTCTCCACAGCATGGGTGGGACTGGATGGGCTTTAAGGACCTTCCAACCCAAACCATTCCAGGATCCTGGGGAATCCAGAATTCTCAGGAATTGCGGAGCCCTGAGATGTTATAAAATAGATTTTTAGCGACTTCAGCAAGAAGTCTGAAAAAGAAAATGAAATCTCTGTCCCCTCACCCAAACGGGTTGAGAAGTCACCTCATGGGTGCCTCTGCCCTTTGAGACCCCCCTGGGTGGCATTTTGGTGTCACCCAGGTCCCCTGAGTGGTGTTTTCCCCATGGCAGATGCCAGGCAGTTCCCACCCAGCATCAAGGCCAGGTTCCCTGCGGACACCTACGCTCTGACCGGGCAGGTGGTGACCCTGGAGTGCTTCGCCTTTGGAAAGTGAGTGCAACTCCATGTGGATTGGGATTGGGAGATTGGGATTTGGATCGGGATGGGGATTGGGATGGGGAGGGAACGGCAGAACTTCCACACCTCCAATGGAAGACCAGAGATGGAGGGAAACGGGAAAAGGGAGGAGCTGGCCAAAGCCAAGGCCCAGTGGGACAGGACCGGGTTGGCCACACGGGGATTGAGCTCAGCCCAGGTTCACCAGCTCGGCTTTTCCGCAGCCCCGTGCCCCGGATCAAGTGGAGGAAGCTGGATGGGCCACAGTCCTCCAAGTGGATCGGCAGCGAGCCCCTGCTGCAGATCCAGCAGGCTGGATTTGAGGATGAGGGGACGTACGAGTGCGAGGCGGAGAACGCCAAAGGGAGGGACACCCACCAGGGCCGCATCATCATCCACGGTAACGCATCCAAACTCATCCCTTATCCAAGGGACACATCCAGACACGTCCCCTATCCAAGGGGACACATCCAAACTTATCCATTATCCAAGGGGTCACACCTAAACACATCCTTTATCCAAGGGCACACACCCAAATTCATCCCTTATCCAAGGGGACACACCAAACTCATTACTTATCCAAGGTGACACATCCAAACTCATGCCTTATCCAAGAGGATGCACCAAACTCATGCCTTATCCAAGAGGATGCACCAAACTCGTCCCTTATCCAAGGGGATGCACCCAAACTCATCCCTTACCCAAGGGAACACACCCAAATTCATCCCTTACCCAAGGGGACACACCAAACTCGTCCCTTATCCAGGACACAACCAAATGTGTCCCTTATCCAAGAGAACACATCCAAAAATGTGTCCTTCACCCAGGGAACACATTAAACACGTGTCCTTCATCCAAAGAACACATTAAACACGTGTCCTTCACCCAAGGAACACAAACACGTGTCCTTCACCCAAGGAGCACATCTAAACACGCGTCCTTCACCCAGAGAACACATTTTTAACTTCCCAAGGTGCCCCAGGCAACGGTCCAAGGCTTTGGGACTAAAACCACCCCCTCTAATCCTGCCCCTTTCCAGTCCTAATTGAAGGTGTTGCAAAGCCCCAGCCAAGACCTGCAGGGATCGGGGAAACCTTTCCTTGGTGGGCACATTTGGGCTGTGGCAAGGAGAGAGAGAGAGAAAGGGAGCTCTTAACAGGCTCTGAAATCATCATAGCAAACATCAGGGAACCAGGGAAGGAAGGAAAGTGCTAAAAATCAAACTTGGCTCGTGCTCAAGATCCTCTCCAAGCCTGAGGAGCTCCCACAGGGGTAACGCTCCAAGCTGTTGAGCAGATCTAATCAATTTAAAAAACCTAAGCTGGTTACCTCATCCTGATTCCAGTTTTTCCTGAAGTTCAGGAATGGCCCAAAGCTGACAGAAGGAAGGTTCAGAGGAGATATTAGGAAGAAATTCTTTACTGTCAGAGGGTGAGGACCTGGCACAGGGTGGATGGGGATGGTGGCACAAGGGCTGTGGCTTCCCCATTCCTGGAAGTGTTCCAGGCCAGGCTGGACGGGACTTGGAGCAAGCTGGGATGGTGGAAGGTGTTCCTGCCCATGGGGACCTTGAAGTTCCTTTCCAACCCAAACCATTCCATGATTTGATGGTTCAGGAATGGCTGAATTTACTCTTAAGAAGAGAAACCAATTCCTCAGCCCTGGACTCTGCCCTGATCTTGCACAGCAGGCCCCGGCCGTGCCTCTCGCTGCACAAAAGGCCAGGGCGGTTCCCGTGGCAGATCCAGCTGTGCCAACGACTGTGCCGGCAGCACTGGCACAGGGACATCCTTCTGCCAGCCTGGCACCGCCACCTCTCAGCTGAGCTCCTTGGCTCTGCCCTCTCTCTCTTGTCCCCTGCAGCCCAGCCCGACTGGCTGGACGTGATCTCGGACACCGAGGCCGACATCGGGTCCGACCTGCGCTGGAGCTGCGTGGCCTCGGGCAAGCCCCGGCCCACGGTGCGGTGGCTGCGGGATGGGCAGCCCCTGACGTCCCAGGTACCCCCCCAGCCAGCTCTGACCCCGCTCCTCCAGCCCCAGCCCCTCCTCCTGCCTCTCTCCTGCATCCCCGCCCCGGTTCTCACCCCGCATCCCTCCTCCATGTGCCCCCATCGGGCTGCGAAGCGACGGCACCATCCCCGAATCCCCTCTCCTGGCGCTGCCATCCCAGCCATCGCTTCGTGCAGCTGCAGGGACTCACAGCCGGCCAGCAGGGAGGACAAACAGCCCCTCGTGCCTGTCCTGGTGTCACCTGCACGCTGCTGCTCAGGTGTCTCGGCAAGCAGAGCACGGCGACGCGGGGGAGTGAGCGCACAGACATAAAAACAATTCCTGTGTTTTCCCCCATGGAAAACCAGGTCACCCCGAGGAGTCTGTGACAAAACTCAACCCTGACCCAGCTGAGGACTGAGTTCCATTTTTTAATTTTTTTTTGTTTTTCTCATCTAATGGGTTCATCCTCTTGTTTGCACAGAACCGCATCGAAGTGAGCGGTGGAGAGCTGAGATTTTCCAAGCTAGTCCTGGAGGACTCTGGCATGTATCAGTGTGTGGCTGAGAACAAGCATGGCACAGTTTATGCAAGTGCTGAATTAACAGTGCAAGGTAATTCCTCCTTTCCCAGAGCTCTGGGTTCCAATGGGACACTGAAAAAAAATCTCTTCCTAATATCCTGATGTGATCCTGACATTGTGATGTCGCAGTGAGATAAGAGAGGGCAAAAGCTGCTCCACTCACCACTGAAATGGTTGCTGGTTCAACAAGACACTGTGCAAGCCTTGAAATTCTAAATCCTGTGTAAGTTCTGTGTGAAAGTGGACAAAAAAATCTGTTTAGCCACAGGAAGTGGACAGGACATCCAGCAGCAGCACTACAACCTCTCTTTTGCTATAAATTCCTCTTTTTTGGAGGAAAGAGGTCCAAAAAAAAGAATTCATCCTCCATTCCACCTGGTTTGATGGATGGTGACTGAAGCTGAACTGCTGCCAAACTTGTTCCACGTTAGTCCAAAAGTTTATCTCCTTGTGGTGATGCCAAAGATAAATTAAAGTCCCTGAGCAGCAACTGCTCAACATTAACACACAAGGCCAACAGGTAAATCCCGATTCCATCTGCAATTCCAGGAGGAGTTTCAGGCAAGCTGGATGTCTGCGTTGGTCAGGATATTGAAGAGATTATCCTCGACATGTTCCAAAGCAGCTGTTGTTGTGTCTCTCAAAGACCTTGCACTTGTTAGGGTCATTCCCATCGCTCCGTCCCACTCGTGTGCCACATAATTCCTGCCTGGCAGGCATCAGGATCCACCCTTGGCAGCCGAGGAATTCCTCCCTTATCCCGCTCTCCAGACTCTGCCTCGCTTCTCTTACCGAGCCATCCAACAAACAAATCAATTCCCACTCGCACGGTGCTGAAATTCCCCCCAGGGCAGCGTTTCTAATCGTGCCTTAATCCTCTTTTTTTATCCCTGTAGCCTTAGCTCCAGATTTTAGACTAAACCCGGTGAAGCGCCTGATCCCGGCAGCCCGGAGTGGGAAGGTCATCATCCCGTGCCAGCCACGAGCAGCACCAAAAGCCACCGTGCTCTGGACCAAAGGGACAGAACTCCTGGTCAACAGCAGCAGGTAGCAGCACAGACTCAGCTTCCACCTAGAAAATGTAGCTAAAATAATTTTATTTTTTTTAACAGAAGACTGGACTCAACGATCCAAATGTGCTGCTGGCTCCGTGAATTTTGTTACCCCTCTAATTTCTTCTTTAGCAAACTCCTACGCACTATTTTCTGCCTGATTTTGTCTCTGGTTTCTCCAAAATCTGTGGAAATTCCCAAATGTCCAGAGGACATCTTAACATTCCTTTGTGTGGCTCCTCCTCCTTTGCAGGGTGACGATTACGGCGGACGGGACCCTGATCCTGCAGAACATCAGCAAATCCGATGAGGGAAAATACACCTGCTTTGCTGAGAACTTCATGGGCAAAGCCAACAGCACTGGAATCCTCTCTGTCCGAGGTAGGGATGTTCATTTGGGGTCAATCAAGCAGGAAACTGCCAAGAATGAATGATGTGATGTTTCTCCTCTCCTCACACTCCCAAAAACCAGAATAATCAAAGTGATTTCAGGCAGAGGAGCAAAACTTCTGCCTGACCCAGTAACAAACAGCCCTGGAGCAAATGTTTCCATTTCCTCGTCCCTCCTCTTCCTCCCGTGAAGCTCCAGCTGTTGGAGCAGGATGAGGAGCTGGAAGGGATGGTTTGGATGCTGGGATGGGGACATCCACTGCTAATCACCCTTCCCGCTCGCTTCCTGCAGATGCCACCAAGATCACGCTGGCACCATCGAGCGCCGACATCAACGTGGGCGAGAACATCACCCTGCAGTGCCACGCGTCCCACGACCCCACCATGGACCTCACCTTCACCTGGTCCCTGGATGATTTCCCCATCGACTTTGACAAGTCTGAGGGGCACTACCGGCGAGCCAGTGTGGTGAGTCCAGAGGGAATTCCAGACCATCCAAAAGGGTGGAAAATTAATTTCACACTTGTTATTTGTGTGTTTGTGCCCACCAAAGCTGCTCTGTCACTTTGCCCAGAGTGGTTATGAATTCCACATGCCTGGAAGTGTCCAAGGCCAGGTTGGACGGGGCTTGGAGCAACCTGGGATAGTGGAGGGTGTCCCTGGCCATGGCTGGGGTGAAATGGGGTGGGCTTTAAGATCCTTCCCAATGCAAACCATTCCATGATTCCATGAGCACTCCCCTCCTAAACTGGAGGAGAAAGGGAAAGGCCTGTGGATAAAGGCAGGTAGAGATCACCCAGTGATCCCTCAATGATCGATCAATGACCATTCAATGATCGATCAGTGATCATTTAATGCTCACTCAATGATCACTCATTGATCATTCAATGGTCATTCACTGGTCACTCAACGATCACCCAATGATCACTCAACCATCACTAAATGATTGCTCAGTGATTGCCCAATGGTCACTCAATGGTCACTCATTGATCACTCACTGATCACTGATCACTCATTGATCACTCTCTGATCCCCATCCCAAGCCAAACAGACCCAGCACAGGCTCGGCCTTGGCCAGCACTGGATCCATCCTGGATCTTTTCCCATCTCCCTCCTCTCCACCTCCACCACCACTCACCCACCCAAACCCACCCCACACTGGATTCTGGCCTGTGACCTGTCACCTTCTGGTGCTGTCCCCACCGTGTTGTCCCGTTGCCCTGCAGAAGGAGGCCATCGGGGACCTCAGCATCTCCAACGCGCAGCTGCGGCACTCGGGGCGTTACACCTGCACGGCCCAGACCGTGGTGGACAGTGCGTCCGAGTCAGCCACGCTCACCGTCAGAGGTAATTCCCTGTGGGAACGCTCCCTGCTCCTGGCAAACCCAGAGCAATGACATGGCCCGTGCCATCAGCTGCTCTGTAACCACCTCGCACCCAATAATTCCCTGATACGGTCCACTGGGTTTTATTTTCACCTAAAATTTGGGCTTGATCATCTTGGAGGTCTTTTCCAACTTTTCCAGCCAAGCTGAGGCTGGCTGGAGGTCTTAATCATCTTGGAGGTCTTTTCCAACTTTTCCAGCCAAGCTGAGAAGCTAAAGCTGGTGGTGAAGCTTCTCAGCTTCCATAAAAGAAAGCCCCAGTGTGAATTTAGGAGTTGCACAATGCACAGAGTGATAAACCTCCAGATTTTCCATGTCAGTGACACATTTCCCATGCCCCCAGGACCTCCAGGCCCACCCGGGGGGGTGGTGGTGAGGGACATCGGTGACACCAGCGTCCAGCTGAGCTGGAGCCGTGGCTTCGACAACCACAGCCCCATCGCCAGGTACCTCATCGAGGCCCGGACACTCCTGTCCAACCAATGGAAGCAGATGCGCACCAGTGAGTGTCCCCACGGTGGCACCGGTGACACACCGAGGCCACCAGCCACTGGCCAGTCCTGGCTTCATGTTGCTCCTCGCTCTATTCCTTCCCCTCTGGTGCTGTTGGATTTTACAGATCCCATAAACATCGAGGGCAACGCGGAGACGGCGCAGGTGGTGAACCTCATCCCGTGGATGGATTACGAGTTCCGGGTCCTGGCCAGCAACATCCTGGGAATTGGGGAGCCCAGTCTGCCCTCCATCAAAATCCGCACCAAGGAAGCAGGTGGATGTGGAGACAAGCCCAGGTCCCTGTCCCTGCCCAGGATGGTCCCAAGGGATGAATCATCCCCTGGAGAGATCCCAGAGCTGAGGCCACCACAGGATTTTCCATCTTTTTGCCCATTTCTGTGTCAAAGATGAGCAGGGTTAGAGCTGCACTTGCCAGCACTGCATCCAGCTGGGAATGTTCGTTCCATGTCCAGCGGATGGGAGAACAGCAGGAGAACCTCACCCAATCCACCAACTGCAAACCAGCTTCTTCCTAATAAAACTCCCCTCCACATCCCCACTTTTGACCTCCATCCTTGTCCCTGAGGACACTAAATCCTTGTCCATGTCCCTAAATCACCTGGTTAGGCACAAGCTGGAATTCCATAGAGCCCAGCCCTTTCCTGGGAGTTGTCCCATCCGGTGTCACCGGTGTCACAGCATGTTTGTGCTCCTCTCCATCACTCCCACCTCCTTAACCCAAACTCTGCTTTTTTTGGGGACCTCACAGCACCGACGGTGGCACCGTCTGGGCTCGGCGGCGGTGGAGGGGCTCCCAACGAGCTCATCATCACCTGGACGGTGAGTTGGGAACAGGGAAAGCACCAAGGTGGGACCACGTGGTGTTTTTGGGGGGAAATCAGCGATGCCATCCCAGCTTGGACACGGGGTTTGTCCAGGGCTGGTTTGGATGGACCAAGCACACATTTCCTTTGGGAAATCAGTGCCGGTGCCCCAGTTTGGACATGGGGATGGTTTGGATGCACCAAGCAACATTTTCTTTGGGAAATCAGTGCCACCAACCCAGTTTGGACACGGGGTTGAGCCAAGGGCTGGTTTGGACAGACCAAACACACATTTCCTTGGGAAATCAGCACCACCATCCCATTTGGACACAGGGTTAAGCCCAGGGCTGGTTTGGATGCACCAAGTGTACATTTCCTTGGGAAATCAGCGGCACCATCCCAGTTTGGACACAGGGTTGAGCCAAGGGCTGGTTTGGACAGACCAAGCACACATTTCCTTCAGGAAATCAGCGCCACCATCCCAGTTTGAATATGGGGGTTGAGCCCAGGGCTGGTTTGGATGGACAAAGTGCACATTTTCTTTGGAAAATCAGCACCAGTGTCCCAGTTTGGACACAGGGATGGTTTGGACACTGGGATGGTTTGGATGCACCAAGGGCTGGTTTGGATGCAGCAAGCAGAGATTTCTTCGGGAAATCAGCAGCACCATCCCAGTCTGGATGAGCCAAATCCTGGTTTGGACAGACCAAGGGTCTCTCTCTCTCTCTTCCCAGCCGACGCAGAGGGACTACCAGAACGGGGACGGCTTTGGGTACATCGTGTCCTTCCGGAGGAAGGGCAGCCAGGCCTGGCTGAGGGCGCGGGTGCCGCACGCGGAGTCGCTGCACTTCGTGTACCGCAACGAGAGCATTGCGCCCTACACCCCCTTCGAGGTGAAGATCAGGGCCTACAACAGGAAAGGGGAGGGCCCCGAGAGCCTCACGGCCATCGTGTACTCGGCAGAGGAAGGTAAAGAGCAGCAGGAGAGCTGGGAGTGTTCACCTGGAGAGGAAAAGGCTCCAGGGAGAGCTAAGAGCCCCTCCCGGTGCCTGAGGGGGCTCCAGAAGAGCTGGAGAGGGATTTGGGACAAGGGATGGAGGGACAGGAGACAGGGAATGGCTCCCCACTGCCAGAGGGCAGGGATGGATGGGATTTGGGATGGAATTGTCCCCTGGGAGAGTGGGAAGGTGGGATGGAATTCTCAGAGATGCTGCGGCTGCCCCTGGATCCCTGTGAGTGTTCAAAGTCAGGCTGGATGGGGCTTGGAGCAGCCTGGCACAGTGAAAGGTGTCCCTGTCATGGCAGGGGTGGCACTGGATGAGCCTTAATGTCCCTTCCACCCAAACCATTCCACGACTGCACTGACTCAGAATTCCCAGTTCTGTCCAACCCACCGCCTTTCCCCTGCAGATCCGTGTCCATCCAGGAGCTCAGACATTCCTTTGGCTCCTCTACTCCTCCAAACCCTCAGAGTGAGCATCCCCTCAGCCCAGCCCCGGCTGCCCCACAGCCTTGGGGCAGACACGGATCCCAGAGCTCACAGCTGTGGCCCTGCTTGTCCCTCTAAGTCCCTAAATCCCTTACACTAGCTGTCTGCCAGGGTATGATGCTCCGGGAAAACCTTTTGTTCCCACTGGGCCCAAAGTCAGGAAAAGGATTTTATTCCTGTCTTTCAGAACCCAAAGCTGCTCCTTACAGCGTCATTGCCAAGTCTGTCCTGTCCTCGGAGATGGATGTGTCCTGGGAGCCCGTGGAGCAGGGAGAAATGACTGGAGTGCTTTTGGGATACGAGGTAGGAGATTCCAATGGGAATGGCAGACCCTGAGAACCCAGCAAGGAAAACTCCCCCGGGTTATGTGAGGTGAAAGGAAACAGCATTTTGATTCCAGAGGTGGAGGATAATTCTCACACCACGTGGTTTTAAGAGAGATTAAAGGGAATCATCCCATTTTTCCTGCCTGCCTTTCCCGGGAGGCCGTGGCCTCATTCCTGGGCACACACAAAGCAAAACACACAGAAACAAACACCCAGAGGTCCTTCAGGGTGGGCTGACTTGGGATTTGCAGATCTCTCCTTCCTAAATCCAGCCTGTCCTTTTCCAGATCCGGTACTGGAAGGACGGGGACAAGGAGGAGGCGGCTGACAGAGTGAGGACAGCGGGGTTGGTGACATCGGCCCATGTCACCGGCCTGAACCCCAACACCGACTACCACGTGTCAGTGCGAGCCTACAACCGGGCAGGGACCGGCCCCCCCAGCCCCGCCACCAACGTCACCACCACGAGACCTCGTGAGTGAGCCCTGACCCCTTCACAGGATCCCCCAAAATCACCCAGACTTTGATCTTGGTCCCCTGAACGCCCCACAGCGGTGACAGCTCAGGGGATGGCTGGGACCAGCACAGCCTTCTCCTCCCTCCCTGATTTACTCAATCCCTGTCTGGTTTTGCATCCCTCAGCACCAAAAAGGCCACCTGGGAACATCTCCTGGACTTTTTCTGGCTCCACAGTCAGCATCAAGTGGGACCCCGTGGTGGCCAAGGCAGACGAGTCGGCGGTGACGGGGTACAAGGTGAGGCCAGCGAGGCTGGGATTCTCCTGGAGGTGATCCAAGGAAGTCACAGAGAACAGGAGCTCAGCATTCCCTCTCCCCACAGATGCTCTACAGGCAGGATTCCCACTCGGCCCCCACCCTGTACCTGGCCAGCAAGAGCCAGATCGACATCCCCATCCCTGAGGATTTCACTCACGCCTTCGTCCAGATCCGGGTCACCGGGCCTGGAGGGGATGGCACCCCGGCAGAAGTTCACATCCTCAGGAACAGCGGTACCTGTGCTCCTCTGGCCACACCCACCCTGCTGACCACACCCCTTCAACTGACCACACCCACCCACGTGCTCCTCTGGCCACACCCACCCTGCTGACCACACCCCTTCAACTGACCACACCCATCCATGCGCTCCTCCAGCCACAGTCACCCCACTGACCACACCCATTCAACTGACCACACCCATCCATGTGTTCTTCCAACCACATCCACCCTGCTGACCACACCCCTTCAACTGACCACACCCATCCATGTGCTCCTCCAGCCACACCTGGTCCACTGACCACACCCATCTGTGTGTTCATCTGATCACACCCACTCCATTGACCACACCCATTCAACTGACCACACCCACTCCTGTGATCACACCCATCCATGTACTCCTCCAGCCAACACCTGCCCCTCTGACCACACCCACTCAACTGACCACACCCACTCTACTAGCCACACCCACACCATTGACCACACCCACTCCTCTGGCCACACCCACTCCCTGTGCGCCCTGCCCACACCCTCTCCATGCCCAAATTCCCCTTTCCAAGTTTCTCCAAGGCCCCAGAGCTCACAGAACATTTCCTGCCCTTCCCTTCCCAGCAGGAAGGACTCAGCCACTCCCCTCCCATCCTGGCCACAGCACGATCCCAATAAATTGTGGTTTAAAACCCCACTCCCCCTTCCAGGGCCACGGGAGAACATCCTCCTGCAGAGTTTTAGGTTCAGACTCTGGAACTGGTAATTTCTAGAACAGGTCCTTTCTGGAATTTCTTTTTCCTGGAATCAGCCTTTGGTTCCCTTGTGGTGTTCACTCATAGGAATTCCTGACTCTTCTCCTTCTCCCCACTCCTCTTCCTAATCTCAACTTTAGAAGTTGAGTTCCTGACCCAGCTTTAGGATCTGCAGCCTCCACAACCCCCAATTTCCCAAGAGTTATGAGCCAAAAACCATTTAAGTTTTCCACCAAGAGTGAAACTCCATCTCTGTGGGGCCACAGCTCCATCAAATTCCCTAAATCCAGGGGCGAATTCCCAGCACCCACTCCCAAATTCCTGCTCCCAGCACTCCCAGGAGTTTCACCAGCACCAAACACACAAAAAAACCCCCACAAAACCTCCCTTAATTCCCAATTCCTTGTTTTTCCAGGGACGAGCATGATGGTGGAGGACTCGGGGATGAGGCCAGCGCCACATGTCGTGGTTGTCACCACCAACTCCCTGCTGATGGTGGCCCTGATCAGCTCCCTGGAGCTCTGACCTTGGTTCCTCCCCATCCCATGGGAACAACGCAAATCCCATGGGAACAACACCAAATCCCATGGGAATGACACCAAATCCCATGGGAACAACACCAAATCCCATGGGAATGACACCAAATCCCATGGGAACAACACCAAATCCATGGGAACAACACCAAATCCATGGGGACAACACCAATCCCACTTCGGGGCAGCACCGTGGGGAGAGGATTGGAAGATTGGACCACGTGGTTGGAAGGGAGGAAGAAATTAAAAACAGCTTTGTTTTTTGGGTTTTTTTTTGGTTTGGAGGAACAAAAGCTTTCATACAAGACATGGGTCTTTAACTGATTAAATGTTTTTTAAGGAAAACGAGGAAAATGAGGAATTCTCCGGGAATTCTGCAGCCAGCTGCCCCCACCCTCACTGTATCCATAGGTTTTCTGCCTTATTGAAGCCATGTATGAGATAACCAGACTGCTAAATTTGACTTTTTTTTAAACTCTGTACAGTGAATTCTGCAGGGGGACGGGGACTGAGGAGTTCAGGGACCAGCATGTTCCACACCCATCCCACCACAGCCAGCTCGGAGCATTTGTGGGACGGGATTGATCCTTTTTCCCACAAAAAAGAGCCAAACCCTGCAGGAACCAGCCCAAGGAGACAAACCCACGGGAGGGTTGAGCTCTGCCCCAGCCTGAAAAGGTTTTTTTACAACTCTGGTGTTCACCTGCAGCCCAACCTGGTGCTTTTCTCAGCTGTAAGGTGCAAATTCTGTGTTTTCCCATATCCCACGTGCTTTTGGGGTGGATTTGTCACCCTGTTTGCCTCTTTGGGAGAAGGGGATCCTTTCCCAGAATCCTTAATTTGGGCAGCTCTGCCTAAAAACGGAGGTGTCAACAAATCCAATTTCAGAGGGGCTTAAAGAAGGAATTTTTAAAAAATGACAAAATTAAAACAAGAATGGGAGACTCCAGGAAGCCACCACTGGGACAAGAAGGAAAATTTGGACTCGGATTCATCTCCCTGCACTGAGAATTCACCCAGCCAAAATTCCAGGCCCGGATTGGGACTGCAAAGGCTGAGATCCAGCCAGGAAGAGGCTCTGGATTCCAGCTCTGACAGCTGCTGGACATCCCAAGGAAATTCTGGGATGCTGAGGAGCCCCCTCCACTGCAGAGGCTGGGAAAAGCAGGAATGCTGAGCTGAGCACCCACAGGACTGGCTGGGAATCGATGTTGCCTGTTGAAATCTCTGTCTCCCAGTAAAGCAGTTGACCAAAGTTAACGAGAATTGCTTGGTGTTGCTGCTGGTTCCATCCCAGGGGGGGGTTTTTAGGGATTTTCCCTGGTTGTGATTCTTCAATCCCAGACAAAACCGTGCCAGCCTGGGCAATCCCAACCCTGGAATTTCCTGGCTGGGCCCTGATGTGCAGTTTTCCCTTTAAATGCCAATTCTGCACCCTTTTTAGCCCAGGTGGTGGCAGGGAAATCCCTCTCCAGACAGGGCAGCTCAGGCTTTGTTAAGCCCTGTTTTGGGCAGTCCCTTCTGGTATTCCATTAATCCAGGGTTGGGAGAGCCACGGGGAGGGATCTGCACCTGCAAATCTGGCATTTGGACCTCGGGAAATGACAAAAATCTACATTTTTGGCTTGGAGTCCTCCTTAAAACCTCTCAGAGCTTCCTAAAATACAGCCCAGGGGTTAAAGGTGTGCAGAGCCAGGGAGAGAAGTGAAATTCGGGGGATTTGGAGGGAGGATGGAGACAGGGAAGGATGGAAAGAGGGAAGGATGAAGGAAAGATGGAGAGAGGGAAGTTTGAAGGATGGAGAGAGGGAAGGATAGAGTGAAGAATGGGAAGGATGGAAAGAGGCAAGGATGAAGGAAAGATGGAGAGAGGGAAATTTGAAGGATGGAGAGAGGGAAGGAGCCCTGCCTAGCTCCAGCCTCTGGTGATCCCAAAGCTCACCAGAGCTGGGATCCCAGAGCTCAGAGCAGAGAGAGACATTTTTTCCTAAATTTCTGCCCTTTATGATGGGAATTCATTGGCAGTGATTAAGAAAAGATGATTTTGTAGGGAGAGAGGGGAAAAAAGAGCGATGGGGATGCTCTTCCAAGGGTTTTTACTTCCCTACTTGCACTGAGCTCCATCCTCTGCTATTCCCTTTTCCTGCCTTCTCCCTTCCTTCCCTTATTATGATAAACATCCCCCAATCCTTAATATCCCTTCAAAAATCAAAGAGCACCCCCTTAAAAAAATCCCATTAAAGGCTCCTTGTGACAGCTGGACCCCAGTGGCCATCCCAGCCGTCGGTCTCCAAATAAAAACTCCAATTATGGATTCATTTTCCCTGCTCTGAGCATCTGGCTCCCCTCAGAAATTACAAAACCCCACACTCCAAAGATGAAGGAGATTTTTGGCTCCCGCTCTGACTCCCCCAGCAGAGCTGGAGCTTTCATCCCGCTGGATTTGGGAATCCCAGCTGGGCCCAAGACACTGAAATTTCCATGACAAAGAGCAGAGAGGCTCCTGCAGATGGGGCAGCTCTGGACCATTAACTCCTAGCCCGCTGTGATGGGTCATTCCCAATTTTTCCATGTTCAGGAGGTGAAAAAAACCCTCTGGGAATCAGCTCTGGGAAGTGCCTGGTTTGGTTTTCACTCAAATAAATAAAATTATTTCCCTCCCTCCCCGTGTTTTTTGGTATCAAAGCATTTTTGTGTCATTCTGGTAAAAGGAAAAACCGTGGACGACCCCCAGAATCCCATCCTGAATTCCTAATCCAGGCACCAAAGTGGCTGAAAATATTAATTTATAAACTGTGTCTTTTGTAAATAAATTCTAAATATCCCATTAAATACTTATGGGATCCATGGAACATCCTGAGTTGGAAGGGGAGGATCACCAAAATCCAACTGTGGGCAACCCAAAGAATTCCATTCTGAATTCCTGAATTCTTAATCTAGGCTCCAAAGTAGCCAAAAATATTAAATAATAATCTGTGTCTGTTGCAAATAAATACTAAATATCTCATTAAACGGTTATGGGATCCATGGAATGTCCTCAGTTGGAAGGGGAGGATCACCAAAATGCAACTGTGGATGACCCAAAGAATCCCATTCTCAATTCCTGAATTCCTAATCCAGGTTCCAAAGTAGCCAAAAATATTCAATAATAAATACTGAATTATTGCAAATAAATTCTAAATATCTCATTAAATAGTTTGGGATCCATGGAATGTCCTGAGTTGGAAGGATCACCAAAATCTGACTGTGAGTTTTGGAAAGGGAGGATCACCAAAATCCAACTGTGGATGACCCAAAGAATTCCATTCTGAATTCCTGAATTCCTAATCCAGGCTCCAAAGTAGCCAAAAATATTCAGTAATATTTATCAATCCACGGAACGCCCCAAGCTAGAAGGGGAGGATCCAACAATGGACGATCCCAATATTCCCACCCTGAATTCCTGATTCTAACAAAGAGCCAAAGCCAGGGAATTGGGTCAGTCTCCGTTCATTTCTCATGCTGTTCTTCTGCTGCAAACCTTGCCCAGGCAGCAGAGCCCGAGGGTGAACACCATCCCCATGATCACCCCACTCCCAATTCCCAGCACGACCTCGTGAAACCACTGCTTCTCCCAAAAACTCTCCCTGCGCTCCATGGGGGCCGTGGCGTTTTCCGGCACTTCCTCCCCGTCGGCCGCCAGCTGCTGCTCCCAAGTCAGGGATTTCTGGAAGTCCAGATTCACCAGATCCCTGGGGATCACCCTGAGGCCGAAGTAGATCCTCTTGACGAGCTGGAAGGAGCTCAGCACCTGCACGTCGCAGCGGTAGGTGCCGGAATGCGACTCCAGCGCCGGCGAGAAGCTCAGGGAACGGCTGGGATGGTGGAAGGGCTGGAACAGGAGGTCGTTGGTGGTGATGAGCCCCCGGGCGAACCTCCAGGTGTAGCCGAAATTCGGCCCCTCCAGGCTGGCGGCGTCCGAGGAGAGGCAGGTGAGCTGGAGGGGCTTTCCCTCGGGCACGCTGAGGTGCCGCAGGCCGCAGATCCAATCGCTGAGGCAGCGCGAGCGCACCAGGGAGCAGTTGCGGCGCTCCCCGGCCGGGCTGACCTCGCACAGCTGCTCCTGCTTCACGCCCAGCCCGCAGGTGACGCTGCAGGGCGTGGAGTTCACCGTCACCATGGCCTTCAGCCCCAGCGGGATGGACGCCGCGCCCGGCGGGAGATTCGGGTCCGGTGCTGGTTCTGAGGGAGGCTCCGAGGGAAGCGCCGATCCCGATCCTGATCCCGCTTCCGAGGGAAGCTCAGTTCCCAATGGAGGCTCTGAGTCTGGTTCTGAGGGAAGCTCAGAGCCCGGTTCTGAGGGAAGATCTGATCCCAATCCTGGTTCCGAGGACAGTTCTGAGCCTGGTTCCAAGGGAAGCTCCGATCTCGATCCCAAGGAAAGTTGTGAGCCTGGTTCCAAGGGAAGCTCCAATTTCAACCCCAAGGGAAGCTCCACTCCTGCTCCTGAGGGAAGCTCTGATCTTGATCCCGAGGAAAGTTCTGAGCCTGGTTCCAAGGGAAGCTCTGAACCTGCTCCTGAGAGAAGCTCCAATCCTGAGGGAAGTTCTGATCCCGATCCCAAGGGAAGCTCTGATCCTGATCCCAAGGAACGCTTTGATCTCGAGGGAAGCTCAGATCCCGAGGGAAGCTCAGATCCCGATCCCGAGGGAAGCTTTGAGTACAATGTCAAGGGAAGCTCAGATCCCGATCCTGAGGAACGCTCTGATCCTGATCCCAAGGGAAGCTCCAAGCCCATTTCCAAGGGAATCTCCATTCCCGGTTCCATGGGAAGCTCCATTCCCCGTTCCAAGGGAAGCGCCGCAGGAATGCACAGGGCACACAGCAGGATCACCACGATGGGGCTCTGCTCCATCTTCCAGGTGTTTCTGTCTCTGGGTTCAGCACTCCCAACTCCCTGGAATCACTCCATGGTCCTTTGGGATGTCTCTGACATCCCACCAGATCTAATCCTTCCACCTGGGAAAATCCTCCCGGATGTGGAGCTGGAGGTACTACTAAAAAAAGACACAGCAAGGTGTTACAGGATCCAGCAGGGTGGGAATTGCAGGAATTCCATCGGGAATGTTCTTTGAACAGGACAGGAGGATGTTCTGATCCATCGGATCCAATCCAACTCTGCCCAAATTCCATCAGTCTTGGGTGTGTTTGGCAATTTCAGAGTGAAATTCCCTCCTCGCTGTAAGACTCCCATCATTATTTTTGATGGGTTTTATTTTGGATGGATTCCCACTGGAAAAGGAGCAGTTCCAGTTTCATTTTCCCACCAAACTCCAAATTTCCAGCAGGAACTACTGCTGGAATCTCCCAAATAATGGAGGAAATCCCAAAATCCCAATTCCTCATGGGGCCCAGTCCAATCCTCACTTATACAAACACATCCCAGCGTGGAGCACTCCCCAGATCCAACCCCAACATTCCAACCTCTACTGGGGCCAAACCCCAAATTTCCAGCAGGAATTACTTCTGGAATCTCCCAAATAATGGAGGAAATCCCAAAATCCCAATTCCTCATGGAGGCCCAGTCCAATCCTCACTTATACAAACACATCCCAGTCTGGAGCACTCCCCAAACCCAACCCCAACATTCCAACCTCTACTGGGGCTGATCCATGGGAATCCAGGGTGGTCTGAGCCTGGTGGGTTCTGGTCACTCTGTGTCCACACCAGGTCCTGGAGCTGTTCCCATGGGAGCAGCTCTGATGTCACAGCCAGGGCACAACAGCCCCAAACATTCCAAGGAAGAACCCTCAGGGAAGGTCCAGCAAACCCTGAGGGCCCCAGAAGCTCCAGGGGAGGCTCTGGATGAAATTCCCAACCTTGGAAGAAGCCACAGGAGTTGGGAGAGCTCTCAGAGCCCTCATTCCTGAGGGATCTGACCCCAAAGCTCCACTGATGGATCCACAGGAATCATTCCCACGCTGCCATCCCAGGAAAATGTCCGGAGAAGAGAATCAGGTGGGATCCATGTGGTGCTCAAGCATCCCAAAAAAATCATGCACTGCTGAAGTGTTCTTTCCTGGAAAATCCAGTTTTTTGGGGGGTTTTTTTGGATGGAGGAACCCCCCACAGTTCTATGGATACAAATCATGCACTGCTGAAGCGTTCTTCCCTGGAAAATACAGGTTTTTTGATGGAGGAACTCCCCCCAGTTCTATGGAATCATGTTCTCCATAGTTTCTGACCCCAATTTTATGGAAAAGGCATGCCCATAATCCCATGATCCTGATGGGCATCCCTGGATTCCCACAGGGATTTGGGTCTGCTGAGTTCCTCTGCCCATAATGAACATCCAGATCTATTTCCCTTCCTCACACTCCTCGAATTGAACTGAGGAATTCCCAAAGCTCCAGGAGGATTTTCCACCCTCAATCCCCCCTGGAGCTGCCATCCCCTCCCAGCTCCGAGTGCACTCAGGGATCTGGGAATTCCAGACTGCCTTGGGTGGGAAGGGAACTCAAATCCCACCCATTCCACCATCCCAGGATGCTCCAAACCTCGTCCAGCCTGGCCTGGGACATTCCCTGGTCAGGAATTCCATTCCCTGGTCAGGAATTCCATTCCCTGAGCACTCAGGGTTTGGTTTTACTCCAGCTTTACTCCTCTCCCTTCACTAAAACCAATAAAAAATACCTTAAAAAACCCCAAACACGGCGTGTTTGAAAAATTCTTGAATTCCAGCACGACAGAAACCCCCAACTTTTCCATGGAAAAGCCAAGATTTACCCGTGGATTTTAGGAAATGGAAGGTACCTCTTTATTTACAAACACAGAACCACCACCGCTGCAGGAGCTGCTCCAATATTGTACAAAACCAGGGAATAAAATAAGGGTGGGAATAAATCAGGAAATAAAATAAAATAAGGATGGGAATAACCAGGAAATAAAATAAGGATGGAAATAAACTAGGAAAGAAAATAAGGATGGGAATAAACAGGAAAGAAAAGAAGGATGGGAACAAAGCAGGAAAGGAAATAAAATAAGGATGGGAATAAAGCAGGAAATACAATAAAATAAGGATGGGAATAATCAGGAAATAAAATAAAATAATGGATGGGAATAACCAGGAAAGAAAATAAAATAAGGATGGGAATAAAGCAGGAAATAAAATAAGGGTGGGAACAAAGCAGGAAACACAATAAAGATGGGAACAAAGTGAGAAATAAAACAGAGAAGGGAATAAGGCAGGAAATAAAATAAAATAAGGACGGGAGTAACCAGGAAAAAAAATGAGAATAAAGCAGGAAATAAAATAAGGATGGGAATAAACTGGGAATTAAAATAAGGATAGGAATAATCAGGAAATAAAATAAAGATGGGAACAGACCAGGAAAGAAGGATGGGAATAAAGGAGGAAATAAAACAAGGATGAAAATAAAATAAAGATGGGAACAGACCAGGAAATAAAGACAGGAATAAAGCAGGAAATAAAAGAAGGGTGGGAATAAACAAAGGCATTTACACTGTACAGAGGGGAAGCTGAGTTTGGGGGGATTCAATGCTTTAACCCAACCTGCAGAACCCTGGCCTGGGCATTTTTAATTTAGGGGGTCAGGCCCAGCAGCCAGGGTGGGTTTGGCACAGCAGAGTCACCCCACAAGCAAAAACAACCAAAAAAACAAAAAGGAATTTTACACTCGTGGTCATAAATTTCCCCAAATGAACCCAAATGCCCCCAAAGCCGGGAATGAAAACATCAAGTTTTGAAAAATTACAAAACCTCTGATTTCCAAATGTTTCCTCTCTCCTCATTTTTACACCTGCACGGTTCTGGCTGCAAATTTGTCATTTTCCAACTCCCTTCCTGCTTTTAGTGCCTGCAGGACAGCCAGGAAATTTAAACAGCTCCTGATAATCCAAATAATTCCACCCGGGGGAACACTGAGAGCAATGAAACTCCAGAGTTTGGGGGAAAAAAAAGGGATTTAAGAATGAAATTTCCTTTGATCAGGATGTTGGTGTGGGATAAGAGCCAGGCTGTGAGTGCTGGACAGGGAAATGTCATTCCCATTCCTACAGGGAATTCCTGAAGGAATAAAAGTTGGGAATGAGCTGCCAGATTCTGTTTTTAACCAAGACATGGGAAAAACAGAAACCCTTTGGAAAAGTTCTGCTTCAGTTCTGACAAAAAATTGTTTTTTGTTTATCAAGGAGGAGCCTGGATATTCCTGGAGGAGAATTTCCCAGGGAAGAGAAGGAATAAAACCATTGGAAAGGACAGGAGGGAACTCCAGCAGAGCTTTGGGAATCACAGGCTGGGAAAAAAGAAAAACCATTGGAAAATGACTTTTTTTATCTAAAGTTGCTCCTTCTGCCACTGGCAGAGTGGGAAAAACAAACACAAAACCGAGGCAGATTCCAGAAGGGCCTCAGGAAATGGAAATTCCTGAAAATCTGGGCTGGGATCAGCAGCTCTGCCCTGGGAAAAGCCAGGCTCAGAGAGTTGGGAATTCCCAGCTGGAAAAGGAGGCAGGAGACAGTGAGGAATCCAAACTCACACTTTGGGCTGTTCTTCCATCCAGGAATGCTGAGAGATTTTGGGAGATAAAAGGTGGAGAGGCTCTGGAGTGGCAGGGAAGGGGCTCAGGTCACTTTGGGACAGGGATTTGTCCCCAAAAATTCCCAGCTGGAGCTCAGTCCCAGCCTGATCCATGGATGGAGCTGCTCCCTCTTGCAGAGTCATTCCTGCCCCAAAAATCACTCCCTGAAATCCTTGGAATTCAGTCTGTGCCAGTCCTGCCTGGGAATTCCAGCATTTTCCACCACTGGGGAGCCAAGGGAGGAAAGGAGACAGGGAGGGGAGGGAGAGTCTTCATAGCAACTCTGAGATTGCACCACCTGCTGAAGAGAGCAGAGAGGGAAAAATGAGTGTACAGCCCCATGGAGAGGCTCCCAGGAACACAGGGAGCCCCAGGTGCAGCAGGGAAAAAATGGGAAATGCTGGGGGGAAATGGGAAATGGAGGGGGAAATGGGAAATGGAGGGAAAAAAATGAGAAATGTAGGGGAAAAATGGGAAATGGAGGGGGAAATGGGAAATGGAGGGGGAAATGGGTAATGAAGGGGGAAAAAGAGCAATGGAGGGACAAAAATTGGGAAATGCAGAAAAAAAA
>JAOYNM010000110.1:3782957-3792982 GCA_025769955.1 Setophaga kirtlandii | reverse complement strand
GGCGCCTCGCTGGCCGCTAATCCCCGTGTGCCCGCCCCTGTGCCTGGCGGGTCACCAGCAGCGGATTAGGGAGATCAGCACAAAGCTCCCAGTGCGCTGCCGTGCGCCCGCCCTGCCGCCGCCTCCCCCGGCCCGACAGTGCCACCGGCACACGAGCCGCCAGCACGGCCCCGTGGTGAGCACCGGCACCGACACCGGCACCGACAGTGCCACTGACACCGACACCGACAGTGCCACCGGCACACGAGCCGCCAGCACGGCCCCGTGGTGAGCACCGGCACCGACACCGGCCCTGGCACGGCGGGTACGCCCCGAATGGGCCACCCTGGGGCAAACGAGAGCCGCGCTCCGGGTGGGTGTTTCCTTCCTGGGGAAGGAGCTCCTCCAGCCAGGAGCTCCATAGGACACACGGGACAGAGGATTTTTGGGATGCAGAGATGTCCCCGGACCCCAAGGGAGGAGCTCCTCCAGCTCGCAGCTCCATGGGACACACGGGAGAGGAGATTTTTGGGATTCAGGGATGTTCCTGGACCCCAGGGGAGGAGCTTCTCTAGCTCAGAGCTTTGTGGGACACATAGGAGAGCGGATTTTTGGGATGCAGATAAAATCCCAGCTGTTGGAACCCATGGTCCCGGGAGTTCCTTCAGCTTCGAGCTCCATGGGACACAAGGGACAGAGGATTTTTGGGATGCAGGGATGATCCTGGCCCTGGGGAAGGAGCTTGTCCTAGGAGTTCCATGGGACACACAGGACAGAGGATTTTTGGGATGCAGGGATGCTCCTAGACCTCAGGGAACGAGCTCCTCCAGCCAGGAACTCCATGGGACACATGAGTGAGCAGAATTTTGGGATGCAGGGATGATCCCTGCTGTTGGAATCGATGGCCCTAGAGAAGGAGCTCCGTCAGCTCAGAGCTCCATGGGACACATGGGACAGAGGATTTTAGGGACACAGGGATGCTCCTGGCTTTGGGGAAGGAGCTCCTCCAGCCAGGAACTCCATGGGACACATAGGAGAGTGGAATTTTGGGATGCAGAGAAGATCCCAGCTGTTGGAACCCACAGCTCCAGGAGTTCCTTCAGCTTGGAGTTCCATGGGACACACAGGACAGAGGATTTTTGGGATGCAGGGACGTTCCTGGACCCCAGAGAAGGAGCTCCTCCAGCTCAAAGCTCTGTGGGACACAGTGCAGACCGGATTTTTGGGATGCAGGGATGCTCCTGGTTTTGGGGAAGGAGCTCCTCCAGCTCAGAGCTCTGTGCCTGTAAAGCAGAGGCAGCCCATGGCTCTTGGAGCTCAGATGGAAACCAACCCTGGTTCCCTGTTGCCAGCAGGAGCCCGGCCATGCCCAGCTCATCCCAAACTCACCAGCACAACCTGGGAATGCAGACAGGGGTGGGAGGCTGGGGAGAGGGAAAATCACAAATACCTGACCTGCACAGGAAGGTTTGTCCCCAGTGTGGGAACGCCAGGTGGGGCTGAGCCCTTGGCAGGGCTCCTTTTGGGGTGAACACAAACCCCAGCCAGCACCAAATTCCCAGACTGTCCCAAAGTCCCACTGAGCCCCTTGAGCCCCTCCGGACGTCCCCTGTCACCACAGGCTTCTCCTGGGGGGAATTAAGGGGTGCAGGGGGGAGAAATTTTGTGTGCCAGGCCTTGGCAGGGTCCACGGGGTGAAGAACCAGTGCAGGAAAAGGGAAGGCAGAACTGCAGGAGCTTAATTAATGAAACAAGAAAAATTAAAAGGGAAGAAAAAAATCCCCAATAGCTGCTCAAAAAGCACTTGCTGAGACTGAGTGGTCCCATGAGGGACCCATCCAGTATTTGCTCCTCATGGAAGGGGTGGAAAATTCAGCATGAAATTTGTGGGGGGGTGGGAATGGCTCTTTCCCAGCAGCCCTGAGCATCCCGTGGGACTTCCAAAGGGATGGGGAACAGGGAGGAGGTGGCAGATCCTTGGGGACAAGGCAGAGATGATGCCAAGCCCCCCTCTGGAGCCCATCCCTGAGGAAAAGGAGCTGCTTTGCTGCAGGCAGGAGGCTCAGGGCTTCCTGAGGGCTCCTGGAAAACCAATCCGGCCTGGGAATATCACGGGGCTCGTGTTCCTCTAAATAAGTTATTTTTCCACTGCCTCACAAAGGTGTTGTCTCTCTTCTTATTACTCTTTGTGTCATATGCAGTTAATTATTCATCCCCTTTCTGGGCTGCCCTGGGAGCGGACAGGGATCTGCTCTGGATGCCTCTGTCCCAGTGGGATTGAGGTTTTGGCCATAATTCCAGCAGGATTGGGGTCCTGGCAAGGCAGGGACACAGGCCATGCCCCAGAGGAGGCCACGAGGGAGAAATTTTGGCTGCAGATGCTCAAATGAACAAGCTGATGCTCCTCATCACTTGGTCCAGGTGGGACATTCCAGAAGGGAGGAGCAGGGGCTGCCAGGGCAGGATTGGGGTGTCCTGATTTGGGGAGAGGAGATTTTTAGAAAGCTGCTGACACAGTGACATTTTTGTCCTTGGGACCACATTCCCATGTCCCTGTTGGAGCCTGCCTGGCCATCTCTTCATGCTGAGCTTTTCCAGTTCACTGCTGGTGCTCTCAGGTGAATTAATTAAAAAAAAAAAGAAAAAAAAAAGGAAGGATTGAATTAAAAACACAAAAGGAAGGATTGAATTAAAAGCACAAAAGGAAGGATTGAATTAAAAACACAAAAAGGAGGATTGAATTAAAAGCACAAAAAGGACTGAATTAAAAACACAAAAGGAAGGATCCTCGTTTCCCTGAGAGCCACTTCAGGGTGTGGAACCCCCCTCAAGCTCCCAAGGTCAAGGGGAGAAGCCAACAGGGAAAATTCCCCCCCAGCTCCCAGAGCACCTCTCAGTGCCTGTCCCTTGAACTCAGCGTGTGCTAATTGGGCTGCTGCATAATTAATGGCACTAAACACTAGATGGAAACACCATCCTGCCCATCAGCCTGGCACAGACTGGTTTCAAAATCACTTGGGATGGGACCAAATCGGAGCCACCAGGCTGAGCCCAGAGGAGCCTTTGGATCCTCCCATCCCATGGGAACAGGGTCGTGCCAGGGCCTTTTTAATCCCTCAAATCCCACCCTGGGAATTGTGTCCCTGCCTTCAGCTCCCCATGAGAAGCCTCAATTCAAGCAGCTCCAGGTTCCCAAGGGCTGCCACCACTGTCTGGTGCCACCAGCACTGCCCCAAGGGACAGCCTCACCCCACGGGAATTTTGGGGTGCCCTGGCTCCCCACTCTGTTCTCGTGCTCCCTAAGCCAGTACAGCCACAGAATCCCAGAATCCCTGAGGCTGGAGAATCCCTGTGGGATCACTGAGTCCAGACTGTGCCCAATCCCCACCCTGAGCACTCAGTGCCACCTCCAGGTGACACCTCCAGGGATGGGCACTCCAGACTCCCCTGGGCAGCCCCTTCCAGTGTCCAGTCACCATTTATAGGAAGAAATTCCTGCTGATGTCCAACCCGAGCCTCCTGAGGTACAGATCAAGGTGATGTCCCCTTACCCTGTCACTGTGGGAGCAAAGCCTGACACCACTACCTGCTCCACACCAGGGACTCATGCAGAGCCCCAAAACTGCTCCAGACCCCCCTTTCCTCCAGCACAACCCCTCCAAGGTGCTCCATCCCTACCTTACCCACCAGCCCTTCACTGTCCTCAGCCAGCAGGATGGTCATGTCCATGGTGGATGACTACCTAGAAGCAAAGCCTGACCCCACTGCCTGCATCCCACCAGGAATTTGATCAGAGCTCCAAAACCCCTCCAAGAAAACCTTGACCTTTCCTCCAACACAACGCCTCCAGGTGCTCCATCCCTACCTTATCCACCAGCCCCTTGTTGTGGCAGCAAAGCCTGACCCTACTACACGCACCCCACCACGGATTTGATCAGAGCCCCAAAACCCCTTCCAGACCCTCCTTTCCTCCAGCACAACCCCTCCAAGGCGCTCCATCCCTACCTTATCCACCAGCCCTTCACCATCCTCGGCCAGCAGGTAGACAGCCCCACCCTCGGCCAGCAGGATGGCCGTGTCCGTGGTGGACGAGGACCTGGGCCTGCCCTGGTGCTGGTGCAGGATGGCCGTGAGGCCGCTGTCCTGGGGGGCCTTGCGGCCGAGGTGGGGGCTGCCCTTCTGCGGCTCCAGCGAGCCGCTCTTGGCGCGGCGGCCGGCGCCGTGCAGGCTGGCGCCGCGCTTGATGGAGGGCCGCGAGCGGATCTGCTGCAGCACGCGGTTGAAGGCCGTGGGCCGGGCGGGCAGGTCGTGCAGGGACACGGCGTAGGACACGCGGTGCATCTCCGGGGAACGCTCCTTCTCGTCCGGGGAGTCGTGGTCGGAGGCCACGCCGTGGGGAGGGCACGAGGTGGTGGCCGGCGGCGGCCCCGGGGTCGCCGGCTCCTGCGAGCTCTGCTGGTCGCGCTCCCGCGAGCGCCGGCGGCTGTGGAACAGGTGCTTGAGGCCGTGGCTGAACATGGAGCCCTCGGAGAGCTGCTGGATTTTCTGCGGGGAAAGAGAGGGAATTGAGGGTGTTCATTGAGGGAATGGGTGCTGTTAATTGAGGATGTTAATTGTGGGGATTTATGTTAATTTAGGGAATTTTGATCAGAGACCCAAAACTGCTCCCCGCAGCGGTTTTGGGGCGCTGTGAATTTAGGGAATGGTGGCTGTTAATCAAGGGAATGGGCGCTGTTAATTGAGGGAATGGGCCCTGTTAATTAATCGAGGGAATGGGCGGTGTTAATTTAATTAATTGAGGGAATGGGCGCTGTTAATTGAGGAAGTGGGGGCTGTTAATCGAGGGAATGGGTGCTGTTAATTAATTGAGGGAATGGGTGCTGTTAATTGAGGGAATAGGTGCTTTTAATTGAGGGAATGGGTGCTATTAATCAATTGAGGGAATGGGGGCTGTTAATTGAGGATGTTAATTGTGGGAATTTACATTAATTTAGGGAATTTTGATCAGAGACCCAAAACTGCTCCCCACAGCGGTTTTGGGGCGCTGTGAATTTAGGGAATGGTGGCTGTTAATCAAGGGAATGGGCGCTGTTAATTGAGGGTTTTAATTGAGGGAATGGGCGGTGTTAATTGAGGAAATGGGTGCTGTTAATCGAGGATGTTAATTGTGGGAATTTACGTTAATTTAGGGAATTTTGATCAGAGACCCAAAACTGCTCCCCGCAGCGGTTTTGGGGTGCTGTGAATTTAGGGAATGGTGGCTGTTAATCAAGGGAATGGGCGCTGTTAATTCAGGGTGTTAATTGAAGGAATGGGTGCTGTTAATTGAGGATGTTAATTGAGGGAATTTAGGTTAATTTAGGGAATTTTGATCAGAGACCCAAAACTGCTCCCCGCAGTGGTTTTGGGGTGCTGTTAATTTAGGGAATGGGCGCTGTTAATCAAGGGAATGGGCACTGTTAATTGAGGGAATGGGTGCTGTTAATTAATCGAGGGAATGGGCACTGTCAATTTAGGGAATGGGTGCTGTTAATCAAGGGAATGGGATCCTGTTAATTAATCGAGAGAATGGGTGTTGTTAATTGAGGGTGTTAATGGAGGGAATGGGCGCTGTTTGTTAATTGAGGGAATGGGTGCTGTTAATTTAGAGTATTAATTGAAGGAATGGGTGCTGTTAATTGAGGGTGTTAATTGAGGGAATGGGCACTGTTAATCAGGGGAATGGGTGCTGTTAATTAATTGAGGAAATGGGTAATGGAAATACTAAATATTAATGGAGGTATTGGAAATACTAAGAATTAATGGAATTATCAGAAATACTAAATACTAGTATTTGGAAAGATGAAATTTTAGTGGAAATACTAACTTGGAAATGCTAAGTATTAGTGGAACTACTGGAAATACTAAATATTAGTATTTGGAATTACTAAATATTAATGGAAATATTGGAAATACTAATATCAGCCATGGATCAAGAGCCCCACAAGCTCCAGCAAGGATCAGGGTTTTTTTCTCTGTGACATTTTCCATGGGCCAGCCTGGCCTGGCTCCTGGGGATAAACCAGCCCTGTGCCACCAAACCCAGTCCAAACTGGGTTTATAAATATAAAACTATTATAAAGTATATAATAATATATAAAATATTTAAAATTGATAATATAGAATAATATATAATGCTATTAAAATAATATATAACATTATATAAAATTATATATAAAATAATATTTAATAATATAACATATAGTAATATATACTAAAATATTATTTTTATAGAATACATAAACAATATATAATATATATAAACAATAATATATAAATACAAACTGAGCAGCCACTGGTTTCCAGCAGGAGATGGGGACACGTGGCTGCCCTGAGCATTCCCAGCTCTCCCTTTCCAGGGGCTGCACCCCACATTCCCAGGAAACAATCCCAGGGTGGCAGCTGGCCACAGGGAAATCATGAATATGGATGGTGGAACAGATCCTGCTCCTGATTACAGCCAGGGCAGCCTGGCCAGGGTTCTGGAAATCCAGGGTTCCACTGGAACCTGGCCAGGGTTCTTCCCTGCAGCCACTGGAAATCTGGGGTGCTGCTGGAACAACCAGATTTGAGGCCAGGGCTCCACTGGAAATTCAGGGTTCCACTGGAAATTCAGGGTTCCACTGGAAATTTGGGGTTCTACTGGAAATCCGGGGTTCCCTGCAGCCACTGGAAATCCATTGGAACACCCAGATTTGAGGCCAGGGCTCCAATGGAAATTCGGGGTTCCACTGGAAATCTGGGGTCTACAGGAACACTCAGATTTGGGGCCAGGGTTCCCTGCAACCACTGGAAATTTGGGATTCCACTGGAATCTCACCAGGATTCCATTGGAACACCCAGATTTGAGGCCAGGGCTCCACTGGAAATTCGGGGTTCTATAGGAAATCCGGGGTTCCCTGCAGCCACTGGAAATCCATTGGATTCCATTGGAACACCGAGATTTGAGGCCAGGGTTCCACTGGAAATTCGGGGTTCCACTGGAAATCCAGGATTCCATTGGAACACCCAGATTTGAGGCCAGGGCTCCACTGGAAATTCAGGCTTCCACTGGAAATTTGGGGTTCTACTGGAAATCCAGGGTTCACTGCAGCCACTGGAAATTTGAGGATCCCCTGGAAATTTGGGGTTCCCCTGGAAATTTGGGGTTCCACTGGAAATCCAGGGTTCTCTGCAGCCACTGGAAATTTGGGGTTCCACTGGAAATCCAGGGTTCTTTCCTGCAGCCACTGGAAATCCATTGGATTCCATTGGAACACCCAGATTTGAGGCCAGGGCTCCACTGGAAATTCAGGGTTCCACTGGAAATTTGGGGTTCTACTGGAAATTCAGGGTTCCCTGCAGCCACTGGAAATTTGAGGATCCCCTGGAAATTTGGGGTTCCACTGGAAATTTGGAGTTCCCTGCAGCCACTGGAAATTTGGGGTTCCCCTGGAAATTTGGGGTTCCACTGGAAATTCGGGATTCCCCTGGAAATCCACAGTTCCCTGCAGCCACTGGAAATTTGGGGTTCCACTGGAATACCCAGATTTGAGGCCAGGTTTCCCTGCAGTCACTGCAAATTCAGGGTTCCCCTGGAACACCCAGATTTGCACCCCAGGAAATTTTGGCCTTGTGCCCTTCACATGCCCTGTGTGAGGAGAATCAGGGAGCAGAGACTCCCAGCATTTCCAAATTCCAAATCCCAGCATTTCCCAAGGGCTCAGAGCATCCTCAGAGCCCCAGTGGCACAAAGCTGGGATTTTGGGAAAGCTGAGATGTTCCAGACTCCACCTCCAGGAGCTCAGAACGGGCTCCTTCCCCTAAAAATCCCAGACAAATCCAAACCCAGCACACCTGGAGGAACCAGCAAAGGGATCCTGCACCCCCAAACTCTGCAGGAAAAGCTTTTCACCCTTCCCTGAGCCACTGACAGCACAAATCTCCATCCTTTGAGGCTGTTCCTTGGAAAATATATAATAAATCTCCGGTGCTGAATCGCTTCTTGGGGAAATAACAATTTAAATTTTATTCTATTTATAGAGTCTCTATGGAAACAGAGGCAGCATTGGAGAGGTAAGAGCTCCAAACCCCCAGATTCCTCCCATGGAGGGCATGGCCAGAGCTGCACAAAGTTCAGGTGAAAAAGAAACCCCAACTCCCCTTAAAGCCTTCAGGCAAATTATTTGTGACATGGACTTCCCAATCTTGAATGATCTTCTGCAGAAATAAACAAATTCAGTTCTCATTTCACATTGATTTTTTATAAATTTAGTTCTGCTGGTGAATTTGCCTGAGCTGAATATCTTTAATATTATTTCTGTGGAAGATCTTATAGAAAATACTGACTAAGTTAAATGATTAGTTGTCTCAAATTACTTAAATTGCTTTCTTTCTTTAGAAAATTTATTAGAAATTGTTACAAAGTGGCACTTCGAATTTCTTTTCAACCAGAGCTGCACAAGGTCGAAGTGAAAATAAACAACCAACTCCCTTCCCCAGGGAGATGAAAACAAACTCAAAGTGGAGCTGGCAGGAAAGATTTTGGGAGCCAGATGCCCTCAGGGCTTCTCCATCCAACAGCTCCAACTGAGCAAAATTCACCTTTTCACACAAATCCCCTCAGGCCCTTTCCAAGTTTTCCTGAAAGAGGCTTTCATGGGCTGGGCATGCACGGGATCTGCATGGAAAAAACCAAATTTTCATGGAAAAAAAAAATAAAATGAGGGAAGTAAGGAGGGATCCCAGGCTGGAATTCCAGCTCTGGGTTTGTTTGTTTTCAGGAGCTGTGAGTGGTGGCCACAAACCAGTCCTGTGCTGCTGCACAAGCTCTGTTTTCTCATGTTTTCCCAGGATATTCCTGCACTTGCAGAGCTGAGGCATTTTCCTGGCACAGAGCACTCATGGCTCAGAGCAGAGGCTATTTTGGAACAGCCTTTGCTTACCAACCCCAGCCATGGACACAGATCCATTTCTCAGCGTGGACAGCTGTAAAACACTGGGGTGAATCCAAAAATATCTTTATTTCTTTGGACTTTCACATCAGCACAGCCAGGCTCTGCTGCTAGGTGATGGACACTTGGTTTTTATGCACTTCAAAGTCCCTGCTCCATGTCCCACAGCTGGAAAAATCCTATTTTAGCCCAAACCAGGACATCTCACAGGACAAGTGGGACTTGGAGGACAGTTTTGTTTGGACTCTTTGGCAATGCCCTCGCCATGCCAGGCTCTCCAGGGTGGTTTTCCTGCTGCTGCCACCCAGCCTGAACCCTCTCTGAACCATCCCTGACACCCAAAGCCCTTCCTCAGCTTGCACACGGACACACAAGGAGAGGATCTGGTTGCCACGACCTCCCAGCACGGCCCCAGGCTGAGAAATCCTGCTCAGTTGTTAGGATTATTCATTATTTATTCATCCCCAGCCCGCCCAGAGGCTCCAGCCAAGGCTCTGCAGCTCTTTGGAACATTTGCACAAACATGGGGGGGAGTCTCATCCCTTCCCACCCCATCTTATTCCAGATTTTAAGTCTCATCCCTTCCCAGCCCATCCTATTCCACATTTTAAGACACAGGGGGAAGTTTCATCCCTTCCCAGCCCACCCCATTCCAGATTTTAAGTCTCATCCATTCCCATCCCATCCCATTTTACATTTTAGGGCATAGGGGGAAGTCTCATCCCTTCCCACCCCATCCTAAAATATTCCATATTTTAGGTCATGGGGGGAAGTCTCACCCCTTCCCACCCCATCTCATTCCATATTTTAGGGCACAGGGGGAAGTTTAATCCATTCCCACCCCATTCCAGATTTTAAGTCTCATCCCTTCCCACCCCATCCTAAAATATTCCATATTTTAGGTCATGGGGGGAAGTCTCACCCCTTCTCACCCCATCCCATTCCACATTTTAGGGCACAGAGGGAAGTCTCATCAATTCCCACCCCATCTCAATCCAGATTTTATGTCTCATCCCTTTCCACCCCATCCTAAAATATTTCATATTTTAGTGCATGAGGGGAAGTCTCACCCCT
>JAOYNM010000110.1:3761770-3775404 GCA_025769955.1 Setophaga kirtlandii | reverse complement strand
GGTCGGGAGGAGAGGAAATCCTCGGGGAGGTTCCTCCCCGAACATCGGCAGCCTGGCAGGGCCCGAGAGCTGCCCGCGGTGGGGAGGGGATAGCGGGGCGGACCCGGAGGACATGGAGGGCGAGGAGGCCCCGTCATGGCGGGGTCCCGGCGGGGCCGTGCGGGAGCTCTGCCGCTCCTTCGGCCACTACAACCGGCACCTGGCGAGGCTGCAGCACAACCTGCGAGAGACCAAGAGGTTCTTCCGCGACGTCAAGTTCTCCCAGGGACATCCCTTCGCCTCGGCGCCTGCCGGTGACGGCCCCCGCTCCGCCTGGGATGGGGATGGGGGTCCCGGGGACGGCGGTGAGAGTGGGCCGGGGACGGGCGGGGTGTGAGGGTGAGGGGTCTGGGCAGGGTAAAGGGGGGACTTCTGCGGGTCAGGGGTCTCTGGGGGGCTTGTCAGGGGTCCCTGGGGGGCTTGTGAGGGATGCGGTGCGGTGCGAAGTGTCCGGCTTGGAGGAGCTGTCATGGGGGTTACAGAGCTGGGCGTGCCTGGAGGGTGGGAGAGGCTTTGTGGCTGTGATTTAAGATGGGTATAAGGACAATATTCTTCTCCCAGGCTCGCCAGGGAGTGGGCACAACTCCAGGAGCGTTTGGACAGCGCTCCAGGGATGCTCAGGGTGGAATTTTGGAGTCTGTGCAAGGCCAGGAGCTGCACCCACCATCCCTGTGGGTCCCTCCCATGTGTTTATGATGGGGACCCTCTGCCCCTGACCCCTACCTGCAGCTCCAGCCCTGCAGGGAGAGGAGGGGAGTGGGTTCAGAAGAGGCAGCACCATGAGGGGCTGCCATTCCCTGTTTGTCCTGGAATTCCCTAGGAATTGTGGCCTCACTGGGGGCTCTGTGCTCAGCTGCTGCTGTTGACAAACAGAGCTGAGGGTGGCACCTGTGCTGCCACGGGCAGGACTTGGTGTTTCCATGAGACTGTCTCGTGAGAGGGGCTCAGTGTGACGTGAGATGTCCATAAAGGTCTTCTTCATTCATCCCCAAAAGGCTCCTGAGTCATCTCTCGTGGCCCCTTGTCCGGGATTCTTGTCCAGGATTCTTGTCCAGGATTTTTGGACCTGCTCATCTTGCACTCCAAATCCTGGTTTAACGTTCAAGTGTGGAGTTTTTCATTCTGTGTCTCAAAAAATAATTGGTTTTGGGCTGATTTTGGGGTTTGTTTTCACCTTGTGGTACTGTGGAGTTGTGGCTGGAAAGGTTTTGGGAGCACCTCAGGATTTTGGGGAGTGGCTGCTGCCCCTCTCACCAGGCTGGGTGGGGAAGGAGATTTTGGGAGGGGGCAGAGCCGGGTGAGTCTGAGATGTTTGGAATTTGGGATTGTTGTGCCTGGAGGAAAGAAGGATTTGGGGTGATCTGATGAGAAAAATGGAATATTTCCAATATTTCCAAGGGATGGAGTGCCAACACACAGGGAATGGCACTGCCAGGGGGCAGGGAGAGATGGGATTTTGGGAATAAATCCTTCCCTGGGAGGGTGGGGAGAGGCTGGGATGGAATTCCCAGAGGATCTGTGGCTGCTCCATCCCTGGGAGTGTCCCAGACCAGGTTGGACAGTGGATAAAATGGAAAAAAACCAGAAAATATTGCTCAAATGCTTGGAGCTTCCATAGATCCCATAAATCCGAGCTGAGATTGCTCTGCCGAGCTCTGGGTGGGTTTGGAGAGGAGTCCTGGTGAGAGCTGCCCTTGTTCCGTGCTGGACAGGCCTCCTTTGATCCCAGGAATTCATGGGATGTGTGGATGTGTGGATGTGTGCCCCGGGGCTGCCCTGCCGCTCCCAGTGCCAGCGCTGGTCACACGGCCTGGAGAGGGATGGAACCAGGGATGGGCATGGGATGGGGCTGGGATGGAATTGGGATGGGGCAGGGATGGAGATCCTGCCAGGATGGAGCTGGGATGGAACAGGATAGAGCTGGGATGGGGCCAGGATGGAACCACGATGGGGCAGGGATGGAGCAGGGATGGAATTTGGCTGGGGCAGGGATGGAGATCCTGCCAGGATGGAGCTGGGATGGGGTAGGGATGGAGCCAGGATAGGGCAGGGATGGAGCTGGGGTGGAATTGGCATGGAGCAGGGATGGAATTAGGATGGAGCAGGGATGGGGCCGGAATGGAACCAGAATGGAGCTGGGATGGGGCAGGGATAGGGATGGAGCTGGGGTGGAATAGAGATGGGGCTGGGATGGAGCAGGGATGGAGACAGGATTGAACCAGGGTGGGGCAGGGGTGGGGCTGGGCTGAAATTGGGATGGGGCAGGGATGGAGCAGAGATGGAATTGGGATGGGGCTGGGATGGAGTCAGGATGGGGCCGGGCTGGAACAGAGATGGGGCAGAGATGGGGCTGGGATGGAACCAGGATAGAGCTGGAATGGGGCTGGGATGGAGTTAGGATTGGGCTGGGATGGAGCAGGGATGGAGACAGGATTGAACCAGGGTGGGGCAGGGATGGAGCTGGGCTGAAATTGGGATGGGGCTGGGATGGAGCTGGAATGGAATTGGGATTGAATTGGGTTGGGCTGAGATGGAGCTGGGATAGGGATGGAGCTGGGATGGGGATGGAGCTGGGATGGAATTGGGATTGAATTGGGTTGGGCCAGGATGGGGCCAGGATAGGGATGGAGCTGGGATGGAGCTGGGATGCAGTTCCAGCCCCTGAAATGTCCAGGAATGTGGCTGCATCCCTCAAATTGGGAAGTTCTGGTCCCACCCTTTGTTGAGTCCCTCCCACCCTGGATCCGTGTCTGTGCTGATCATGGGAAGCACAGGGAAGGTGTTTGAACCCTGGGTCCTGGAGGAAGGGTGGATGTGGGAGGACCTTGGCAAAGATGTTTTAACCTCAGATTGTGGAGAAAAGATGGATGTGGCAGGATGTTGGAAGTTCTGATCCTGCTTTTTGTTGGGTCCCTCCCACCCTGGGTCTGTGTCCATGCTGATCATGGGGTGTGGAATCACAGGAAAGGGGTTTTAACCTCAGGTCCTGGAGAAAAAAATCGATTTGGGAGACCTTGGGAAGGGTGTTTCAACCACAAATCCTGGAGGGTTTGGCAGGACTTTGGAGCAGTTTTCCAGGAGCCAAAGGAGCTCCAAGAAGGCTGGAAAGGGAAATTTTCACCTGGAGAGGGGAATGAGGAAAGGTTTAGATGGGACATAGAAAATAATTCCTCTCTGTGAGGATGAGGAGAGGCTGGGATGGAATTCCCAGAGAATCCGTGGCTGTTTCATCCCTGGGAGTGTCCAAAGCCAGGCTGGAGCACCCTGGGGTGCTAAAGGTGTCCCTGAATGGCAGAGGAACAGGAGGAGCTTTAAGGTCCAACCCAAACCATGCCAGGATTCTCCAGCCATATAAATAATCCCTCAATAATTTCATTTAAACTTCTGTATCCCAGTGATTTTTTTGGAGATATTTTTGCTGGATTTAAGGATCCACCAATTCCAAGGAGATATTTTTGGAGATATTTTTGCTGGAGTTAAGGATCCATCAATCCCAAGGAGATTTTTTTTTTTCGCTAGATTTAAGAATCCACCAATTCCAAGGAGATTTTTTGGAGATATTTTTTCTGGATTTAATAATCCATCAATTCCAAGGAGATATTTTTGCTGGATTTAAGGATCCATCAATTCCAAGGAGATATTTTTGGAGATATTTTTGCTGGATTTAAGGATCCATCAATTCCAAGGAGATATTTTTGGAGATATTTTTGCTGGAATTAAGAATCCACCAATTCCAAGGAGATTTTTTTGCTGGATTTAAGGATCCACCAATTCCAAGGAGATATTTTTGGAGATATTTTGGCTGGATTTAAGGGTCCACTCCTTCCTGGAGTGAGGAGAGGGAGCTCTGCTGCCTCTGAAACCTCAGCAGAGAAAAGGCTGAGCCTCTGCAGCCCTCCCTGAATTGCTTTTTTCATGCTCCAGATCCTGAATCCCAGGAGAAGCTCCAAGCAATGTCCCCAGATCAAAGCCATCCTACAGATGAAGGCTCAAATGTGCAATTTTGTGGGATTTTTTCCCAGATCTTTATCTTTTGTGAGCTCCTGGTCAGCTTCCAGCCCTCTGGTCACTTGATGTGGCTCTTGAAAGGCTTGTTTGGAAAACAATCCCAAAAATCACATTTTAAGGAGAGATTTCTCCCTTCAACCATTCCCAAACTCAGGGTTTGGGGCTCAAAATTGGGTTCTGTGCAGTGCTGAGCCACAGAGAGGATGTTTTCTTATTTTTGGGGTGGAAAAACTCCTCCAAAATCCTGGAAGATTTGAGGGGAAGGCAAAGCTTGGGCAGGGTTTAAAAGGAGCTTTAAACCAATCTAAAACTACACAAAATGCTCTAAATTTGGCTGATTTTAATTAAACTGGAGTGATTAAGCTGTCAGAGTGAGAAGAGGGATGTGTTGTAGGATCACTTTAATAGGGTTTGGAGTGTGAGGAGGATCCTGTGGAGGAGAGGATCTTGTTTTCCTCACAATTCAGGCTGCCAGAACATGACTCATGAAAAAAAAAGAATCTTAAACAGAATTTTTAACCCTATAAAATCCCTTCCAGTATCAGAGCAATTCTGGTGCTTTGTACCTCTCAAATTGGGCATTTTTTAGGGGCTGGTGCTTCCATTTCCCATTTAATTTCATTCCTGGGATTTTTCTGTTCCTGATGAGGGATTTGTTTGTGTTTTTGGGGCTGTCAGAGTAATTCTGTGCTGCGCACGAGGGTAACGCTGAATTTAGCTCTTGCCAAAGCTGCGTTTAGGATTTTTTTTAAAAAAAGAAAACAGGAGCTAAACTCAGCCCTGAGCCTGAATTAGCACAGCCAGGTGATGCTTGTGGGGTGGGGTGTGAGGGCCATTTGTGGGGTGTGAGGGTCATTTGTAGGGTCTGAGGGAGGTTTGTGGGGTGTGAGGGAGGTTTGTGGGGTTTGGGAGAAGTTTGTGGAGTCTGAGTGATTTTTGTAGGGTCTGAGTGAATTTTGTAGAGTGTGAGGGAGGTTTGTGAGGTGTGAGGGAGGTTTGTGGGGTCTGAGTGATGCTTATAGGGTGTGAGGGCCGTTTGTGGGCTCTGAGGGCAGTTTGTGGGCCCTGAGGGAGATTTGTGGGCTCTGAGTGATGTTTGTAGGGTCTGAGTGACATTTTTGGGGTCTGAGGGAGGTTTGTGGGGTCTGAGTGCCATTAGTAGGGTGTGAGGGCCGTTTGTGGGCTCTGAGGGCACTTTGTGGGCTCTGTGGGAGGTTTGTGGGATGTGAGCGACATTTGTGGGCTCTGAGGGAGGTTTGTGGGCTCTGAGTGATGTTTGTAGGGTCTGAGGGAGGTTTGTGGGGTCTGAGTGATGTTTGTAGGGTCTGACTGATGTTTTTGGGGTCTGAGGGAGGTTTGTGGGGCCTGAGTGACATTTGTAGGGTGTGAGGGCCGTTTGTGGGTTCTGAGGGCAGTCTGTGGGGTCTGTGGGAGGTTTGTGGGATGTGCGCAACATTTGTGGGCCCTGAGGGCCATTTGTGGGTCTGTGTGAGGTTTGTGGGTTCTGAGTGATGTTTTTGGGGTCTGAGGGAGGTTTGTGGGGTCTGAGTGACATTTGTAGGGTGTGAGGGCTGTTTGTGGGTTCTGAGGGCAGTCTGTGGGGTCTGTGGGAGGTTTGTGGGATGTTCGGAACATTTGTGGGCTCCGAGGGAGGTTTGTGTGTCTGAGGGAGCTTTGTGGGGTTTGAGGCTGTTCTGGAACCTTCTGGCTGGCAGCAAAGTGCCTTCCCTGGGGCTCATCTCTTCCCAGGCTGCTGGAATTCTGTGCTCCTGTAACAACACTGAATTAATTCTTGTCCTGTGTTGGCACAGCAGGAACTCCCCTATCAGCAGCTCTGGGTGTTCCCTCGGGCTGTGGAGCTGCTGCCCAGTCCCATATCAGGGCCCACTTTTAGGGCCAGGCCCTGATCCCTGTTTCAAGCCCCACTTTTAGGGCTACACCCCTGACTCCTGTCCTGTTTCAGGCCCCATTTTTAGGGCCAAACCCTGATCCCTGTTTCAGGCCTCATTTTTAGGACCAAATCCGTGATCCCAGTCTCATTTCAGGCCCCAATTTTAAGACCAAGCCCTGATGCCTGTCCTGTTTCAGGCCCCATTTTTAAGGCCAAATCCCTGATCTCAGTCCCATTTCAGGCCCCATTTTTAGGACCAAACCCATGATCCCAGCCCCATTTCAGGCCCCATTTTTAGGACCAAACCCCTGACCCCTGTTTCAGGCCCCATT
This sequence comes from Setophaga kirtlandii, assembly GCA_025769955.1. Taxonomy (NCBI): domain Eukaryota; kingdom Metazoa; phylum Chordata; class Aves; order Passeriformes; family Parulidae; genus Setophaga; species Setophaga kirtlandii. Next base: position 3,769,134 of record JAOYNM010000110.1, on the reverse strand, counting down.
TTTAGGATCAATCCCTGATCCCTGTCTCCATTTCAGGCCCCATTTTTAGGATCAATCCCTGATCTCTGTCCCATTTCAGGACTCATTTTTAGGGCTGCACCCCTCACCCCTGTTTCAAGTCCCATTTTTAGGATCAATCCCTGATCCCTGTCCCCATTTCAGGCCCCATTTTTAGGATCAATCCCTAATCCCTGTCCCCATTTCAGGCCCCATTTTTAGGGCTGCACCCCTCACCCCTGTTTCAAGTCCCATTTTTAGGATCAATCCCTGATCTCTGTCCCATTTCAGGCCCCATTTTTAGGGCTGCACCCCTCACCCCTGTTTCAAGCCCTATTTTTAGGATCAATCCCTGATCCCTGTCCCCATTTCAGGCCCCAGCCCGGTGTCGTTCCCCCGGCACGAGGAGGAGCAGCTGCAGCGCTCGGTGAGCTGGAGGCCCTGCCTGCTGATCCTGGGCCAGAACTGCCGTGCCAAGGGCCGCCTGCTCAACACCCTGCTGGGCCAGGAGCTGCTGCCCACCCCTGGGACTGGCACTGCCACCCAGGAGCTGCTGCCCAGCCCTGGGACTGGCCCTGCCACCCAGGAACTGCTGCCCAGCCCTGGGACTGACACTGCCACCCAGGAACTGCTGCCCAGCCCTGGGACTGACACTGCCACCCAGGAACTGCTGCCCAGCCCTGGGACTGGCACCGAGGAAATGCTACCCAGCCCTTGGACTGGCACTGGCACCAAGGAACTGCTACCCGGAGCTGGCACCCAGGAATTGCTGCCCCGGGCTGGCACTGCCACTAAGGAGCTACTTACTACCCCTGGGACTGGCACCGAGGAACTGCTGCTTGCCACTGAGGCTGCCACCGAGGAGCTGCTGCCCATGGCTGGCCCCACAGAGCTGCTGCCCACCCCTGGGGCTGGCACTGCCACCAAGGAGCTGCTGCCTGCTACTGGGGCTGGCACCAAGGAGCTGCTGCCCACCCCTGGCACTGTCACTAAGGAGCTGCTTACCAGCCCTGGGACTGTCACTGAGGAGCTGCTGCCTGGTACTGGGACTGTCACCAAGGAGCTGCTGCCCACTCCTGGCACAGGCACCGAGGAGCTGCTGCCCACCCCTGGGACTGGCACGGGCACTGAGGAGCGCTGCCGGCGCCGCCGGGTGCGCTTCACGCACGGGGCACGGCCGCGGCTGAGCCTGGCACTGCCCGGGCAGTACGAGCTGGTGCAGGCGCTGGTGGCACACAGCGGGCACTGGGACACCATCCCCGAGCAGGACCTGCAGGTGCCAGGGGACGCCGAGGATCCCGCACAGAGGGTGGCAGAGCTGGAGGTGGTGCTGCCCTGCGCGCTGCTCAAGGTCAGGGTGGCACCGTGCCTGGCACTGCTGCAGTGCCTGGGGAGCCTGGGGTGGCACTGCCACTGTCCCTGGGCAGCTTGGGGTGGCACTGCCACTGTCCCTGGTCTGTGGGGAGCTTGGGGTGGCACTGCCACTCTCCCTGGGGAGCTTGGGGCAGCAATGCCACTGTCCCTGCCCTGGTCTGTGAAGAATTTGGGGTGGCACTGCCACTGTCCCTGGCATGTGGGGAATGACATTTACAGCCCTGATAAATTAATTCCCAAATTGTCCCTGCCCTGGTCCGTGGGGAGTTTGGAATGGCACTGCCATTGTCCCTGCCCTGGTCCATGGGGAGTTTGGGGTGGCACTGCCACAGCTCTGTTCAATAGATTCCCCTGCTGGTTCTTTCCTGGGACACTTGTCCTAAGTTTTGTCCTAAAATTCCAAAGCATTTGGTCCAAAAGAAGGAATTTGGAGTTGTCCAGGAATCAGCCTTGTCCTAAACTGGGCTAAAACTCCAAGGATTTGGTCCAAAATGAGGAATTTAGAGTTAGGGATCAGCCTTGCAGCTGAGGCTCCAGATCTACTTTGAAGAATTCCAGTTTTTTGCTGTGTGAACGACTCCCAGAGCATTTTTCTGCAGAAAAAACCTCTCAAACCTCCTCCTTTTTTCTTTTTCCCAGGAAGTGGACATCGTGGTGGCTCCATGCCGAGGCTTCCAGTCAGCTGAGTCCACCCTGGCCGAGTTTGTGGACCAGGTGCTGCCCGTTGTCACCTTCGCCATCAGCGAGCCCCAGCTGTCCCCATCGGACCAGGCAGAACTTCGGGAAATCAAACAAAAATTCTCCCTCCCCATCTTCTTCCTTCGAATCCCCGAGGCCGGCAGCGAGCTGAGCTCTCCCAAAAACCCCCCCAAGGACAACAAATCCCAGCTCCACCTGCAGCTGCTGGATCTGGAATACCTGAGCCCCTCCAGCCCCTGCGGCTGCGGCGTTCCCAGCTCCTCCATGCTGGTGGAGCAGCTGGAGAAGCTGAGGCTGCTGAGCTCCTTCTCCAGGCAGGTGCTGCAGCAGCACCTGGTGGAGGCAGCCACGAGGCTGAGCGAGGTTCACGGGCGCTGCCTCAACATCTTCATCAACCAGGCCTTCGACATGCAGAGGGACCTGCAGATCACCCCCAAGAGGTTGGAGTACACGCGCAGGAAGGAGAACGAGCTCTACGAGTCGCTGATGGGCATCGCCAACCGCAAGCAGGAGGAGATGAAGGAGATGATCGTGGACACCCTGGGGAATATGAAGGAGGAGCTGCTGGAGGATGCTGCCAGCATGGAGTTTAGAGGTGGGAGGCAGATGGAGGGTTTGGGGTGGTTTGGTGGGGAGGGAGGTGGGAGAAATGTAAAATTGGCACGGGAGTTTGGTGGGATTGCAGCCTGTGATTCCTGCATGGTCACAGAGCCCTAAACGTGAACCAAAAGCTGGGATCAAGCAGATCATGACCACAGTAATTGATGGATTCAGTGTGGTCACAGAGCCCTGAACAAGGATGAGAATCAGGGGTCAGGCAGATCCTGATGATAATTCCAGGAATTCAGTGAGTCTCCAACCTGCAATTCCTGGATGATCCCAGAACCCTAAACACAAATCAAAATCTGGTATCAGACAGATCCTGACCATGATAATTCCATTAATTCAGTGGGATTCCAACCTGCAATTCCTGGATAGTCACAGAACCCCAAACACAAATCAAAATCTGGGATTAAGCAGATCCTGACCCACAATAATTCATTAATTCAGTGAGACTCCAGCCTGCAATCCCCGTGTGGCCCCAGAACCCCAAACATGGATGAAAATCAAGGATCAGGCAATATCCAATTTTTTGATAGGATGTGTTGGATGAAGTGATAATGACCTTAGATAAAATAATTGTGGATGAAATGGTCATAATCTTGGATAAAATCATTAATAATCTTGGATAAAATAATTATAGTAATCTTGGATAAAATAATGATAATAATATTGAATAAAATAATGATAATAATCTTGGATAAAATAATTATTATAATAATGGATAAAATGGTCATAATTGCAAATAAAAGAATGGTGATAATATTAGATGAAATAATGATGATAATATTGGATAAAATCATGATAATATTGGATAAAATAATAGTTATCTTGGATAGAATGATGGTAATCTTGGAGAAAATTATCATAGTAATCTTGGAGAAAATGATACTAGATCTTACAATAATAATCAATAATCTTGAATAAAATGATCATAATCTTGTCTGAAACAATAATAATGCAATTCTGAGATCACAGGGAAGAACATTATTTTAAAACACTGTTAGGATCAGCGTGTGCCCCTCAGAGCACCCCTCAGGACTGCTCTCCCAACAATCCCAGATGATTTTCCCTCCCTTTCCCTGCAGACATCATCATTCCTGAGAGCGGCGAGCCCGTCAGCTCCAAGGACATCAAGCGCTGCATCCAGCAGATCCAGGAGCTGATCATCTCCAGGCTGAACCAGGCTGTGGCCAACAAACTGATCAGCTCCGTGGATTACCTGAGGGAGAGCTTCGTGGGCACCCTGGAGCGCTGCCTCAAGAGCCTGGAGGAGTCCTGGGAGGGCTCTGTGCACCCGCCCCGGGGGCTGGAGAAACCCCGGGATGGATCTGTGCACATCACCAGCAACTATCTCAAACAGGTCTGCAATGGCTGGGGATTGGGGTGCTGGAACTGCCATGGGCCTGAATTTGGGTGACATGGTTAAATTATGGTCATAAAATACCAGAAAACTCTGGAGGAATGCTTGGAGGGCTCTGTGCACCCGCCCCGGGGGCTGGAGAAACCCAGGGATGGATCTGTGCACATCACCAGCAGCTATCTCAAACAGGTCTGCAATGGCCATGGACCTGAATTTGGGTAAAATGGTCAAATTATGGTCATAAAATACCAAAAAACTCTGTAGAAACCCCGCGAGGGATCTGTGCACATCACCAGCAACTATCTCAAACAGGTCTACAATGGCCATGGGCCTGAATTTGGGTGAAATGAGCAATTTATGGCCATAAAATAGCTAAAAACTCTGTAGAAACCCCGCGAGGGCTCCGTGCACATCACAAGCAACTATCTCAAACAGGTCTGGAATGGCTGGGGATTGGGGTGCTGGAACTGCCATGGGCCTGAATTTGGGTGAAATGGTCAAATTATGGCTGTGAGATAACACAGTAAATCAATAGTCTCATAAACCTGTATAAAATAATCAAATTATGGTCTAAAAACTCTGGAGGATGGATCTGTGCACATCACCAGCAATGATCTCAAACAGGTGGGGTTTGGGGTGCTGGAACTGCTGTGGGCCTGAATTTGGGTGAAATAAGCAATTTATGGCCATGAGGTAACACAGTAAATCAGTTATCTCAAAAACCTGTACAAAAAAATTGAATTACAGCATAAAAACACACATGAGATAACACAGTAAATCAATTATGTCATAAACCTGTATAAAAGAGTAACTTTATGGCCATAAAATACCCATGAGATAACACAATAAATCAGTATCAACACATAAATCAATTCTTTCATAAACACATAAATCAATTATCTCATAAGCTTTTATAAAATAATGAAATTATGGTCTAGAACCACCCATGAAATAATATAATAAATCAATTATGTCATAAACCTGTATAAAATAATCAAATTACAGCCTAAAAACTCTAATGAAACAACACAATAAATAATCTGCTAAATCTGTATAAAATAATCAAATTACAGCCTAGAATGTTCATGAGATAACACAATAAATCAATTATCTCATAAACCTGTATAATCAAGTTAAAGCCTAAAAACACTCATGAAACAACACAATAAATCAATATGAAATAACACAGTAAATCAATTATCTCATAAACCTGTATAAAATAATCAAATTACAGCCTAAAAACACCCATGAAACAACAAAATAAATCAATTAACCAAGTGATTAATGGACTATCCCAATTTTTTCTATTTTCACAGGCTCTGGCAAAGCTCCTGGCTGGCAGAATTCCCATTTTTCCCTCTCTTTTTTTGCTTTTCCAGATCCTGAATGCAGCCTATCACGTGGAGGTCACGTTCCACTCGGGTTCAACAGTGACCAGGATGCTGTGGGAACAGATCAAACAGGTGTGGATGCTTGGAAAAGGGAATTTTGGAGCAAAAAATCCTCTCAGCTGCTCCCAAAATTCACTCTGGGACTTTATTCCTGGGGATTTCCATGCCTGGAAGTGCCCAAGGATGGAGATTGGAGCATCCTGGGGTGGTGGAATGGGATAAAATTTAAAATCTTTTCCAGTCCAAGCCATTCTGGGAATTCCAGGATTCTCATTCCACAATATTGGTGGGAAAATCAGGGAGAGCTGTTCCCAAATTGGTGAAATTCCCAGGGAAGCAACTTTATGTGTGGAAATTCCAGGTGTTGGAATCAGCACTTCCTGTAATTAGTGGATAATTAAGTTGCTCTGCCTCACCCATCATTAGAAACCACAGAATTCCAGAGTGGTTCCCTGTCCCAGGAAGGGAGGAGGAGGAATCTGGAGTTTGTTCCCACTCTGAGCTGGGATTGTTTGAGGAAAAGTTTTGTTCTTGTTCACCCATCCGAGGAGGAAATAAAGTTCCAGCTCAGGGGAGGAATTTCAGGAAGAAATTTAGGTTGGATTTAGGAAAAAGCTTTTTACTAAAAGAGTGATAAAGTTCTGGAATGGGAGGTGGTGGAGTCACCATCCCTGGATGTGTTTGGAAAAAGATTGGATGTTGCACTGGGGGCCTTGGATTGGGGCTGATTCCAGGGATTGGTGCCTTGGACTGGGGCTGATTCCAGGGATTGGTGCCTTGGACTGGGGCTGATTGATTCCAGGGATTTGGGGCTGACTTTTGGGATTTGTGCCATGGATTTGGGCTGATTTTTGGGATTTATGCCATGGATTGGAGTTGATTTTGGGGATTTGTTCCTTGGATTTGGGCTAATTGCAGGGATTGGTGCCTGGGATTGGGGATTTATTCCAGGGATTGGTGCCTTGGATTTGGGACTGATTTTTGGGATTTGTGCCTTCGACTGCGGGCTGATTTTTGGGATTTGTGCCTTGGATTTGGGGTGGATTTTGGGGATTTGTGCCTTGGATTGGGACTGATTTATGAGATTTGTCACCTCGGATTGGGCCTGATTTTTGGGATTGGTGCCTTGGATTTGGGGCTTATTCCAGGGATTGGTGCCTTGGACTGGGGCTGATTTGCAGGGATTTGTGCCATGGACTGGGGGCTGATTTTTGGGATTGGTGCCTCGGATTTTGGGGCTGATTCCAGGGGTTTGTGTCTTGGATTTGGGGCTGATTGCAGAGATTCGTGCCTTGGATTTGGGGCTTATTCCAGGGATTTGTGCCATGGATTGGGGGCTGATTTTTGGGATTGGTGCCTTGGATTTGGGGCTTATTCCAGGGATTTGTGCCATGGATTGGGGGCTGATTTTTGGGATTAGTGCCTTGGATTTGGGGCTGATTCCAGGGATTTGTGCCATGGATTGGGGGCTGATTTTTGTGTTTTAATTGAGGCGTTGGGGCTGGATTGAACTCGACGATCCCAAAGCTCTCTTCCAGCCCGGTGACTCTGTGATTCTGGGATTGTGATTCCGTGATTTTCCCAGATAATCCAGCGGATCACGTGGGTCAGCCCCCCGGCCATCACCAGCGACTGGAAGAGGAAGGTGGCCCAGGATGCCATCGAGAGCCTCAGCGCCTCCAAGCTGGCCAAGAGCATCTGCAGCCAGTTCCGCACGCGCCTCAACAGCTCCCACGAGGCCTTCGCCGCCTCCCTGCGCCAGGTCTGGGCAGGGAGAGCAGGAATGGGGAGGGAAATGTGGGGTTTAACTGCTAAAACAGCAAAAAAATTGACTGGGAGATCTGGAATGGGGAGGGAAATGTGGGGGTTTAACTGCAAAAACTTCCTGGGAGATTGGGAATGAGGAGGGAAATGTGGGGTTGAAACTGCAGAAGCAGCAC
>JAOYNM010000110.1:3708473-3720831 GCA_025769955.1 Setophaga kirtlandii | reverse complement strand
ATTTTCTCTGAAGTTTGGGAGGATTTTCTCTGCAGTTTGGGAGGATTTTCCTGCAATTTTGGGAGGATTTTCCTGCAGTTTTGGGAGGATTTTCTCTGAAGTTTGGGAGGATTTTCTCTGCAGTTTTGGGGGGTTTTCCTGCAGTTTGGGAGGTTTGTCTTGCAGTTTTGGGAGGATTTTCTCTGAAATTTGGGAGGATTTTCTCTGAAGTTTGGGAGGATTTTCTCTGAAGTTTGGGAGGATTTTTCCTGCAGTTTGGGAGGTTTTTCTTGCAATTTTGGGAGGATTTTCTCTTTAGTTTTGGGAGGATTTTCTCTGCAGTTTGGGAGGATTTTCTCTGCAGTTTGGGAGGATTTTTCCTGCAGTTTTGGGGTTTTTCTGCAGTTTTTGGGGGTTTCCCCTGGGTTTTTGGGGAATTTTCCTTGGTTTTTAGGGGAGGTTGCTGCCTGACCTGCAATTCCAGAGCCCAGCATGAATGTTGCTCTTTTCCCCACATTTCTGGAAAATTTTCCTGCTTTTCCCCACGTGCAAAAACTCCTTTTTTACCAGCTCTTATCCCAAATTTTGAAGTGGAGCTGTTGATTTTGGTTTGTTTTTGGGGTTGAGGGTTTCCATGGGGTTTAACCTCGTGGTAAATCAGTTTTTACCTCCTTGCTGTCCTGGATAAATGCTGCAGGATTGTTTTCCAGAGGTGAGCTGGAATTTGGGGGTGGATTTTTTCCACCTCAGGAGGCCTTTTGAGAAAACTGAGAGGTGAAAAAATGAGATTTTTTCCTCTCTCTGGGATTGTTGGGGTTTGGGTTCAGTCCTTCCATGAACATTGTTGGGTTTTGGGTTCATGTCCTTCCTCATTTGGGGCAGCAGCAGCTGCCCCAAATGAAATCCTGGATTTTCATGATTCCTGGATTTTCAGGGATCCTGGATTTTCAGGATTCCTGGATATTCAGGATTCCTGGATTTTCAGGATTCCTGGATATTCAGGATTCCTGGATTTTCAGGATTCCTGGATATTCAGGATTCCTGGATATTCAGGATTCCTGCATTTTCATGATTCCTGGATTTTCAGGGATCCTGGATTTTCAGGATTCCTGGATTTTCAGGATTCCTGGATTTTCATGATTCCTGCATTTTCAGGATTCCTGCATTTTCAGGATTCCTGGATTTTCATGATTCCTGCATTTTCAGGATTCCTGGATTTTCATGATTCCTGGATTTTCAGGATTCCTGGATTTTCAGGATTCCTACATTTTCAGGATTCCTGGATTTTCAGGGATCCTGGATTTTCAGGATTCCTGGATATTCAGGATTCCTGCATTTTCAGGATTCCTGCATTTTCAGGATTCCTACATTTTCAGGGATCCTGGATTTTCAGGGATCCTGGATTTTCAGGATTCCTGGATTTTCATGATTTTCAGGGATCCTGGATTTTCAGGATTCCTGGATTTTCAGGGGCAGCTGATGTCAGGCAGCAACTTGTGGCTTTGAGTTGGAGATATCAGAGGATCTTTCCCATCAAAAATTCCCAAAAAACAGATGGAGACATCTCTTTGCTTCAGCATCCTTTGAGCAGAGGAAGATTTTCCCCTGTCCAGCACGAGGAGCTGACAGAGTTTGCTGTAAATACTGCACCTGTTCATGGAGAAATGCTGAAAACTCAAATTTTCCTGAGGTTTTTGGTTTATTTTTTATTTCCTTCTGCCACTTTTGCAGGCTTGGAATTCCTTTCCAAGCCACAACACCCAGGACTTTTCTTTTCCTGCACCTGTTCATGGAGAAGTGCTGAAAACTCAAACTTTTCCAGAAATTTTTGGTTTATTTTTTATTTCCTTCTGCCACTTTTGCAGGCTTGGAATTCCTTTTCAAGCCACAACACCCAGGGCTTTTACTGCACCTGTTCATGGAGAAATGCTGAAAAATCAAATTTTCCTGAGGTTTTTGGTTGTTTTTTATTTCCTTCTGCCACTTTTGCAGGCTTGGAATTCCCTTTCCAAGCCACAACACCCAGGACTTTTACTGCACCTGTTCCATGGAGAAATGCTGAAAAATCAAATTTTCCTGAGGTTTTTGGTTTGTTTTTTATTTCCTTCTGCCACTTTTGCAGGCTTGGAATTCCTTTCCAAGCCACAACACCCAGGACTTTCCTTTTCCTGCAGTGATGTTCCCTTTCTTTCTATATCCTGACATTGAGATTAAAACCAAACCACTTTGGTGTGTTCCTGATGTGACACCTGGGACAGGTGGGTGGAACATTTTTGGGTTTTTTTGGGCATTGTTCACCTGCCCAGGGGAAAAGTGGGAGAAAAAATAATTCCATTTTCAGCTGGAGAAGCACCTGTCTTCCTGTTGGCTCCTGGCAGAGGCACAAAAATGCTTCACATTTAAACATCAGCAGCTGCAGGAGGAAATCCCTGCACCAGCAGCTCTTAAAATGTGCAATATTGACCTTTTTATTTCGAATTTTATTTTGATTTTTGAAATTCACAACTTTCACCAAGAGCAGGCGTCTGGAATTTTGAATTTTGTTTCTTTTGGAGCCTGCTCTGGGGAATTTCTAGAGCTATGTGTGAATAGCAGCACTTTGGTTGGGGTCAGGTTGGCCAATTTTATGCCTACCAAATACTTGGAATTTTTTTTTGACATTTGCAGGCTGGGATTTGAATTGAAAATTCATGAATGAGCACTAAAAACTTGCAATTGAATTGCTTCCCTTCCCCCTTGTTTCCCCTTGTGGAGAAAAGCCAAGTTTAACTGTTAAAAAAATTGTGCACTTAATTCTTTTTTATAGCTTTGGGCAGAGGTGTCAAGCCCAAAAATAAAAATATTTATGGGCTCCTTCTCCTCTCCAAGAAACTTCACAGAAATCCAGATTTTCCTGTGGAAATACAACCTGGATGGGAAAATTTCCACCAGGTAAAACAGGAAAAAAATCAAAAATAAGGCAGGAAAAAAATCAAGTGTGGAGAGGATGATGGAAAAGGGAGAGGAGCAGCTTTTGCTGCAATTTTCAGGTCACTGAAGGGAAAAATTTCCTTTTTTCCAGCTTTTCCTGGGTCACATTCCTGGCATGGGGCTCCCTCTGCCACCTTTAGGTCACTTCAGGAGCATTTTTCTGCAGCTCCTCACAATTGAATTTTCATTTAGCTTAAGGCAGGTGGGCTTAGAGTAGATTCTGTTGTAGTTCTGATGTAAAAAATAACAAAAATTTAAAAAATTTTAAAAATGCAGCATTGCAGAAGCTTTTTATTTTTTTGTCTTAGGTTGCTGTTGCTGGAGTAGCTTTGGTTTTTGTGGAATTTTGGTGATTTTTGCATCAGTTTGTGCCTGGCTGGTTTGGGTTTTATGGAAAATCAAAGGATTTTGGTAGGAGAGAAAAAAAGAACCCAGCTCCTGGAAATAGAAATAAACCCCTCATGTTGGTCACTCCTTCCATGGAACACAAAAATTCAAAAATCTTGGTGGGATTTAGGGAATCCTGGAAGCTGAACTCGTGTCTTGCTTCTGGAAATCTCTTTGTTTTTATGGTTTATTTTTTTATGTTGTTTTTTTTTTTATGGTTTATTTTTTATGGTTTATTTTTTTATGGTTTATTTTTTATGGTTTATTTCTTTATGGTTTATTTTTTATGGTTTATTTTTTATGGTTTATTTTTCCATGGGGAGCTGCTGCTGCTGCCTGGTTCTGTGTGGGATCCTGGATTTTCAGGATTCCTGGATTTTCAGGATTCCTGGATTTTTCAGCATTCCTGGATTTTCAGGATTCCTGGATTTTCAGGATTTTCAGGGATCCTGGATTTTCAGGGATTCCTGGATTTTCAGGATTTTCAGGGATCCTGGATTTTCAGCATTCCTGGATTTTCAGCATTCCTGGATTTTCAGCATTCCTGGATTTTCAGGATTCCTGGATTTTCAGGGATCCTGGATTTTCAGGGATCCTGGATTTTCAGCATTCCTGGATTTTCAGGGATTCCTGGATTTCCTGGATTTTCAGGGATCCTGGATTTTCAGGGATTCCTGGATTTTTAGGATTCCTGGATTTTTAGGATTCCTGGATTTTCAGCATTCCTGGATTTCAGGATTCCTGGATTTTCAGGGATCCTGGATTTCCAGCATTCCTGGATTTTCAGGAATTTTGATTTTTGGTGTCAGTAAATCCTGATTTTATTCTAAAATCCTGGATTTTATTCCTGCCTTTATGCCAGGACCAAACAGGAATCAGAAAAATGTGTTCCCTGATGTGTTCCCTGCAGGTTGTTTTTCTCTCTGACCACTGGTGGGCAGGGCCTGTTCCTCCCTGGATATTCCAACATTTCCCTGCTGGAACAACAAAATTTCTGCTTCCTACAAATTATTTTGAAAACAAAAATAACCCTCAAACTGGCAAAAAAATTGAATTTTATTTCCACATCCCAAAGAAAGCAGATTTTGCTTGTGGAGCTCTTCCAGGCCCTGATGAGAAGCTCACTCAGAGCTGAAAAATTGAAATTTTATTTTTGTTTTAAATTCCTCAGTGTTGAAATGTGCCTGGAGCACACGTGGGTCAGGATGTGTTCAATATTCCAATATTTCCCTGGATATTCCAATATTTCCCTGCTGGAACAACAAAATTTCTGCTTCCTATAAAAAAAAGGAAAAAGAAGTGTCTTAAATGTATTTTTGAGCAGTTTTGTGTGCATGGAACAAAATTTTGGGGTTGATTTCAAAGATTTCCAGGTGAGGTTGGGTGCTGGAGGTTTTCATCTCAGTCAGGGGTGGGACAGGAGAATCCTGAAATCCCTGAAATTCTGAAATCCTTGAAATCCTGAAATCCTGAAATCCCTGAAATTACTGAAATCCCTGAAATTACTGAAATCCTGAAATTACTGAAATTCTGAAATCCCTGAAATCCTGAAAATCCTGAAATCCCTGAAATACTGAAATCCCTGAAATCTCTGAAATTTCTGAAATCCCTGAAATCCTGAAATCTTGTAATTCCTGAAATCCTGAAATTCCTGAAATCCCTGAAATTCTTGAAATTCCTGAATCCCTGAAATCCTGAAATCCCTGAAATTTCTGAAATCCCCGAAATCCGTGAAATCCCTGAAATCCTGAATTCCCTGAAATCTCTGAAATCCTGAAATCCCTGAAATCCCTGAATTCCTGAAATCCCTGAAATCCCTGAAATCCCTGAAATCCCGAAATCCCTGAAAATCCTTGAAATCCTGAAATTCCTGAAATCTCTGAAATCCTGAAATCCCTAAAATCCTGAAATCCCTGAATTCCTGAATTCCCTGAAATCCTGAAATCCTGAAATTTCTGAAATCCTGAAATCTCTGAAATCCCTGAAATCCCTGAAATCCTAAAATCCCTGAAATCCTGAAATTACTGAAATCCTAAAATCCCTGAATTCCTGAAATCCTAAAATCCCTGAAATTCCTGAATTCCTGAAATCCCTGAAATCAGGGTGAGAGTGGAGCCAGCCAGGCCAGGCTGATTGCAGAGCCCTTCCAGCAGTGCTGTACCAATAACTGGAAGCTGTTGTTGTTAATTTGGATTTTTTCCTTCATTTTAAGGTGATTTTTCTGTGTTTTAGGGAGGCTCTAAAATCAATTTAAATTGATTTTAAATCCCCCTGAGGCTGTGCATGCTTCCTGGGCTGTGGGGGGCTCCCATTTCCCAACCCCTCAGCCCTCTTGGGGCTGCATTTTAATTTTAATTTTTATTTTCTCATTTTTTCCCTAACCCCTCCCAGCTTTGAAACTGCTTCCTAGAATTGTGTTGACTTTAATTTTATTTTTTTGTCGTTGTTATTGTGCTGTTGTTCAGTTGCACAGAGTTGTTGTTGTTTGTTTTTTTTTTCTATACAAAATATACTTTGCAAACGTTTCATTCTCTGTGAACAGGGTTGAGATTTCTTCTTTGTAGCTTTGAAAAATGATCCTAAAATTCCCTTTTCCAACCTGTTTTTGTAAAAACCTGTTGCAGTGTTACCAGATGGCCTTATGTACTTTGTGATGGGTACAGTAGCACATTTAAAGCTTCTTCCCCCTCTGGTTTTAGAGCTGAGAAGTTGATTTGGAATAATAATAAAGCTGAAAAATAAAAAAAAAATTAAAATATTCCAGGGAAAACACACAGTGGTCGTGTCCCCTAAAGGAGATCAGGGCAGCTGCAATCCTGGGAGGCCAAAATCCTGGGAATCAGCACAGATCCAGCAGCAGCCCTGGGCTGGGCAGGTTTTTTGTGTCTTGGAGGGATTTAAATCAGTTTAAATCAATTTAAATCAATTTAAATCAAATTTTAGGCACTCAAGCGTCCCCATCCAGCTGTGTGTGTTGTCCTGCTCATTCCTGGAGTGCACATCTGGATTGGGGAGGTGATTTCACATCTGGATTGGGAAGGTGATTTTGGCACCTGGCCCAGCTTCCCTGGGTTGGGCTGGGCAGTTTTTTGTGTCTTGGAAGGATTTAAATCAGTTTAAATCAATTTAAATCAGTTTAAATCAATTTAAATCAGTTTAAATCAATTTTTAGGCACTCAAGCGTCCCCATCCAGCTGTTTGTGTTTGTCCTTTTCATTCCTGGAGTGCACATCTGGATTGGGGAGGTGATTTTGGGGTGGGTTCCTTGCTGGAATTTTCAGCCTGAGCTGGGTTTTTGGCAGATTTTTGGGGAGCTGGGAGCAGATCCCTCCCTCTGGAACTCTGGGCTGCAATTTTTACCTTTCCCAGTTTGACCCTGCTGGGATTTTCAGAACAATCAACGGGGGGAAAATTCCCCTGAAAGCAGCAGAAAAAGGGGGAACATTTCCAGTGGCTCTTTCCAGAACAGAGTTGCATTTTTCTTTTCTCTATAAATATATATAAATATATATAAATATATATATATATTACAGATTTCAAGAGGCAAAGTTATGTTGTAGTGAGTGTCTGAAACTTCCTGCACTGGAGACTTTTCTGGACAAGACAACTGTAAAAGTCACCCCTGGTTCCAGCTAGGTGACAGAATTGCTTCTCAGTCTAACTTTTTTTATTTTTAAATACTTTATTAGAGTATCTTAATGCCATTGTGTTTAAAAAAAAAAAAAAAAAGAAAAATGCTGGTATGTAATGCAAGTACATAAATAGCCAAAGTTTTCAGTAATTGTTCAGTGTTACTAAATTTTGCTTTTTATTTAACCTTCTGAGATAACATTTAGGAAGACCTTCAGCGTGTAAAATTATCCTAAAAATTCAAAATATGAGCAACTGGATTAAGGCAGGGATGGAGTTGTTTGAGCACATTTCAGGTTTGAATCCAATCAGGAGGCAAAAGCTTTTTTTAAGATGCAAAATTTCCTTTGCACTGTCCTGACACTTCAAAGTGACAAATGCTGCTTTGGCAGTGGCTCTTTGGGAATTGTTATTCAAACATCATGAAGGTCTTTCCTGAGAAATCAGGTGACTTTTTTCTATTGCTTCGATTTTTTGTGCAAAAAAAAAAAAAAATATACAACAAAATAAAAATAAAAATCAATGTATTGCAATCTTTTTTTTAAAAAAAAATATGGGGTGGGAATAGTTAAAGAAAACTATTTTATGTAAGAACTGACAGAGGGATTTTGCTTTGTATAATGCAAGCTGGCTTTAAAAAAAGCATTGTAGCAAATTATTCAAGTCAATCATATGTTAATAGTTATGTGCAACCAGACATGCAAAACAATTGTATTTTTTTAAATAAATATTTTTAACAAAGTTTCTGCTCGTTTGACTGGTTTGTTTTTCGTTTCAGTAGAGAAAATAGAAAGTTACAGTCCAGGGGATGTGCTAAGGAGGGAGTTCATCAAACCTTGAGGTAAATTGTATTTTAAAGTGTTCCTAAATCAGGTGCTATTCTGCTGAAAATTTCCTTAAAATAGGAAATTTTTTTCCTCTAAGTAGCCAAAATGGAGATTGGAATTACCAAGCCCAAGAACTGTGATGGTGGATTTTAATGGAGAAGAAATTGAGCTGTTTCACCAAACAGAACTCATTTTAATTTTATTTTTACCAAACAGAATTTTAATTCTTGGAATTACCAAACTCAAGAACTGTGATGGTGGATTTTAGATGAGAAGAAATTGAGCTCTGTTTTACCAAACAAAACTCATTTTAATTTTAATTTTACTAAACAGAACTGAATTTTAATTCTTGGCATTACCAAGCCCAAGAACTGTGATGGTGGATTTTAATGGAGAAGAAATTGAGTTTTTTACCAAAGCTGCCAGGCCAGAATGAGAGATGATCTCAACGCTGCCAGCCCTGCTGTGACACAAACTGAGGAGATTTCTTCCCAAATTTTGGTGCTCATTTCCTCCCAGCAGGGCCCAGAGATGTTCTCATGCTGGGAGGGGCTGGAGGAAGGACAGATTGAGGGTTTTTGTTTTGCTGTAAATGGATTTTTGCAGTCTGTGGTTGTTTTCATTCTGGGAGATTTATTCTGGGCAGGTCCAGGAGAGGAACAGTGGCATCCTGTGGAGCTGGAGAAGAATTACAGCCTGGAATCAAATCCCAGAAGGGTTTGGGATGGCAGCATCTTAAAAACCTCCAAATTCCACCCCAGAGTGCCCCAGCCTGGCCTGGAATTGGGATCAGTTTGATTACAGGGTCACAGAATAGATGGGGTTTGAGGCAGGAGCTGTCCCTGGAGTGCAGGGATGAGCTAAACCCAGAATTCAGCTGCACTGACCTGATCCAAACTCACCTTGAGGGAGGAAAATGACAATTCAACAGCTCCAGGCTCTGTTCTGCAGGAGTTTGTGGAGATATTTAATGGCAGGGAAGAGCTGGAAAAATGGGAATTTGGCTGCCCCAACCCTGGAAGTGTCCAAGGCCAGGCTGGAGAAACCTGGGACAGTGGAGGTGTCCATGGCCATGGATTGAGAAGGTTTTTAGGATCCTGCCATCCCAAACCCTTCTGGGATTAGATTCCAACCCTAGCAGAGATTCCAGTTCGATTCCAGCCCCAGAGCAGATCCCATTCAGGCTCTATGGGATTTAAGGGATTATGGGATTTAATGATTCCAACCCTAGCAGAGATTCCAGTTCTACTCCATCCCCAGAGCAGATCCCATTCAGGCTCTATGGGATTTAAGGGATTATGGGATTTAAGGTCCCTCCCACCAAACCATTCCACAACTCTTCAAATGCCAAAACCAATTTAATTTTTTTTTTTTTTAAAAAAACCTGTTAGATTTTAAATTTATGAGTTTAAAACCTGAGAATTGGAGGTGTTGGGAGTGAGTCCAGCCAGCGAGCAATTAGCAATCAATCACCTTTAATTAAACACTGCTTTATATACACACGTACATATGTACATCACATACAGCAGTTCAAGCAAGGAGTTGCATCCACAGCCACTCCTGGCACAGGAGGAATTTGACATTCCCAAAAAATTCCAGTCCTTTCCTGGTGGCTGGGACAGGCCATGCTGGGGCTGTGGGAGTACCTTACACAAGGCACCTGGATGAGGAGGAGATTGCACAGGTGAGAAGCAGCTGGAGCCTGGCTCCCAAAAATAAAATTAAAATTAAAAATAAATCCCTTCTCTCTTGGAGCTTGGCTTGGAAGTTGGAAATAAAACCAACGTTAAAATAAGACACTGCAGCTGGAGCAGCTCGAGGAGTGACTTAAAGCAAAAGGAACCAGCACAGCTCATTCTTGACTTAAAAAAAACAAAGAAACCCCTCCCAAAAAAGAAAAAAAATTTTAAAAAGCAAATGATTACTTAAAATCATTGAAGAGGCCTGAGCATGCTGAGTAAGACACTGTTTAGAGTGTGGAATATACAGGAATTAAGTGTGCAAATAGAGACAGGCCCTGCTACCTGTGTGTGCACCTGGGGAGCTCTGCCACTGTGGGACTTTGCCCCTTGGGAAGGATCAAGGGAGGTGACACAGAATTAGTCACAAAAACGAATAAAACCCCAGGATTGTGCTGCAAATCCGAGGGGAGGCCAGAAATAAAATCTTTTCAAGCCAGGAGACATTCATTGTTGGATGAGGAGCAGAGAGCAGCTTTTCCTTTTCACCCTCTGTCCTGAGCAGGTAAAAAAAGTTGATTTGCAGGAGAAAAAAACTTCATTTGCAGGAGAAAAAAAACTTCATTTGCAGGAGAAAAAACTTCATTTGCAGGAGAAAAAAAACTTCATTTGCAGGAGAAAAAAAACTTCATTTGCAGGAGGAACTGCTGTGCAAATGTCCCTGCTTTTAGTCCCAGGATCAGGCTGGCAGGATTTTTGGCACAACCCCCGTGCTCAGCTCGACATTTTGGGCTTGATTTCTTCGATTCTGCCTTACCCCACCTACTGTGCTTTTGATTGCAGAGAACTTGCATGATTCAGTTCATTAAATGTGAAATCACCCTTGGGACTAAAGTTGAATTGGGGCTGGGTTTATTGCTTGTGCCGGGCCGGGCCCTCCCTCAGCGCTGGTACTGCCCCGTGTCCTCAGGCACTGCTGCTTTCTCCGGAGAGGCCTCGTCCAGCTCTGCCAAAGATTAAATCGGTATTTCACCTCAATGGGTGCTTTTATTGAGATTAAAGGGGATGGGTGTGAGGTTTTTCCCTCAGGAATGTTGGTATTTCATCACCCCACCATGTTCAGGCCTTCCCTGGGTACCTCCAGGGATGGGCACTTCAAACTCCCCTGGGCAGCCCCTTCCAGCCCTTTCCATGAGGAAATTCCTGCTGATGTCCAACCTGAGCCTCCCCAGCCCAGCCTGAGGCCGTTCCCTCTCCTCCTGTCCCTGTTCCCTGGGATAAGATCCCAAATCCCCCCCGGCTGTCCCCTCCTGGCAGGGAGTTGTGCAGAGCCAGAAATTCCCCCTGAGCCTCCTTTGCTCCAGGCTCAGCCCCTTCCCAGCTCCCTCAGGACTCTCCAAACCCTTCCCAGGTTTCTCCAAACCCTTCCCAGCTCCCTCAGGATCCTCCAGATCCTTCCCAACTCCCTCAGGACTCTCTCAACCCTTCCCCAGCTCCCCAAGGATTCTCCAAACCCTTCCCAGATTTCTCCAAACAATTCCCAGCTCCCTCAGGACTCTCCAAACCCTTCTCAGCTCCCCCAGCTCCTCCAAACCCTTCCCAGCTCACTCAGGACTCTCCAATCTCTTCTCCAGCTCCTTTGGCTCCTCCAAATCCTCCCTCAGGACTTTCCAAACCCTTCCCTGGTTCTCTCAGAACTCTCCAAACCCTTCTCAGCTCCTCCAAACCCTTCCCAGCTCACTCAGGACACTCCAATCTCTTCTCCATCTCCTTCAGCTCCTCCAAATCCTCTCTCTGGACTCTCCAAACCCTTCCCAGATCCCTCAGGACCCTCCAAACCCTTTCCCAGCTCCCTCAAGTCCTCCAAATCCTCCCTCAGGACTTTCCAAACCCTTCCCTGGTGCCCCCAGGACACTCCAAACCCTTTCCCAGCTCCCTCAGCTCCTCCCAGTGCGGCCGGGGCTGTGCAGGAACGGCTGGGAAGGGGCAGGGACGTGAAGGGACCTCGGTGACAGCCGGGGCAGCTGGCACAGCAGGACAGGGGGACACCCCTGCTCGGTGGCACTTACGAGGGAGGCCCGGCGGGACATCCTGCTCAGGGGCTTGGGCAGCTCCAGGTTCTCCATCTGCAGCTTCTGCAGGAACTCCGGGGGCAGCCGGATGTCCATGGGCAGCGAGAGGCGCCTGCTGACGTCCTGCAGGAGGGGACAGGGAGGTGACATGAGGAATTCCAAGGGGAAGAGCTCTGCCATTGATGTGGCAGCGTCACTGTCATATTTTCTGGAAAAATCCTCTGCCCAGGATTCTTCTCCTGGGAAGCTGAGAAGGCTCAGAGAAAAATGAAAACAATAATTCTCTGATTTGCTTCTCCTGTGTTTTGCTGCTTTGGAATGGGGCAGGTGTCACATTATTGATATGATATAATATATAATAAAATATAATATATCAACCTTCTAGGAATATGGAGTCAGATTCATCTTTTCCCTTGCCCTGGAACGCTCCACCTGGAACATCCTCGACCCCCTGTCCTCAAGGAGACAGAGGACAGGGAGGTGACACAAGGACTTCCAAGGGGAAGAGCTCTGCCATTGATGTGGCAGTGTCACTGTCATATTTTCTGGAAAATCCTCTCTTTGCTCAGGATTCTTCTCCTGGGAAGCTGAGAGGCCTCAGAGAAAAATGAAAACAATAATTCTCTGATTTGCTTCTCCTGTGTTTTGCTGCTTTGCAATGTGGCAGGTGTCACATTATTGATATGATATAATATATAATATAATATAATATAATATATCAGCCTTCTAAGAATATGGAGTCAGATTCATCTTTTCCCTTGCCCTGGAATGATCCACCTGGCACCTACTCGACCCCCTGTCCTCAAGGGGACAG
>JAOYNM010000110.1:3645369-3655794 GCA_025769955.1 Setophaga kirtlandii | reverse complement strand
GTAAAATAAAATAAAATATAAAGTAAAATAAAATAAAATATAATAAAGTAAAATAAAATAAAATATAAAATAAAATAAAATAAAGTAAAATAAAATAAAATATAAAATAAAATAAAAGTAAAAGTAAAATAAAATATAATAAAATAAAATATAAAGTAAAATAAAAGAAAATATAAAATATAGAATATAGGATATAAAATATAAAATAAAAAGTATAGAATAGAAAATAGAAAATAGAAAATAGAAAAAGTGAAATAAATGAAATGAAATGAAGTAAAATAAAAAAAATTAAAATATAAAGTAAAATAAAATAAAATATAGAATATAGAATATAAAATATAAAATATAGAATAGAAAATAGAAAAAAAATGAAATAAATGAAATAAAATGAAGTAAAATTAAATAAAAAATAAAGTAAAATGAAATATAAAAGAAATAATTAAAATAAAATAATAAAATAAAATATAAAATAAAATATAAAATATAAAGTATAAAGTATAATGAAATATAAAATGAAATAAAACAAAATAAAATAAAATAAATTATAAAATAAAAAATAAAATAAAAAATGTATAGAATAAAAAAATTATAAAATAAATAAAATAAAATGAAATAAAATTTAAAATAAAATAAAATATAAAATAAAATAAAATAAAATAAAATAAAATAAAATATAAAATAAAATATAAAATAAAATAAAATATAAAATAAAATAAAATAAAATAATTATTATGGAATAAAACCCATCAGGTGGATAAAATCCATCAACTGGATAAAATCCATCATCAGTTGGATAAAATCCATTTTTGAGGCTGAGCCCTGCCTCGGCCTGGCTGAGGCGCTGGGGTGGAGGAGGATGAGGAGCCCCCGGGTGTGCCCTGAGCGGGACCCCTGAGATCCTCGATTCCCGTTCAGGAGTTAAAGCAAAGGATCAAAAAGGAAAATCAGAATTTCCCATTCACCCCCCGGTGACAGAGCAGGGCAGAAATGATCTCAGGATTTTCTGTCGTTTGCTCATCCCAGGTTTCTGTGGTTTCAGCTTTTCTCCTATTCCAGAGGTTTTTCATCCCATTCCAGAGGTTTCTATCCCAATCCAGAGGTTTTAACCCCATTCCAGATGGTTTTTATCCCGTTCCAGAGGTTTCTATCCCAATCCAGAGGTTTCAACCCCATTCCAGATGCTTTTTATCCCATTCCAGAGGTTTCTATCCCAATCCAGAGGTTTTAATCACATCCCAGATGGTTTTTATCCCGTTCCAGAGGTTTTACCCCATTCCAGGTGGTTTTATCCCATTCCAGAGATTTTAAAATCACATCCAGAGGTTTTAATCCCATTCTAGAGATTTTAATCCCTTTCCAGATGTTTTTATCCCATCCAGAGGGGTTTTTTATCCCATTCCAGAGATTTTTAATCCCATTCCAGGGGTGTTTATCCCATTCCACAGATTTTTTAAATCCCATTCCAGACATTTTTAATCCCATTACGGGGGTGTTTACCCCATTCCAGAGATTTTAAAATCACATCCAGAGATTTTAATCCCTTTCCAGATGTTTTTATCCCATCCAGAGGTTTTTTTATCCCATTCCAGATGTTTTTTATCCCATTCCAGGTGGTTTTATCCCATTCGAGAGATTTTAATCCCATTCCAGATGTTTTTTATCCCACTCCAGCAGTTTTTATCCCATTCCAGATGTTTTTTATCCCACTCCAGCAGTTTTTATCCCATTCCAGATGTTTTTTATCCCATTCCAGATGTTTTTCTCCCACTCCAGAAGTTTTTATCCCCATTCCAGAGGTTTTTAAATCCCTTTCCAGATGTTTTTATCCCATCCAGAGGTTTTTTTATCCCATTCCAGATGTTTTTATCCCATTCCAGATGTTTTTCTCCCATTCCAGAGGTCCCACCTCGCCCTGCCAGCGCCCCCTGCTGGCACGACCGGGCACGGCCGCGAATCAAAACGCACCAAAATCGGGAAAACCCAAACTCGGGAAAATCCAAACTCGGGAAAATCCGAACTCGGGAAAATCCAAACTCGGGAAAATCCGAACTCGGGAAAATCCAAAATCGGGAAAATCCAAACTCGGGAAAACCCAAAAACGGGAAAACACAAACCCAGGAAAACCCAAAATCAGGAAAATCCAAAATCGGGAAAACCCAAACTCGGGAAAATCCAAAATCGGGAAAACCCAAAATCGGGAAAATCCAAACTCGGGAAAATCCAAAATCAGGAAAACACAAACTCAGGAAAATCCAAACTCGGGAAAACCCAAAATCGGGAAAATCCAAAATCGGGAAAACCCAAACTCGGGAAAATCCAAAATCGGGAAAATCCAAGCTCGGGAAAACCCAAAATCGGGAAAACCCAAAATTGGGAAAATCCAAAAACGGGAAAATCCAAAATCAGGAAAACCCAAACTCGGGAAAATCCCAAACCCGCCCCGGGAGCGGCAGGAAAAGCGATGGACTCGCGCTGGAATTCGCTCCGAGGGATTTGGTGAAAGGAGAAATTCCCTGAGCGCCTGGGGCCGGGCCAGGCCCCAAATGTTTATTTATTTCTACAATAAAAATGATTTATCCCAAATTCTGGGCGAGGTTTTCCGTTCAAAGTTTCCCATCTCACCAGGGGCAGCTCCTGGAGGGGAAGGTGACATTCCAGGGGCTTTGTCCTTCCTCTCATTTTCCCCTAAAATTGGTTTTGGACCTTAAAATTTTAATTTATAACTCACGAAGAGCCTGGGAAAGGCAGGGATTATTTAATTCTCCCCTTTTATTTAATTCATTATTTAATTCTGGATTATTTCATTCTCCCCTTTTATTTAATGAATTGTTTAATTTTGGATTATTTAATTCTCCCCTTTTACCTAATTAATTATTTAATTCTGGATTATTTAATTCTCCCCTTTTAATAATTATTTAATCCTGGATTATTTAATTCTCCCTTTTTATTTAATGAATTATTTAAGTCTGGATTATTTCATTCTCCCGTTTTACTTAATTATTTAATTCTGGATTATTTCATTCTTCCCTTTTATTTAATGAATTATTTAATCCTGGATTATTTAATTCTCCCCTTTTGTTTAATTAATTATTTAATTCTGGATTATTTAATTCTCCCCTTTTATTTACTTAATTATTTAAATCTGGATTATTTAATTCTCCCCTTTCATTTAATTAATTATTTAATTATTTGATTCTGGATTATTTAATCCTTCCCTTTTATTTAATTCATTATTTAAGTCTGGATTATTTCATTCTCACCTTTTACTTTATTATTTAATCCTGGATTATTTAATTCTCCCCTTTTATTTAATTAATTATTTAATCCTGGATTATTTAAGTCTCCCATTTTATTTAATTAATTATTTAATCCTGGATTATTTAATTCTCCCCTTTTATTTAATTAATTATTTAATCCTGGATTATTTAATTCTCCCCTTTTATTTAATTAATTATTTAATCCTGGATTATTTCATTCTCCCCTTTTACTTCATTATTTAATTCTGGATTATTTCATTCTCCCCTTTTATTTACTTAATTATATAATTCTGGATTATATCATTCTGGATTATTTAATGGATTATTTAATCCTGGATTATTTAATTCTCCCTTTATTTAATTAATTATTTAATTCTGGATTATTTAATCCTGGATTATTTAATTCTCCCCTTTTATTTAATTAATTATTTAATTCTGGATTATTTAATCCTGGATTATTTTATTCTCCCATTTCAGTTCTCAAACTCACACCTGACCCAAAGCAGCTTCACCTCCTCATGGAATTCCCAGGATTTCACCCCAAAACTCTCAGAAATCCTGAAAAATGAACAATTTTTCCCTCTCCCAGGACAATCCCCCCTTTGGAAAAGCAGAAAAACGACAGCAGCCGTGCTCATGGGTTATAAAAGCCCTTTTATAAAGCCATTTTTAAACAAAACCAAAAAGTTTACAAAAGAAAATAAAAGATACAGAAGAATGAGTTTGCTTAATATATTCCAAAAAGGAGAAAAAAAATCAAAGAGGGGACACAATTCCAACATGCTGAACAAGAAAGGTTCATTTTTTTTCCTCGTGGTTCTTGTTTTTAATACAAAATACAAGCGAAGGATACACAGAATTCAAACAGCTCAGGAGCAGGGATGCAGTCCCAGGAACCCTTTTTTCAATCAAAGCAAAGCAGGGGTTTTGTTATTTTATTTTATTTGATTTTTTTGTGTTTTTCTTTCTTTGCAGGTACATACAGAGACTGGGATATGTCAAAATGGATGAGCACAAAAAAGCAGCACAAATTCTACCAATGGATGTTTCTGCAGCTGGAAATTCAAGAACATGGGCAGCACTCATGTTCACTTCAACCCCTTTTGGAAATGAAAATAAAATTACCAGGATTCATTCAAAGATCAAATCAAAAGGTGGTTTTGTTGTGGTTTTTTTTAATTTTAAATAAAATATTAATGTTACATTCAGACTGAACTCCTAGTACCATGCTGGATGTCAAGAGTTCCCAACCCCAGACTTGTTTGCAGCTGCCCCTTTTTATTTTTTCCTGCTTTTAAAATGAAATAAAAAATTAATAACAATAAAAAAAAAATTAAAAAGGACAAAATTTAAAAAGGACAAAATTTTAAAAGGACAAAATTTAAAAAGGACAAAATTTAAAAAGGACAAAATTTAAAAAGGATCTCAGTGTTGCCAAGAGTTCCCAACCCCACAGACTTGTTTGCAGCTGCCCCTTTTTATTTTTCCTGCTTTTAAAATGAAACAAAAAATTAATAATAATTAAAAAAAAATTTTTAAAAAGGACAAGGAGGGGGGAACTGCAAAGAACCTGATTTTTTTATTTTTATTTTTATTTTTAATATTTTTTTTTTCTTCTAAAAGCTCACCAGGGGATTGCAGACACTCAAGACAAAAATATTCCTTTGCATACCAGAAAATGCTGCCAGTCTCCTCCTCCAGCTTCACTCAAGGGTTTGCTGTGACACCATGGCAAAAACAACAACAAAAAATTACGTAGCTCTTATTTACAATTCTCTTTTTTTTTTGTAACAATTGCTTCTGCAGGAAGGGGAGAAAAAAAAAAAAAAAGGAAGAAAAAAGAAAATCCAAGCTCACAAATGCTGAGAACACAAAGGGATGATGGGGTGGCAGACACTCCCACACTCACACACTGAAAATTTGGGGTTTTTTTGTTATTTTTACACACATTTAAGTCTGGCTTAAGCTGATTTGAGGATCTGCACCCTCCCTCCTCCCTCCCCTTTAATCCCAAAATATATTTATAAAAAACCCTGGCCCCTGTACACACACGGGGTGCAGCCACTGAGCTGCTGGGGCTGGGCTGGGCTGCACCCCAAAATCCCAAAATCCCAAAATCCCAACATCCCAAATTCCATGGGCTGGCAGCAGGAATTCCATGGAAAACATCCAGCTGCTTAAGGGGAAAGTGGGATTAAATTCTGAATTATGGAATAAAATCTAGCAGGTGGGGAGGTCTCTGAAAGGCCCAAAAAAGCCCAAAAATTCCTCCTGAACAGCTTCTGGGATTTACCTCCTAAATCTGCAGCTCATGGATTAATTTTGGTCAGATAAAGACACAATTGATCATTTTTAGGTGACAAAGTGACAGTAACCCCTCCCAAATTCACACAGCAAGAA
Organism: Setophaga kirtlandii; assembly: GCA_025769955.1. NCBI lineage: Eukaryota > Metazoa > Chordata > Aves > Passeriformes > Parulidae > Setophaga > Setophaga kirtlandii. The sequence goes on along the minus strand of JAOYNM010000110.1, from coordinate 3,650,137 downwards.
TTCCATGAAAACCATTCAGTTGCTCAAGGGGAAAGTGGGATTTAATTCTGAATTATGGAATCAAATCTACCAGGTGAGGAGGTCTCTGAAAGGCCCAAAAAAGCCCAAAAATTCCTCCTGGTTCTGTTCTACCAACACTGGGATTTGCCTCCTAAAACTGCAGCTCATGGATTTATTTTGGTCAGATAGACAGAATTGATCATTTTTAGGTGATAGAAGTGACAGCAGCCCCTTCCTAAAAGATCACACAGCAAGAATTGCATGAAAACCATTCAGCTGCTCAAGGGGAAAGTGGGATTAAATTCTGAATTATGGAATAAAATCTACCAGGTGGGGAGGTCTCTGAAAGGCCCAAAAAAGCCCAAAAATTCCTCCAGGACAGCTTCTGGGATTTACCTCCTAAATCTGCAGCTCACAGATAATTTTGGTCAGATAAAGACAATTGATCATTTTCAGGTGACAGAAGTGACAGCAACTCCTCCCCAAAATTACACAGCAAGAATTCCATGAAAACCATTCAGTTGCTCAAGGGGGAAGGTGGGATTAAATTCTGAATTATGGAATCAAATCTACCAGGTGGGGAAGTCTCTGAAAGGCTCAAAAAAGCCCAAAAATTCCTCCTGGTTCTGTTCTACCAACACTGGGATTTGATCCAGAAGCTGGACAGCCTCTGTCCCATCAGCACTGGGATTTAGTTCCTAAATCTGCACCTCATGGATTAATTTGGGTCAGATAAACACAATTGATCATTTTTAGGGGACAGAAATGACAGTGACCCCTCCCCAAAATTACACAGCAAGAGTTCCATGAAAACCATTCAGCTGCTCAAGGGGGAAGGATTTAATTCAGACCTAGGCTGGGCTTGGGGAGGTCTCTGAAAGGCTCAAAAAAGCCCAAAATTCCTCCTGGTTCTGTTCTACCAGCACTGGATTTACCTCCTAAGTCTGCAGCTCACAGATTTATTTTGGTCAGATAAACACAACTGATCACTTTTTGGTGACAAAGTGACAGCAGCCCCTCCCAAATTCACACAGCAAGAATTCCATGAAAACCATTCAGCTGCTCAAGGGGGAAGGATTTAATTCAGAGCTGGGCTGGGCTTGGGAGGTCTCTGAAAGGCTCAAAAAAGCCCCAAAATTCCTCCTGGACAGCCTCTGTCCCATCAGCACTGGGATTTGCCTCCTAAAACCACAGCTCACAGATGAATTATGGTCAGATGAACACAATTGATCATTTTTAGGGGACACAGTGCCAGTGACCCCTCCCCAGTTCACACCCAAACCCCCCCAGCCCTCTGTGTCCCTCCAAAGCTGCTCCAGCTCCTCTGCCCCCAAGAGAGGAATGAATTCCACATCAAACATCAAATACCAAAACTCCTGGGTCGTTTTTAGCTTTTAGGATCTGTCAGAAAAATCAACAATTCAGAACCAAAGGACAGAAAAGCAAAGCAGCAGGGTTTGGTTGGGGTTTTTTTGTTGTTATTTTTTTGTTTCTACAGTTCCAGAAGTTTCCAGCGTGGCACAGATTCCTCCCTCCCTCACCTCTGGGGTTCCTGTACCTTTGTGAGCATCAGGGGAGGGGATCCCACAGAGCCCAGAAATCCCACAGGAATGTGGGGAGCTGATCCCACAGATCCTACAGGAACAGTGGGGAGCTGATCCTACAGACAGCACAAATCCCACAGGAACATGGAGAGCATGATCCTACAGACCCCACAAATCCCACAAACAGGGGGAGCTGATCCCACACATCCCTCAGATCCCACAGGAATGTGGGGAGCTGATCCCACAGATCCTACAGGAATGTGGGGAGCTGATCCTACAGACCCCACAAATCCCACAGGACCAGGGGGAGCTGATCCTACAGACCCCACAGATCCCACAGGAACAGGGGGAGCTGATCCCACAGATCCCCACAAATCCCACAGGAACAGAGGGAGCTGATCCCACAGATCCTACAGGAACAGTGGGGAGTTGATCCTACAGACACCACAAATCCCATAGGAATGTGGGGAACTCATCCCACACATCTCACAGGAACATGGGGAGCATGATTCTACAGACCCCACAAATCCCACAAACAGGGGGAGCTGATCCCACACATCCCCACAGATCCCACAGGAACATGGGGGAGCTGATCCCACAGACCCCACAAGAAGGGTGAGGAGCTGATCCCACAGATCCCACAGGAAAGGTGAGGAGTTGATCCCACAGAGAGCAGGGGAGCTGACCCCACAGACAGGGGTAAGGAGAAAACCCCACAGGCAGGATGGGAACAAACCCCACAGGCAGGATGGGAACAAACCCCACAGGCAGGGGAGAGGAGCTGATCCCACAGGCAGAAGGGAAGCAGATCCCACAGATCCTACAGGTAATAAGGAGAACTGACCCCACAGATCCCACAGGAAGGGTTAGAAGCTGATCCCACAAACAGAAGGCAAGCTGACCCCACAAACCCTACAGGTAACAAAGAGGAGCTGACCCCACAGATCCCACAGGAGGGGTGAGGAGCTGATCCCTCAGAACCCACAGACAGGGTGAGGAGCTGATCCCACAGACCCTACAGGAAATAAGGAGGAGCTGACCCTACAGGAGGGGTGAGGAGCTGATCCTACAGGCAGAACAGGAGCTGACCCCACAGAGCCCACAAACAGAAGGGAGCTGACCCCACAGGAAGAGTGAGGAGCTGATCCCTCAGAACCCACCGAAAGGGTGAGGAGCTGATCCTACAGACCCTACAGGTAACAAGGAGGAGCTGCCCCCAGAGATCCCACAGACAGAAGGGAGCTGACCCCACAGATCCCACAAACAGAAGGGAGCTGACCCCACAGAGCCCACAGGAAGAGCGAGGAGCTGATCCCTCAGAACCCACAGAAGGGGTGAGGAGCTGACCCCACAGACCCTACAGGTAACAAGGAGGAGCTGACCCCACAGATCCCACAAACAGAAGGGAGCTGACCCCACAGATCCCACAGGCCATAAGGAGGAGCTGCCCCCACAGATCCCACAGGCCATAAGGAGGAGCTGCCCCCACAGATCCCACAGGCCATAAGGAGGAGCTGACCCCACAGATCCCTCAGGACAGGGTGGGCACAGGCCGTGCCCAGGGCTCTGTGAGGGCACAGGGGGGAACTGATCACCCCCAGTGCCCCCAGCACTGCCCACACCCACAGGGACACCCCCACCCACAGCTGAACCTTTCCATTTGACATTCTCTCTTCATTTAATTTGGGTTTTTTTCCTTGGAAAAATCTGTAATAAAAACATCTCCCACCATACCCATGCCAGGTAGGTTAAAAATGATTTTGTCATTTCTCTACATCTCCCACCATACCCATGCCAGGCAGGTTTAAAATGATTTTTAATGATTTTTTTGTCATTTCTCTACATCTCTCCCACCATACCCATGCCAGGCAGGTTTAAAATGATTTTGCCATTTCTCTACATTTCCCACCATACCCATGCCAGGCAGGTTTAAAAATGATTTTTTCATTTCTCCTCCCTATCCTGCCCCTCTAAAAATGATTTTTTCATTTCTCCTCCCTGTCCTGCCCCTCTAAAAATGATTTTGTCATTTCTCCTCCCTGTTCTGCCCCTCTAAAAATGATTTTGTCATTTCTCCTCCCTGTCCTGCCCCTCTAAAAATGATTTTTTCATTTCTCTTCCCTGTCCTGCCCCTCTCCAGAAGGAATAAAAGAAGGTTGGGTGGACATGGGCAAGGCTGAAAATCTGAATTTCTCTGGGATGGGCTGCAATTTGCCTACAGCAGGAGAGTATTCTACCCAGCAGAGACAAAAGATCTGATTTTTTGAAATCAAAGACACTGGAGCATGTCAGAATTTCTTGATTGCTTTCCATGAAAAACGTGCCTGAATCCAAGAAACACAGGATTCCCCCCTGTGCTCCCTCCTCTCCTCTGCAATTAGCTCAACTACATTTTTGCTGAGAATAAATTCATCTTAAATCTGTTAAAACAAAGCTGCATTATTATTATTTTTTTCTCCATATATTCCAAATACTGAATAATAATTTTAAACAGCTCTTACCAGCATTGGGGGGAAAAAAAATCTAATTCTACTTATTTGTAAGTATGGTTTCCACAGATCAGTCTCAAACCTTATTGCTTCACAACTGCAGTATCCCTTGGAAAAAAAAAATAAAATTAAATATTAAATGGTTTGTTAGAATTTGTCTCAAATGGCTTTTCAGATTTGGCAGGGGAGGGAGAACGGAATGGCCAACAGAGAACATTGACTTCAAAATCTCACTGTAGAAGGGTTTCCTCTTATTAAAAAAGAATTACACTGTATTAAACAGCTGAAAGTAAAGACAGCATTCAAAGCCCATGAGTCAAGCCACAGCCAAAACCGTGTTCTACCCCTAAATATTGTTTTCTTTTCCTTTTTCTTGGTTTTTTTTTTCCTCTTTTTTTTTTTTAAACAAAGATTATTTTGTTTTTTTCCTCTCAACTGCCATTTTTTAATCTTCACCAGAGGGTGCTTCATCTTCAGAGCCCTCATCCCCTGATTTTTCTGGTGGAGGGCTGGCTGATTTTTTCTTTTCTGGGGGACTTTCAGGCTCTTCATCCTCTTCTTTTGGGGATGGGGTTTTTTCTTTTGTTGCCTTGGAAGCTGTGGGGCGACCTGCCTTGCCTTTGCCTTTCACTGGGCTGGGGGTCACTGCAAAAAGAAAAACTCTGTAAAACTCAGCAGCAGCAGAAAAAGCAGAAAAATTCCCAATAAATGAGATTTTTAAAATAATTCAGCAGC